>CAMZMU010000089.1:3393412-3520367 GCA_947311845.1 Poa pratensis
CCAGCAAACACAACATGTAGCATTACAATAATATGATCTTGATCATGTAGTGCAGCTCACAAGATCTAAACATGATGGCACAAATTGGAGAGACAACCATCTAGCTACTGCTATGGACCCGTAGTACAAGGATGAACTACTCAGCATCACTCCGGAGGCAGACATGGCGATGTAGAAGCCTCCGGTGACGATTCCCCTCTCGGCAGGGTGCCGGGAAGAGGTTCTGAACCTTCCTCGAGCTAGGGTTGACGGCGGCGGCGTCTCTGGAACTTTTCGTGGATATTGGCTCAGGCACTTAGGGTTTTTCCATCGGGGGAATAAGTAGTCGAAAGGGCGGCGGCTGGAGGCCCCCGTGGGCCCACACCACCCCAGGGCGCGCCAGGGGGGGGCCCACGCCCTGGGTCATGTGGGGCCCACGTTGCTCTCCTCTGTTGCTCCTTTGGTCCTCCAGGTGTGTTCTGGCAAAATAGCATCCCCCGTGAATTTTCGTCCAATTCCGAGAATATTTCCAGACTAGTTTTTCTGGAATACAAAAACAACAGAAAACAGAAACTGGCACTTCGGCGTTTTGTTAATCGGTTAGTCCCAAAAAAATGTATAAGTGACATAAAGTAGATGCAAAACATATAGCAATTGATATAAAACAAGCATGGAACATCAAAAATTATAGATACGTTGGAGACGTATCAGCATCCCCAAGCTTAGTTTCCTGCTCGTCCTCGATTAGGTAAACGATAAAAACAAAATAATTTTTGAGGTGACATGCTACCATCATAATCTTGATCATATAATATTGCAAGGCACATGTAAATGAATGAAGTGATCCAAGTCAATGGTCTATAGTTTGCTACCAAATAGATAATGAGTAAACAATGAATCACACAAGCTGAGCGTTTTCATGAATAGTACTTTCAAGACAAGCATCAAAGCTTTTTGCATAAGTGTTAACTCATAAAGCAATAGTTTCTAATAAAAGGTATTCAATCAACACAAAGGAAGAATTAAGTTTCAGCATTTGCTTCAACTTTCAACATATTTATCTCATGGATATTGTCAACACAAAATAGTATAACAAGTCCAAACGTGGCATATAACGCATGTTGTAACAAAGTTGACACTAGTATTTGCTTGTGGAAGACAAAAAGAAAAGGAAAACTGACTCAACATAAAAGTAAAAGAAAGGCCCTTCGCAGAGGGAAACAGTGATTAAGTCATGTGCTAGATCTTTTAGGTTTTTGAAAGCATATAGAGATTGCATAAAATATTTGATACTCCTCCCAACCTTGCTAACCAAGTCATGGCTAACCGAATACCATGGAGGAGTATCTATTTTTGAGAAGTGTTTGTTAATTGTCAACGAATGGTAGCGGGTGAGAACAGTATTCTGCCTGTCAAACGGACTTTTAAGAGCGGCTCCCATGAAGGACGTTATTTCTACCAGCATGGCAGATCATCCTCTTTCTCTTTGGTTTACACACGTCAGGTATTCCACTATTTTGTCATTGCTTACTGATGAATCAGGGCAAAAGTGTGAAGAGAATTAATTGGATAAAGTTGTAATTAATTGGGACTGGGCACCCCGTTGCCAGCTCTTTTTGCAAGTGATTGGATAAGCGGATGTATATGCCACTAGTCGAGGTGTAAAAGTCCATTTGACAACCAGAATAAAGAATAACCACACTAATTCCTCATGAGGTAGTAAACATTGACACAAAAGGGAATAATAACATTTTGAATAATTTAAAGGTAGCACATGAAAAATTTACTTGGAGTGGCAAGGAAATACCACATATAGGTAGTTATGGTGGACACAAATGGCATGGATTTTGGCTCAAGGATTTGGATGCACGAGAAGCATTCCCTCTCAGTACAGAGTTTAGTCTAGCAAGATTTATGTAAGCAAACAAGAATATCAACCCGTACACCAATTTTATATGACAAACATATTGCAAACGTTATAAGACTTCATACCGTCTTCCTTGTTAACCAAACCCGTTTATTAGAAAATATCTAGACCTTAGAGATACCACCGATGCAAACCAAATTTTCAACAAGCTTTACGGTAGTTCTTCACTAATAGGCTTAACTCATGTGATGCACAAATTTAATCATGATCTACTTGTTAACTCAAAATAATTGACAAGCATCAAGTTATCCATATTAGTGATCTACAAGATTAAGCAAATTTTTCGTTATACCAATTACCACATGCAACATTTCTGAACCAACCAAACACCAATCAATTTATTTCACTAACTCTCCAAATAGATATAAGTGAAGTAAGAGAGTACTTTCTACAAAAGAAAGCTAATAGCTCTGACAAGAGATACATGAAAACAAGAGCTAAAAGCTGAACAGCGCTAGACAATGAATACTCAACAAATATAAGGGAAGAATATGAGTATTCTCATGAAAAAGCGGAGCGTTCTCTCTCCCAATCAAGAATGCTAGGGTCCAGTCAAGCTTTATTGAAAATAAAAGTACAATACTGAAAATAAAAGCACACAGACGCTCCAAGAAAAGCACATATGATGTGAAAGAATTAAAATATAGTTCCTGCCTCCTCCACTTCTCCTCCACTTCTCCTCTCCTCTCCTCCACTTCTTCTCTCCTCCTCCACCTCCACCTCCGGTGACCTTCTCACCACCCCGGCGACCTCCTCCTCCTTCACCTCCGGCGACGGCGACCTCCTCCACCACCTCCGGTGACGACGACCTCCTCCACCACCTCCACCTTCAGCGACGACGACGGCGACCTTCACCTCCACCTCCGGCGACGGCGACCTCCACCTCCGGCGACCTCCTCCTCCACCCCGGCGACCTCCTCCGACGACATCCTTCTCCTCCTCCACCATCTCCGGCGACCCCCATCGTCCACCCACCCACCTCCGGCGACCCACTCCTCCACCCACCTTCGGCCAAGCCACCTACGGCCATGGCCACGGGCAACACGGCCTCCGATGAGCTCCGACGAAATTCCGGCGAAATTCCGGCAGAGATCTAGATCTGGCCGCCATTTTTTTCTGTGGCGCACCCACCTCCATGCGCCACAGAAATATTTCTGTGGCGCACGCGTACGGGTGCGCCACAGAAAAAAATTAGTGGCGGGATACTTGTGGCGCACCCGCCATGCGCCACAGAAAGCGAAAAGGTGCGCCACTGATAGGCTATTTCCTACTAGTGTGGCACGCTTCACCTTATCTTCGCCGACTCGCATCTCTCGTATTGCTCCCCACGCTTCCCTCGCCGTCTCGTAATTGGCAAGAGTCATCACCATGGAGTCTGGTATGGACTGCGAGAGAGCAGCCATGGCGCCCTTGTCGACCTCGTCGTCCACCGCGCCGTCGCCTTCTATAGCCTTCCAGACACGAAGGTTTCGGAGGATGAACTTCATCTTCGTGGCCCAAACCACATAATTTGTGTTGGTCAGTATTGGATACTGAATCGGCACATAACTTGTTGTTGACATCATCATGAGCGGCTTGCCGCTACCTTCTGACGTCACCAGCGCCTGCTTCACCGCAGCCGCCGCCTTCTCCTTGTCCAGGCTCTGATACCACTTGTTGGCTTTGGTCCCGATCTTCACGTCGCAATCTGCCGAGTACTTTCCGACAAGATGCGACGCGTAGCTAGCTAACTCGATTATGTCCGAGCCGTTCCGTCGAGATGCACACGCTGATGCTAGCTGATGATTGCTTTGATTCAGCTAGTACTACTTACACACAGCACGTACACAACGCAACACAGGAATAATCGATCTGACCAGAGGCTCGTATCGAGCCTTGCTATTTTCTCTTTCTTTTCTGGCAACGATTACAGGGTGTTATTACATGATTATATAGGCGCTAGGACTAGTACCGACTAGGTGTGCTACTCGTATACTACACAGACTCCTTTCCGTGTACAACTCATACACACGTTCGTGTTATCCTAACACATAGTAGACTGCACGAACAGATAACAAATGCTCTCAAACACGGCGATACCTCACGCGGAAGAATGCGCATGATGTAAGGGAGGTCGGGTCGAGACACACATGTGTGGAGGTTGTCAAGTTCTCCGCGTTCAGCTTAGCGCGACAGTTGACAAGGTATCGAGGGCGGTGCTAGCCTCGACGATAACTACAAGTGAAAGAACAGCGACTTGTTGTCAGTAAACGGCCAAACACCAAACACAACGATCGTGACATCGGGGGCGGGTTCCATGAAGCCGCCAATTCACACTCACAGCGCTCGTTGTCAAGCGGGCGCAGCACCTCTCCCACAAGCTGGCCACAGCTCTGGAACGCCTTGACATGCTCCTCAGTTTTCTGAAAGTCCTTCTTAGCATGCTTCAGGTTCTCACGCCTTGCAATCGCAATGCGAGTCAAACACCATAAGCAGAACAGAACCTGAAAATGGCAGGATACATTTGTATCTCCAGCAAGCAGAAATGCAGTATTGCGCAGCAGTAAATGCTGACGAGGAGCAGAGCAGAGCCAATTTAACAGGGGCATGAACGGACAGTCCTAAAGGAGGACCGTCATCCTTTTTCGCACAAATCAGCAGCCCAAAAATGCTACTACTTGCATCGCATCGTATACTAGCATCATAGAATTGCGTCGAACGATATATAAAGTGATGCACCCTGGTTCCAATCACCAATCCCCACAGCACCGAACAAATCATGCCAGCCTAGCTCGATTCAGCGCAAAGCCACAGCTTTCCGGGAGTAAATCGTGTCCGAATCCGGAATCTACCAACTAGACAGGGAAATTTAATTTCGAAACAAATAAATCGGGGGTTAAGCCCGATGAGCGCCAAAAAGGGCGAGGGTTTAGCGGCCTAAAACCCCAACCGAAGCAAACCATCCCGCCGGAAACCCCACAATCGGAGCAAAGCAAAGCCGGTGGGTACATTGGGGGGGGGGGGGGGGGGTCGCTAGCCCGCTCGCTCGGTCGTTGCCTCGAGCAGGGACGGGCAGGCTAGGTCTACGCGGTGGGCATTGCGGCGGAAGAGGCGGAGGAGGAGGAGGTACCTGTGCTGAGGAGGGACTCTTGCTCACGGAACTTGAGGAGGCTTGTGCGGTGCTTGGCGACGGCGGCGGCGCGGCGGGCATGGTCGTCGGCGCACTACCACAGAAAGGCCTTTCTGTGGCGCCCTTTTTGGAATTCTGTGGCGCACCACAGGTTTGCTGGGTGCGTCACAGAATTCTCGCCACAAAATTTTTCTGTGGTGCACCTGGCTTGGTGCACCATAGAATTCTCACATTTCTGTGGCGCACCTGGGTTGGTGCACCACAGAATTCTCAAAAAATTCAAAAAATGCAAAAATATAAAAATATAAAAAGTTTCAAAAAAAATCAGAAAATCAGAATATGAAAAATCCTGCTTATTGGATCTATTTTCATATTTTTGAATTTTTTGAACTGACACCTTCCCGCTAGGTCACCCATCCTTAAATTGCTCCAACCCTAGTACGCTTAAGTTCTAAGTTCCACCCAATGCACCTACCCTTGTGCTACTCAATTTCTTATTGATATATGTATCATATGAACCCTCTTAAAACTTGTATATGTATATGTGTGGTATGTGTTATAAATGTGTGTTTTTAAATTTCAAATTTTTCAAAACTTTTAAAGTTTCAAAAGGAGATTCAAAAGTTTCAAAAGATCAAAAAATTTAAAAAAATTCAAAAAATCAAAAAAACCGAAAAAATTCAAAAAATCCAAACAATTCCAAAAAATTCAAAAAAGTCAAGAAAAGTCAACAATATTCTTTGTTATACATTTTTGTGTCTTTTTTGTACTTTTTTTTTTAATTTTTTTTTTATTTGGTTGAAAAAATTATTCTGTTTGAAATAACTTTTTACTCTTTTGGAATTTCCCGATTCTGAGAAAACTTCACCAGGTAAGCCCGGTGTGAAATCGAGCACCTTTTTTTTGAGACGATCGTTTTGGTATATTAAACGTATTTTTCCGACGTCGCATGCAAAATCTGTGGCCGCGTCAAAAATTTTTTTTGCAAAAGTTGTAAAAAGGTCAAAATTCATATTTCAAATTTTCTATACCTCTACACACTCAAACCTAACTACATGTCAAAGGATTTTATTTATTGAATTTTTTATCATTTTCTTTTACTTACTGCAAGACTAAAAAGGCGATCCACTAGAGGGGGAGGGGGGGGGGGGGGGTTGGGCGGGGGTGTGGGGGGTGGGATTTGAAAGTCCAAAATTTCTGTGGCGCACCACATCCATGCGCCACAGAAAATCTGACATTCTGTGGCGCATGGGCAAAAGATGCGCCACAGAAAGTCCAAAATTTCTGTGGCGCGCCAGCATCCATGCGCCACAGAAATAATTCTGTGGCGCACCAATTAAGGGTGCGCCACAGAATGCCAACCTCCCTATAACCCTTTTCCTAGTAGTGGCGATCGCGGCCATGGCGTGGGGCGGAAGCAGCGCCTTTTCCTCCTCGTTGGTCGCGGCGGAATGCGAGACTGTTGTGGAGTGGACTTCGGCTGGACCTTGTGCGGGTCTAGATGGGCCGCAGCCCTGCGTATATTTAGGATGGGCCACGGATGGAGCTGCTAGCGGCAGGCCGCGAATCCTATAACTACGCGGGCCGGCCCAGTTCGGTGTTTTTTCTCCTTTTCCTTCTTTCTCAGTTTCTTTTATTTTTTTTCGTTTTTTCCGTTGTATTTTTTCTTTTCTGTTTCTTTTTCGTTTGTTCTTTTTTATTTTCAATTTTCTCATATTTTTCACAAATTGTTCAAAATATAAAAAAATTTCAGATTCAAAGTTTTGTTCAGATTTGAAATTTCATTCAGATTCGAATTTTTCAGATTTGAAATTTTGTTCACACTTGAAAATTGTTTAGATTCAAAACTGTCTTGATTGGAAATTTTGTTCGGATTTGAAATTTATTCAGATTTTAAAATTGTTTGGATTTACTTTTTTCAAATTTGAAAATTGTTCAGCTTTGTAAAAATTGTTCGGTTTTGAAATTTGTTCGGATTTAATTTCTGTTTGGATTTGATTTTTTATACAAATTTGAAATTGTTCAGTTTGTAATTTTTGTTCATTTGATTTTTTGTTCGGATTTGAATTTTGTTCGTTTTTGAAATTTGTTCAGATTTGAAAATTGTCCAGATTTTAAAAATTGTTCGGTTTTGAAATTTGTTCGGATTTATTTTTTGTTCAGATTTTGAAATTCGTTCACTTTTAAAATCGTTCAAAATAATTTTCGATCAAAATAATTTTTGTTCACTTTTAAAATCGTTCAAAATAATTTTTGTTCGGTTTTGAAATTCGTTCACTTTTAAAATCGTTTAAAATAATGTTCATTCAAAATAATTTTTGTTCACTTTTAAAATCGTTCAAAATAATTTTCGTTCGAATTTTGAAATTCGTTCACTTTTAAAATCGTTCTAAATAATTTGTGTTCGCTTTTCGTTCAAAATAATTTTCGTTCACTTTTCATTCAAAATAATTTTCGTTCATTTTAATTTTTTTTTCACATTTGAACTTTGTTCCGATTTGAATTTTGTTCAAATTCAAATTTTGTTCCTATTCGAAAAGAATATTCAGATTTAAATTTTGGTTGGATTTTAAAATTGTTTGGATTTGTATTTTGTTCGGATAAATTCAAATTTTAAATTTGTTCGAATTTGAAAACTCGTGTTCAAAGTTAAAAAAAAGTTGCGCCATGTGAGCGTGGCGAACAGAAAAAAAATTAAATCTGCGACGCTAAAGAAACAAAGAAAAAGTCGAAGAACCCCCCCCCCCCCCCCCCCCCCCCCCCCCCCCCCCCCCCCCCCCCCCCCCCCCCCCACGCGCGAAATTGGGCGGCCCAATTACGCGTCCCTTGCGGCGGCGACGCGTCCAATTACGGCGACCTAAAGGACCTCCCGCGGCAAGCCATAGGCCTCAGGTAAAATAAAATCATCTGCCTTAAAAAAAGTACTACTGTACAATAAAACCATTTTCCTCTCTAATTTTTTCCTCGTCATACTAATTGGAGTCGTGATGAAATAACAATCTACCGTCTATGAACTTCTGCCTTGTTTTTGTACAAAGAACGAATTACTACTATGCCTTCTCTATGAAGCGAACTAGATGCTTACGTGTCTGGCTAAACAGAACCTTCGACACATGCTTTTCCACTCGTCAGAAACGCACCCGTGGTATATAAAATTGTCCCGCATTTATACATTGGTCACCTACAAGCTTGATAGACTCTGCATCAAACGTGCACACAATTTTTTTTATTGATAGACAAAGAAAACAGTAAACCATCAGAACAGCCGGAAGCCACCATCCAGGCGAAAACTCGCTACACCTACAAGCTTGATGAAGGGGTGGACCTGGTGGACCTGATCGGAGCCATGTGCCCGGACCTCACACACCTACGACATCATCTAAATCCGAAAGCCTCACCAGACTACGGATGGCAATGGGTACCCATTACCCGCATACCCAGTGGGTATTTACCCATTAGGGTAAAGGTTCTGTAAAAAAAGTTTACCCATGGGTAAGTAAATGGTAAAAAGTGTGTACCCAATGGGTATTGCGGGTGCGGATATGGTAAAGTAGTACCCATACCGCATACCCATATAGCCGGCTATTTTTGCTTATGACGTGTAGGTCCGTGGTAGCATAGAGTTATTCTGGAAAAAGAAATCCCGAAATACTAACCGGGTACGTAATTTTCGCTTGTTTCATATACGCGGGCGACCACTTAATTTTCGCCTAATTTCCAGGCCTTCCTGACCACGTTGTTTCCTCTTGACGTGGGCATGCCTCACGGGCATCACACTATGGCATACCTGGTGCGATCCAAGCCATAATACAAGGGGTGGCCCACGAACACCCATGGAGCAAGGCCCAGGATGAAGGCCCATCAGCGAGTGCGCTCCCGATGGAGCGTAGCCCATGTCGGTTAGGACTTTCATTACCTGTAAATCGGGTCGGTTCCGGCAGACCCGAGACCCAGCCAACTATATAAAGGCGGGGAGGGCCGCCGATCCAGCCACCGGATACTCAATATGCCCAAACCCTAGCGAGATCGCATCTCGCCGGGACCTCCATTGTAATACTTCGAGATCAATAATCAGACAAGCAGGAAGTAGGGTATTACCCTCCGGGGGCCTGAACCTGGGTAAATCCTTACTTGTCAGCCGACTGAATTACCAGCGCCATCTTCTCCCTCTCATACGAAACCCTAGGTACCTAACCATGGGATTTGCCGTGGTAACCCCACGTCAATTGGCGCCGTCTGTGGGAAGAACAGGCGTTGGAGTCGCGATTTCGGCGGCATCTTCATCAACACCTAGCAACTCGACGATCTTCTTCGGTTCCCTGGGTTTTGATCACACCCGCCGGCCATGCGCCTGGCCTTCGCGGGTCTCCATGCCGGAATAGATCTGGTTCTCGGCGACTTTCTCTTCCATGTCAATCACTGGGGCACGCTCCGGTTGACGAACGCGGTTCGCCCGATCGCGGCGGCACCCGCGCCTTCATCGGCTCCAATGACAAAATCTTCATCGACTGCCATCGACGTGCTCAACGAAGCCGATTCATCAGCGAATTCGCGCGTCGCGTTGACTTGGCGTGCGTCACATGGTGGTCGTGCTCAGCCCTATAAGCTCCTACGACACATCCGATCAAGAAAGCTGCTACAGCAGTGGGCAGCCAACCCGAGGGGCCAGCCCTGCCCAAGTCTACATGGCGATTGACGCCAACGGTGAAAACGGAGAAGCCGATACCGCAGCGGGTCGTAACAAGGACCCGCCGCTTTACCCGCTCGAGGTCACAATGCCGGACGGCCGCACATAGCTCACTATCACGAAGGAGATGGCGGACAAGGCGATACAGGCGGTACGCGACACCACCCCCATGCCAGGAGACTCCACGCGTGAGGAGATGATGGCATACCGGTACCTCTTATGGCAGGAGGCCAAGAAGTTGAAGGAGGCGAACCAGATACTCGCCGAGCGAAAGCAGCGGGCCGATGAGTCGAGTCAGCGTCGCGCTGCCCTCTCCATGCAGTCGACCGCATACCAGCGACAGCAGCGGACTCGCTCCCGTTTACTCCGTATGCCCGATGACGACAGAGTGGAGGCACTGGCAATCTCAACAACGCCTTCATGACCTGGGAAGAGGACGGTGTCCCCATCGCCAAAACACCCGCCGCCGCCATCATGGCAACTACCGCGTATCTAATGGCGACGCAACCACCCGAGGGTGACCCTCGGGCAATAATACATCAACAACAAATCAAGGGGTTGAGCCTGGCAGGAGCCGCCTCGTGCCTGAGGCTCCCATTGAACCTGCGACTGCAGCTCGCAGAGGTGACAAGACACCTCCGCGAGCAACAAATCACCTAGGCGCCTACGAGGAGAACCGCGAAGCCGCGACCACGACATTCAAGAGCGCGGAAACCGCGACATCCGCCACCGTGGAGATCGCGGTACCCGCGACCACGACGACTACGACGACAGGACGCGCGATCTCCCACCTGCGCCACCGCGGGGTTCCTCCAGTGGATCTCCTTCTTCCACCCCACGTGCTCGCAGCGACTCATGCTCTCAGCGGCATCCGCATCGCTCCCAGTCGTATTCTTTTTCCTCTCGGTCGTTGTCCCGCCGGCGTGAGGTCAATGGCAACAGCGCTAACAAGTTGTGGCTCGACAGGTCCGATCGATCGACCTCATCTTCACCACCACGCGGCCAGGCACAGGGCGGCGGGCCGACAGCAGCTGAGGCGCCGTAGGAGCCGCGGGGTTAGGGGCGCTTGGAGGGGTACGAGTACGACGGGGCGAAACACCAGGTCGGCCCTGAGCCGGCGGTGGACAGCCACGGCGTGCGGCGGCGGCAAGGAGGATCCAGATGCGTGCTTTTGACGGCGACAGACGTTGAATTTACACGTGAGAAGGATTTCTTGCAATTAGTAGTAAGATGCGGCTGGAGCTAACTGATGGTCTGATCTCTGATGCTAGCATGTAATCCACTGTTCTGTTCTTAGTTAAATTGTTCGAGATGCATGTGCTGATTCGATTGGAATTTTTTTTTGCAGTTTGTAAGCCAATTTATGCCTCAAATAGCACTTGTACCTATTGACTACTGTACTTACTAACAACAACGCACTGAATGTGCTCAGAAACGGAGGAGTGCCATGGTGTTCCGTAGTTTCAGAAGATGCATAGTTCAGCAAGGTTGTGTATTGCTGGACCTTCTCTTTTTTCGGTCTGCAATTTTATGTAATGCGTGACCCCTTCCTCTGAAATTGTTTGCTAATGTATGAGCCCAGTCTACAATTAGTTAGGCTAATGGTGAGTGTTTTAGTTTGCTAGATTGTGATGCTTCTGTTATAGGAATCAAGTACTTTGTATTTTCATGTCAACGTTTGGTTTCATCTTTGTTCACGAGGTTGCATACCACTGTATATTTAGTTGTTCATATACATTCACAGCCCCCATATATCTTAACCTGCTTTGTGCACCATCTCCATGAAAATAGAGCGCTACCGTGGAAGCTTGGACAAAAGCAAGAAGTAAACCGAAGCCTAGAAATTACAAGAAGCAACCTGCTTTGCTTGACATAAATTTAGCAGTCGGCCCATGTTATAGGAGAAATCTCTCCTAATTATTGCTCCAGTATGTAGCCATGCTTTTTGTTTAGTCAAATCTTTCCTAATTAATTGCTCCAGTATGTAGCCATGCTTTTTGTTTAGTCAGAGTTTTCTTGGCTTCTCCAGACTCTAATGCGGTTATTTTTTCGTGGCCTCGCTATCCACGTGCGTAGGCGTCGGCGGCGCGCTCCTCCTACTACTCCTCTCGACTGAAGCGGATGTTTCTTGACTAAAACAATCTTATACTATTAGAAGCTATGTCAATGACTAGTCAGGTTTCACGTGGTGCGGATCCGACCCGCTACGCGCAAAGCCGCCCCGCAAATTAGGCCCACAATGCGCCGCTAGCCTTCCCGCGCAATCCCGAGCGGGTTTAAGCGGCACACCGCATTACACCACGAGCGACCCGTACAAACTGCTCAACCCGCAAAAGAAAAAAACCTAATATCTATTCTCTCCTCGCCCCTACGCGATGGGGAAAGATCCCACGGCGGCGCCTCCCACCGAAGCTGGTCCGATGGATTTGATGCTGGGGTCGACGTCGGCGGCATCTCCGTGATCTCCACATCCGGCCCCGCCCATGCGCCTCACGCCGGAGCGCCGTCACCCGTCGTCACGCCTCTGGCCCCCGCCCATGCCCCTGATGCGGGAGTTCATCGGTCGCTTTCCTCGCCGTCACACGCCGTCGCTACGCCATCTCCGCCCCACGCCCATGCCCCTGTCCCAGCCACTGCCGCTGCTCCTGTTCGGGCACCCCGTCCATCGCAGGACGCCCAAGGTATCCATTCCTACTTTCTTTGCTGGTTTCTTTGGAGGCCGGAGGGATCAGTACCTCAAACCTGCAGCACCGGTGTCGTTGTTATCCATGGCGTCCCTCCCTCCTCCTTACGCAAGCACGAACCTGGTTATTACCTCTATCTTATTGGTATTTAGCATGCGTTGTTCATTATTTATTTTCTATAAAACCTTGTTGACATTCTCTGTCGTTTCAGGAACTAATCGTCTCAACACAATAATAACTGATCTTATTTATGGAACACGTGCCGACATTTATGGTAATGATGATATTCTTGGCCCTTGATTGAAGCTTTAGGTAAGCCTAAAATCTGATCATCGTTTTGTTGCAACTTGCACTGTTTTCTACAGCTTGTATCCTGAACTAATGCAGTTATACAGTTTTGATACTTGTCAGCAGATTCAGTTGTACCATTTGTAGTGTGAAGATGAAGGAGATGAGGCTGAGGATGATGGCAATGTAGACAAGTAATTTTGTTTCTGGAATGGTTATGGTTGATCTTGGCAAGTTCCTTGTAGAGGTTTTAGTTGCTGCTTCCTATGAAAATTTTCTGGTGCTACAAATGGAGATGTTGGTTCCATGTTGCCTGTGTCAGTTCTGAATCTGCTGGCTGGTGATGGCCTGCTGCTTATAAATGTGATGCTTGCTGTCTTGAATGTGTTGAGAACTTGAGTTCGAACTTAGCAAAACCGAATGGGTGTTTATTTGAAATTTATCATGCGCATGTCCAAAAGTACAGTAACCTGATCATGTGCATTTTCTTTTCCTTTGATGCTATTGTCCGAAAGTACAGTAACCTGATCAAATGGGTGTTTATTTGAAATTTATCATGCGCAATTCCAAAGTTACAGTAACCTGATCATGTGCATTTTCTTTTCCTTTGATGCTATTGTCCGAAAGTACAGTAACATGATTATTTCTTGGTACTACTCAGCCTTTGTGGTTCCTGATGTTGCAAGGCCAAGGAGGAAGTTGAATGAGCTCCTGTGTTGCAGCTCAGCACTAGCGTTCCTTCACATTTTTCCTATGGTTTTGTCTTGATTCTGAAGATTTAATTGTTTCCTGTCCAGATTCTTGAATGTCCATGATTTGTTGAAAATTATGCACACCCTGTGTGGTATAGTTCAGGAATAGAAGGATTTGTTCTGAAAATTATGTACAGACTGTCTGGCACTGCGGCACCCAGGCAACAGGGAGCCCGTTTTTGAATTTTTTGAAACATTTCAAAAAATTGAAACAAATACCAGGATGTAGCCAACCATATGCACTACAATGCTGGAAAATTTCAGTCCGAAATACATTGTATTTTGAGCTGAGCAAAAAAGACAAATCTGTTTCAGCTAGCTAGTTGGACGACTGTCAAAACTGTGCATTGCGGCGCTGGCGGGTTGATGCGGGCCACCGCTCTGTCCTGCGCTAATTGCAGCGGAGCGTGACGGCCAACCTGCAAACAGCCGCAAGCACGGATCAGCCCGCCACCAGAGTGTGACGAACAGCCGCAACCCGCCCCGCTTGAAACCTTAATGACTAGGTTGTAACAATGTCCAACATTTACATGTTTCAAAACATCTTAATTTTGTGTGCCTCTGTGACAAAGATTTTTCTCTCCGTTGCAACGCACGTGCATGTTTGCTAGTCTCTACCTAAAGTGGTTTGGTTTCGTCCGTCATTTTTATTTCCGATTTTGCCCCTGGAATTTGGAAATGGAACGTAACGGTTCGTTGGACATGGTAAAAATTCCCCAAAATATCGCCATCCCGAGCTCGCTCAGCCCCGCCCGGCCAAACCGGCCCCTGCGCCGCCGCCCGGCCCGCTCCCGGTTTGACCCACGCACCGAGCGCACCAGTCGAGTCGTCGCCAGGATTCCGAGCAGGGTTCTGCTGCTCGCTGCTTGAGAGGACCCGAATCGGACCTCGCGGGACGGGAGTTGTTTCCTCTGCTGCCGCCGACGCTCCCGAGGTTTTCCGATTGTGCTTTCGTATTCTCTCCGAGAGCTCGTGTCGGGGTCGTTTGGGCGCTCCTCCCCTGACTGCCGTTTGCGAGCTGATCTGGGCGGCCGCCGTCGTCGGCGCTGATGCAGTGGACGCGTGGGGAGCTCGGAGGCGCGCCGGGCGGCGGCTATGGCGGGGCTTGAGGCGGCGCGCACTTGGGGGCGCAGCCATAGTGGGGCAGGGCGGCGCAGGTCGAGGAGCAGGCTCCGGCAAGACGGCTGCAGCCCTGCCCTCCCCTGTACTTCCGCGCCGCCGCCGTTTTGGGGAGGGGCCTGGACTCCACGAAGAACCACAATAGCACAGGCAACCATCACCTGGAGGAGGAGATGCGGCCTTAGCTGACGGACGGGCGGCGATTGGGAGAGGAACAAGGGATTCAGGCCGGGACGGAGTTGGAGGGAAACAGGAGGCGCGGTTGAGGCGTGAGATCTGCGGCCTTGCGCTGGAGCTACTGATTTAGTGCTGCCACTAGCTGGTTCCGTCGCCGCGCATTTGTGCTCTCAATTGAGCAGGCCTTGGGTGTCTCATTCTTTGAAGTTCTCGATTGGATATTTGATGAACTGATCTGAAGTGCCGGCATGAAGGATTGGGGTATGGTAGGGAAGGTATTGGCTGTATGCAAGTTCCGATTTTTTCTGTCTCGAGACTCCTAATACAATCTATACACCCTTCTATGCTTCCTATACTCCTCGACCTTGAGGGAGGCAAAGGCCTTCGCCGGGCGGGGTGAGGTGGCGATGTCAGCGTATGGTTCTGCAGGCGTTGGTGCACGTGTACCGGGTGCCCTGGCTGAGGCGGCGGGCAGAGGAGGCAGTGGCGGTACACCTGACCGCGGAGCGTGTCGTTGGTGCGATGAAGCTGGCTGGTTTCTTCGACACGCCCAGGTTGTTACTTTTTGCATCTTTGCGACGCAAATTTGTTCTCTCCCGTTGCAACGCGCATGTTTTCTAGTACACATATATAGGTTAGAGCTGTCATAGGTACTCCAAGTTAACTGCTCCCGCGTCGTCCGGACGGTCGACACGGGAGGCCATAGCGATCCAGTACTTGCGAGTTTCCTCCGTTCGCTCTCCCTCGCCGCTGCCAGACGGCGCCGCCGGGCAAACCCGGGTGGCCGCGGCGGCAGGGACTCAGGTTGTTGGGCGGTCGTGCAAAGGATTGCGGCAGTGGCGGCACGATGCACACAACATTAGCACAACGGTGGTAGCCAAGCATGGCTCGGAGGCAAAGAAGGCAACGGCTGGTCCTCGCTCACCGATCGCGTGATGAAGGCCTCCTGGTGGCTATTCGTCCACGAGCTTCTCCCGCTTCGTTGGCCTTCGGGTACGCGGTGCAGTCGAGAGCGATAACGATGGTAGCCTCGGGTTGCAGGCGTGTGCCCGGAGGACTCAACGGACAACGCCGCCCGCCGCTCACTCGACTCATCGGCACGCTTCTTGCGTTCGTCGAGTTCTGCTTGAGCCTGTTTCAACTTGTTGGTCTCCTGCCATAAAAAGCACTGATAGGCCAGCCACTCTTCGTGCGAAGAATCTTCTGGCATGGGGTGCACTCGTGTATGGCTTTTAGTGCTTTGACTGCCATCTCCTCGGTGATGTGCACGGTTGTGCGACCATCCTGCGCGGTGACCGTGTAAGGATAGGTCGGTTGACCGTTGCGGTTGCTCGTGGACGTATTGATCGGGTTGCCGTCCTTGTCAACTCGTGCTTCATTCACCATGTAAACTTGGGCGGGAATCACACGATGGGTCGGGTTCCCGCTGCTGTGGCAGCTTTCCTGATCGGAGAGATCGCTCGCGTCGGCGGAGCTGATAACAGCAACACCGTGATAAGAATCGCAGTCGACGCAGTATGTCGACTCGAGGGCCGGCTTGGCCTTGCCCGAGGAGTCGATGGTTGTTGGTGAAGGACTCGCAGTTGTTGTTGATGAAGATGCGGGTGCCGCCGACGAAAGACGAGTCGAGCTCGTCAAACGGAGCGTGCCCCACTGGTTGACGTGGAAGTGCAGATCTCCAAAGTTTAGATCTACGCCATCGTGAAGATCCGCGAAGGCCGGGCGCATGGCCGGTGGGTGCGGGATGAACCCTAGGGAGCCGAAGTAGATGGTTTCCCAAGAGTCGTCGAGTTGTCGATCGTCGATGGTGGAGCCGCCGAAACCGCGGGTCCAGCACCAGGAGTTCCCACAGACGGCGCCAATTAACATGGGGTTACCACGGCAAATCCCATGGTCATGGTACCTAGGGTTTCATATGCGGGGGAAGAAGATTGGCGCTGGTAGTTTCGTTGGCTGACAAGAAGTGATTACAAGGCGCAACAATGCGATCCCGGCGAGACGTGATCTCGCTAGGGTTTGGTGTACGAACAAAACGTGTCCCTTAGATCGCGGCCCTCCCAGACTTTATATAGGAGGCTGGGTCTCGGGAGTTCGCAACCGACTGGGTTTACAAGAAAGGCTTAACCGCCTTGGACCATGCTTCTGTGGCACGCACCCGAAGAGCTTCCATGCTGGACTATCCTCGTGGGCTTTGCTTGGGCCACCTAATGGGCCGCTGGCTGGATCGCACCAGGTACACCCACGGTGGGCACCCGAAGGGCATGCCCACGTCAGCGTGCCATGGATATGTTCGGAAGTGTCCCAAACATGCTCAGAAGTGTCCCATGGATCTCGTGCACGAGGCATATGCTTGATCCTCGCCGAGTGGTCTTGGAAAGATGTGTATCTGCAGGCGTACGGGAGTACGGATCGAGTTTGGCTTTATTGAGGACAGGCGGTATGTATCGGCTAGAAAGTGGAGGCGGCAACATAAGGTTTTTGCACACAGTTGCAGGCCATGTGTTGCCGAGGGCAGTGGTTAATGTTGTTTCTTATTGTTGCGTGTAGTTGATCGCTCTAGCATGACAATTTTTTGTCCTATTTTTTCCTTTTTTTCCAATAATTTGGCTCTGTGCTTTCTCGGTGTCATGACTTGCTCTGATACAATGTTGTTGCAGAGGCTGGGTGTACTTGGTATCAACTTGATATTAATATATTACCCTTTATCGAAAAAATATAGGTTAGAGCTATTCTAGAACCTCCTTAAGAGTTCTAGAATAATTATTCTAGAACCCTGTTTCCTACCCACACAAAAAAAAACCGAGCAACCAGAGCCGGACGACCAAACCGACCTGGCCATAAAAACCCACGTCCACCCCACCTTATCCATTTCTCTCACCTTCCGAACTCCTCAACTGCCCCACCTTCTGACCGACGGGCACCACCTGTCTCCCGTACCACCGCTGGCGGCGACCCTCTTCCCCCTGCATCCCGTCGGTGCGGCTGCCGGCTGCGCCCCTCCCGCTGCATTGTGCCCTTCCAGCCGTGTGCCTCCAGCTGGATCCCACCGGTCCGGCCGCGACCCTCGCCTGCACGCCGCCAGTCCGGCCCGCCCCGCCCCCGTCCTACTCGTCGGCATGGCCCATCCCGCAGATGTCCTGCTCGCCGACGCGGCCAGCCGTGCCTTGGTTCCGCTCGTCGGCGCGGGCAGCTCCGCTCCCATCCGTACTGGACCACTTGCGGCCGGCGCCGCCCCTGGGACTCCCTCCTCTCCGCCACGCCACCCCCAGACTCCCCACCACCACTGCCACGGGAGTTCACGAGCACCGCCACGGGAGTCCACCAGGCGGCGCCCCCACCGTGCTGCTCCCTCGCCCGCCACCACCTCTGAACTTCCGCCGACCCGCAGCTGAACCGCTTGATGCAGCCCAATTGGAGGTCCCCTGCTCCACATCCAGATGTTTTTGGGTGTGATAACATGAACTTTTTTTTTTGTTTTTTCCTTTTTTTTCTTTTCCTTTTTATTCTACTATATTTTTCTTATTTTTGTTTTTTTCCTTTTTTTTGCTATTGTTCTCTCTTGTTGTCACTTTTTTATGTTTGTATTTCATTCTCTAATTTCTGGATAAACACATAAATATATAAATTTTTTAAACACATGAACCTTTTTTTAATTTGTGACCATTTTGTCACAAAAGATGAACACTTTTTCGAAATGCATAAATTTTTTCAAATGCAGGAACAATTTTTCAAATACGTGAATATTTTTTAAATCTACATAAACATTTATTAATATAGGTGAACCCTTTTTTGAACCGTGAACTTTTTTAAAAAAATAACCTTTTTAAAACATGAACACTTTTTAAAATTACATGAACATTTTTTTGTAATGGGCAAACATTATTTTTGTTATATGTGAACATTTTCCATGTTTTTTAAATAAATATTTCATAATTATTAAACCTGTAATATAAAATTTATTACCTAAACTTATTTTCCAATATTAATAATAAAAAGTAAAATATAATACTTTACTGTTAGTGGGTCGGACCGAAGGCGGCCTATGTACGACCACTGTGGGTGGTCTCGCCCCTAACGCTCGCTATAAGCGAGGAATATGGGGACAAGAGCTCCTATTGTTTCAGGTGACAGGTCGCGGTACTGTCGCAAGAAGGATTCCTACATGGGCCACAATTAGCACGGCCCATTAATAGATTGTTCGTTTATTTGTAATTTTAAAATTCTGAAAAATATAATAAAATCATTTTAGTGATGGAAAAATATAGAAACATGTTTTGTATATTTTAACTCAAGAAAAATATATTTTATCTGTTTTTCATTTTTTTCATATGGTTTACAGAAAATGTTCACATATACTGTATTAAATTAAATGTTCATGTATTTCTAAACTAATGTTAATGTACTTAAAAAATGTTTATGTATTTCTAAATAATTCAAAAACTTTCATGTATCATAAATTAATGCTCATGTAATATAAAAATAATGTTCATACATATAAAAAAATGTACATGTATTTGCTAGAAAGGGAAAAATAAAACGAAAGAAAAGTAAAAAAAAAAAGCGCCGCCGTGCGTCTCTCTCGGCTCCGTCAGAGACTGATTTCCTCCTCTACTACTCACTCGGAGGTAGACTGATTTCCTTCTCCTACCAATGATTATTCTTCGGTACCCCGGTGCTAATTAAGCAATGGACGGTCGTTTGTTTACAGCAAATTGCAATCAATTGTCTCTCTCCAAATAGGATTTCGCCCCGCTTTATAAATAAAGCAACGACCAACATACAACCGCGCATACAAACACGACACCACACACAAAAGGCAGGATACACAGGTGCTGAAGAACAGCTACACCACCCCAAGGCGATTCCTTCAGGAAGAGACGAAACCGAGCAACGACGACGAAACGGGGCCTTCAAAGGCGATTCCTTCAGGAAGGACATGACACCGGAGCGCCGCAACCGCCTGATCCCAAGGATCAGGGTTTTCATCCGGAGCGTCTCGAAGGGCAAAGAGCTGCCTTGATGGTGCCTTCAAGAAGGAGATGACGCCCATGGACACCACCACTGTCGACCTGGCCAGAACCTGACAAGGTTTTCACCCCGGCGAGCACTTTCCCCACCCGAGACGTGGTACGGCCAAACTGCCCCACCACCACCACCACCGAACGCCGCACGCCAGCCACCACGCCGCCCGCACGGCCATGGCAGAGAGCGAGCACCCGATCACCCGAGCGCTGGTGCAGCCGGCTGCCTGCCAACAACACCTCTGGAGGGAGCTGCAGCCAGCATCCCATCATCTTGTCCCAGATCTCAACGGGGGGCCACCCAGGCAGCCAGCACCTCCGGCCGCTGGGCAGCCTCGATCGCGCCAGCCCCGACCGCTTGAGGGGGCGAGGGATCCTCGCCGCCGCCTGCGCCGGCCCAGCTTCGTCCGGTCGCGTCCTCTGGCGGCGGCGAGGGAGGAGGAGGGAAAAGGGGAGGAGGAGCGGCCGGCGGCTAGGGTTCCTTCCGGTCGCTCGCGGGAGGGATAGGGGTTTCAATTGCCATCAATTGTTGGAGTGGAGATTATTGACAGACAGGTTTCGGTCGTAATTTACAGTATTTGACAGCCCCAAACAACTATCTCTAAGAATCTTGTTAGTATGGTCCAGAAACGAAGGTATACATTGGGGGGCAGCAGCATCATGTGTGGTGTCATGTCTCCGCGCTTGGTCAACAGATCGAAACGCTCTTCTGTCGGTACAAAGAAACCCCATGCATGGTATTCTAGGAGTACATCACTGTTTCAATTTAGGGGTATATAGCTCGAACAACCCTGATAAAAAACAGCTCCTATTAATTACTCTACTCTGCTAGCACTCACGGCTACAACTTGCTGTAAGTAGTACAACTGAGTAAGAAAGCCGCCGGCGCCATCTGCACGTTTATCGTCGCCTTCGTCTAAGAATTGACAGGTCCTCACCTCCTCTAGGTGCCGCTCTGGCACTAGGAGGGGTGGGGACCTCGGACCTGCGCAGTGCGCTATACAAAGGTCCTTAATGTTAGAGCTTGGTTTTGGTTGTTGTCTTCTTCGTAAATGGAGATGGCATCGTCTGCAATAAGTGATCTTCCGCGCTTCGTTCGTCGGCGAGATCTCCTTCCCGACGTCAATGGTGGCTTTGGAAGATTAAGTTTGTCTAGGTATGGTTCTTCAGATCTTGCTTCGCCAGATCAATGTTTGGATTGTTTCTCATGCTTGCCGCAAGGAGGTTTGTCCTCACATTATTTATCCCGGCTACTACGTCTTTGGCAATGGTGATTCGTTCTTTCGGCTCCCAACGTGTCCCTGGAATATCAGTGGTGGTGCTCTTGCCGATGTTGCTTGATTAATTTAATGGCTGCGTGCGTGCACAAAGCCTTGGCATTGCGGCTCAAAATTAAAAGGGGAGAACTTTCGTTGGTATTCACAGGTCTGTGGTTTGATATTTTCAGCGTTGTTCTACGGCTGCCTTCAGAAAAGTACAAGATTGTGTCATGGAAGAAGAAAGAGTTTGAAGATCTCATAGATTTGCTTGTCTCTTTTAATATTGTTTTTGTAATTGATAATCGTGTACTCTTTGTTGGTTTAATATATATGCAAAAATTCAAAAAAAAAAGAAGGCCGCAACGAATCCCATCAAATTATTGTTCCTTGCCTCCGTTTTTTCTTTTCTTTTTTTGAGGCCTTTCCTTGCCTCCGTTGTTGAGCTTCCCGCTGTCCTCCTTTTTCTTATTTTGGTCCCAACTGGATGCATGCCTTCCTTAATTACTAGTACTGCCTTAAAGGCCCACTTGGGGCATCGACTTGACTCACAAAGTGAAAATTCCATCATCACCAAAGCCAAGTATTGTTCTTATATTTTTTCTCCGAGTGATGCTTTGCTGCCTACGATCACTTTAGGTAGGCCATGAGATTGATCCGGTGGTAGCATGACCGTCGTCTGCTGAGTGCCAATGTAGATAGAAAAACAATAAAATAAAATAAAGTAAGAAGCTTGTGTAGACCCCTATATATCTTAGTAGCTGTTGATTATTTAGAGCAAATTAATGGCTATAGTTTACTTGCCAATCGTTTCTTTCAGTTTTTCGATATATCTGATCGTCATCGGCCACCAGAACGAGGTCTCAAGCCAGGTATTTTTCTCATAATTTTTCTCCAAGTGATGATTTGCTGCCTGCGATCACTTTAGTTAGGTCCGTTGATACCATGAATGCCATCTGCTGATTGCCAACGTAGAGAGAGAAACAATAAAGTAAAGTAAAGTAGAGTGATTAAAGTAAAGTAAGCAGCTTGTGTGGAGACTCTAATCCAAACTAGAACAGAGATGCACATCTCTCTCTATATATACAGTAAACATGCCCGTGCGTCGCTACGAGTTTGTACAAAAAACTGCACCTACATGAGCACATAGGTACACGGCAAGCACCGCTCAAAAAAAAAAAAAAGGTACACGGCAAGCACGATCATGCGGAAGCGTGGGTCGCTGGAAATCCCGGCCAATGTGGCCGCGGCGACGTCCAGAATAGCATGCATTCTCGGGGTTGAGGGTAGCGGCGCGAGGCCTTCTTCGGTGACTTTTTTTTGAAGAACCGTTTCTTTTACTTGCGGTGGCAGTTGATGTAATTTTAATTTGGTGGGAGGGCAAATCGGTAAAAAAAGGACGACCCACGTCACTTCACTTAAACGAAGAGGTACCGACGAATCAGAACACGCCACGTGTACTATTCTTTTCTGTTAATTCTTTTTGTCTATTTTTTGCAGAAATATTTCTAAACTTGTAAAATTCATTTTTTTATCTGCTTATCCAAACTAAGCAAATAATATATCCCTGAAATCGCTGGAACATGATGAACACAGTGACACCAGTAGATTTCAAATGATTGATTTGAGTAATTTTGGCTTAACTTTAATTCTATAATTTCATTTTTAATTGATTCTTGTTGCAAATGAAAGATATTGAAATTCTCTATCTAGTAGCACTTCTGTATAAATTAATTGGGCATATTTATTATAGATAAATTCAAATTTGAAATCAGACCTTTTATGCCATATCTCGCAATCTATAAACCGTATTCTATTAATTCTTTTTCCTATGGTTTAGATTGACCATTTGTATCTAGTAGTACCATTAATACCTTATATCACACAATTTAACTTATGCCCATTAGAATTTGAAATTTAAACTACCAAGGCCATGCCTTGCAAACACTAAACACAATAACATTGATTCTTTTTGTATATTGAATCATGAGATGAACATTAACCAAAGAATTGATAATATTAAATTGTTTGGTTTGTGGTTGTTATGTGTTATTTGGATTTTGGATTGTCTGTTTATTGTGATTTATTTTAACATATAGATTGTACGAAGTGCAACCGTGTGTTTGTGAGAAAGTGTATGATCATCAACCACAAAAAGGCAAGTTCGCTTTGATCACGATCCCAAATATTTTTCATGTGCGGTTAGATGTTTTCGTAGAATACAGGATTATAGATTGCGAGAAGCCAAGTATTGTTCTTATATTTTTTTTCTCCGAGTGATGCTTTGCTGCCTACGATCACTTTAGGTAGGCCATGAGATGAGATTGATCCGGTGGTCTCAAGCAAGGTATTGTTCTCATAATTTTTCTCCAAGGAGCAGCGGCAGAAAAAAGAGCAGCAGCGGCACTTGTCTGCTTTGGAGCCCCACGAACTGGCAAAGCAGTTGGGAGACGGAGGACCCGGCGTGTTGTGCAGAGCCAGGCGTGCGGGCGCAGGATGGAAGACGGGGCCTGGTCGACTGGATCGCGCGCGCGTGGCTGGGGAGCTAGTGGCCGACGGTGCCATGGACAGAGGATACCGTGACGGCATGGTGTCGCGGCTGGTCGGTGCCTTTTTTTTACTTGCGGTGGCAGTTGATGTAATTTTAATTTGGTGGGAGGGCAAATCGGTAAAAAAAGGATGAGCCACGTCACTTCACTTAAATAAAGAGGTACCGACGAATCAGACCACGCCACGTGTACTATTCCTTTTTGTTAGCACCCATTTTTGGCAGGTGGCCAAATCTGGCTTTGGAAGCAACTCGGGAAGATTTGGCAACCCTAAAAGGCGGAAGCCTAGAAAGATGCAATCCGAAAAGGCGGAAGCCCGGGAAGGCGGCATCCCCGAGGAGGCGGTGAGTCAAAGAGATTTGGCGGATCAAAGGCGGCAATTCAAGCTAAGCGTAGGGAAGAAGTGCTACAATAGAAGGTTCCAGAAGCTGCGTTTTAAAAAGCCGGATGTGGGGAGTGAGAGATGCCCAGAAAGCCAGAAGAAAAGCTGGATCCAACATGAACCAAAGCAAGTTCGAAGCAACACGGAAGGACAAAGGCGGTTCCAGAGGAGCCAAAGACGGACGCTTGGGTCCGGGTCCAGTACGAAGCCAGCCAGCAATTTGCCTTGTTTGGAGCTAGAATTCGACTTAGAATACCAATTGTAATCCTTGTAGAAGTCCAAAACTTGTACGGGAAGTCCAGCCGCCTAATATATATGTAAGAGGTGATGGCCGATTGAAATTAAGGAAAACAATCGACACATATCAATACAATCTACTTTTTACCCTTGTTCCTGCTTCCGTTATTCAGTGACTTCGCGTGAGTTCATCGAATACCGACAACCGAGCTGAGAGCGGTCAAATCCGGCTTAGTTGAACCAATCGTCGCCGGAACCTCCGACGGGGTCCCTCCCGAGGTACTGGGGCGTCTGCTCTAAAAAGCGCCAGCTTACTGTCTTGCGTATCGCGCTGGAAGCTGGCCTCCCGCAGGGCGAGTTGTGGAGTATCTCCCCCGGCTTCACGGGTACACGAGGACGTGTTCGTGTGACGTGTTTCTAACGCAACCAACTTTTTGGTGACTCCGCTGAGGACGATTCGATCTAAAAATTGGACAGCAATGACCAATTCAGAAGTCGACGCCGCCGGCATCAACACCGACAACATCATCAGACCGACTCTCGAGGGGTTGTCGGAAGAACAACGCCAAGGCTTGGATGCGTGGAGGAAGCAGCGCAAAGAGGAGTTCGAGGAGCGGCAGCAGAAGCAGGATAAGGTGGATGAAGAGCTGTATTTGGCGAACTTCAAGAAAGATCGGCATGGAGTGATCTCGCTGATCAAGGACCCGGAATATGTTCCTCTAAACATCGACATCAGCAAACCCGCTGTAAGCAACAGTGTTTTGTCCTCTGAGCAATTTGCCGAAATTCAATACCATGTTTCACAAGGCATAAACAGTGTTTATGATCTAATGATGGAACATAGTAAGGCTAGAGAAAACACGCCTTTGCCTATCCCAAAGATACAAGGTTGAATGCAGAAGAGGGGTGCGTCAAGGTGACCCATTATCGCCTCTTTTATATGTGGGAACGGCCGATCTGCTTCAAACTATGATCAATTATGAGTTTCAACAAGGAAATTTAAATGCGCCTTTGCCTATCCCAGGACATGATTTCCCTGTCATTCAGTACGCTGACGACACCATTGTGGTCATGGAAGCATGCCCAACACAAGTCACCTTGTTGAAATCTTTGATTAATAATTTTGCCGAGGCAACAGGGTTGAAGGTGAATTTTCAGAAATCCAATATGATCCCTTTGAACTGTCCTGACAACTTAGCAGTTGAGCTTGCTCAGATATTGGAGTGCCAAATTGGGACAATGCCGTTCACTTACCTTGGATTACCTCTTGGTACAACAAAACCTACAGTCCAGGAATTGTCTCCTCTAACTGATAGTGTTGAAAGGAGACTAAATGCTTGCTCGAGATTTCTAACCTATGCGGGGAGATTGACTTATGTTGATTCTGTTTTATCAGCACTGCCTACCTTTTATATGTGTAGCATTAAAATTCAAAAAACATCAATCAAGGTTATGGACAGAGCGAGAAAGCACTGTGTTTGGGCTAAAGGAGAATGGGAAAGCCAAGTACAGGCCCTAGCGGCTTGGGAAACAGTTTGCAAACCCAAAGATAAAGGGGGACTTGGCATTATAAATCTTGAATTACAGAATGATGCACTCCTCTTGAAACATATGGACAAGTTCATGAACAAGGCAGATATACCCTGGGTGGATTTGGTGTGGCACGCTTACTACACAGATCAAACTCCTCATGCAGTTAACAAGGTGGGGTCTTTTTGGTGGAAGGATATATGCTCCCTCTCCTTTCAATATAGAGGTATTACATCTTGTGTGCCAGGTTCAGGCCAATCCATTTTACTCTGGAAAGATAAATGGGATGGCAATGATCTTCTTGCAAACAGACTGGACAGATTGTATTCCTTCGCATGGGACAAGGACATCTCAGTTCAAAATGTTCTCCAAGTGGAAGATCTCGCTCAGCTTTTCTTCCTGCCGTTATCAGAACAAGCTTTTGATGAGTTCAATGTCTTGCAAAATTTGGTGAATTCTCTTAGAAATAGAACAAGAGGCGATAAAGATCAATGGATATACTCTCTAAACAAAGGGCATTATTCTTCATCCAGTTATTACAAGTTTCTTTTCCAAGGACTGCCTTCCACTCCAATCTTTAAGCTCCTTTGGAAAAGTAAATGCATTCCGAAACTTAGAGTTTTTGCCTGGTTAATGATCATAGACAGAATCAACACTAGAGACATGATGTTAAGAAGGCATTGGCATTTAAATACAGGAGCAAACTGTGTGCTTTGTGATGCAAACATACTGGAAACAAGGGATCACCTTTTCTTCGAGTGCTCTTTTGCAGCTAGATGCTGGAACCATTTGAATATCCTATGGACAAGAGGAAGAGATATGTCAGAAACTTTTGAGGCTGCCAAAAATCAGTTCAATGGCCCCTGTTTTATGGAGATTACCGTGACTGCTGCCTGGAATATATGGAAGGAAAGGAATGATTTCATCTTTGAAGATCAGCGACCTAGCTTTAGAAGGTGGAAGGCAAGGTTTCGGAAGGATGTCCTTCTTACATCCCACAGGGTTAAACCCTCCAAGCGTGCTAGTTTCCTTGAGTGGATAGATTCAGTTTAAATTATCTCTAGCTTTTAGTTCTGCTGTTTAGTACTGTTTATTTTTTGGTTGATTCTCTCAACCTTGTATCTTTGTAATGGCTTGACTTTGGACTGAAATCCCCTGTTGGGATCTTCAGTTGGTTTTTGGGCATTAGAAAATTGAAAATTACCGTGGGGGCTTCCCCTACGGTTTGGCTGGTCAAAAAAAAAAAAAACACGCCGCCAAGCCAACCATCGGATGTACAGCCGATGGGCAAATCTAGGGATAACCACCTTGCATCTATGCTACCTTGTCCGACACCTATTCAAAGCGTACCTTACTCAACTAGAAAACCGAGTCAAGTAGTACGTTTAGCAAACGAGTCGATGTCGAATCAAAATTTGGCTCCTTGGGTGCAAGCCGGCCCTACGACCAGTACTTCTCTTGTTCCGGCTCAGTCAGCCACTATGGACGATATGATGGTCAAGTTCAGAAGAGAATTGGACCAGATGGCTTATGATAAATTCGGGTTTATGCCAAAACATATAACTTACACTAAACCGTATCCCGAATATTTCGACTTACAACCATATCCCCCTGGTTACCGAGTGCCTGAGTTTTCAAAATTCAACGGGTTGGATAACAAATCAACATGGGAACATATTAGTCAGTACTTGGCTCAATTAGGCAAAGCTAATCATGATCATCATAAAGTTCGCTTGTTCTCATTATCTTTAACCGGCACTGCTTTTTCATGGTTTTCGGCTTTATCTCCTAACTCTATACACACGTGGTTTCATTTGGAGCAAAAGTTTCACGAATACTTCTTTGCCGGTGAGATTGAATTAAAGTTACCCCATCTTACATCGGTTAGACAAAAACATGATGAATCGGTATCTGATTTTGTCAAAAGATTTAGAAACATGAGAAATCGGTGTTACAGTTTGGTGATAACGGAACGTGATATGGCCGACTTAGTCCTCAATGGATTGAGATCCCACTTGAAAGAAAAATTTGAAGGATATGAGTTTCTGAGTGTCGGCCAAGTTCAGGAAAAAGCTCTGGTTCAAGAAAGCCGGGCTAACGAGACGAAAGATTCGCATCGGATGAGTCGCTGCCGGCTTAACACTATTGATAATAATGCCGGCTCCGATGAGGAAGCCGATGTTTACGCTGCCGAGTTCGTTCGGCCGGCTAAGGCCAAACCTTATGTGTGTGATGATCTAAATCCGATTCGCAAGAATCGGGAAGACGTATTCAAATGCAGTTTCGACATAGGCCAATGCGATAAAATATTTGATGCCTTGTTGAAAGAAAAAAGTGATAAAGATCTGTCATGTTATACCATCATCTGATGAACTAAGACGGTAGGCTTATTGCAAATATGATCATTCTTTTTCTCGTGCTACTAACGACTGCAATGTTTTGCCGGCCCTTAATGACGGACGATTGAGTTTTGCCGGCATGGCAATTGATCAACAACCATTCCCAATGAATGCACTTGACGTAGAGGGAAATAAGGTCCTCATTTGGCCAGAGGCAGCCGAATTGGCAAACAAAGATAACATTGTTGTTGGTGAACCCAGGGATAGTGGAGCCGACAACAATGTGACTAGGAGGAAGGTGACTTTAAGTTGGCAAGCCGGCGGCAAGGAGGTTATCAAGATCACCATCTGCAATCCTACGCTCGGGGGGGGGGGGGGGTGGTGGCAAGGACAGGAGCCGCCAAAGTCACCACCAAGGTTCATCAAGCCAAGGAACCCAGAAGTCAGCCAGTGGAAGGTCAATTCGGCAAATGCCAAATACAAGCGTATTAAGCCGACTTTCGACATGTTGCTGAACAAGTACGTCAGGCCAGTCGGCTCTAGTTCAAGCCGGCATTTCGGAAAGCGACCACGACCACCTTCAACAGAAGGCTTTAGCCGACACGCTAAGCCGGCTGGGGGAAGGACACCACCTTCAAGGAGCGTGCTCTACAAAAGCTGGCTCGGTTCAACAAATCGGCCGGCTGAATATCTGCCAAGTCTGGAAGACAGGAAAATGTGGCGTGCTAGGCCGCAAGGTGCAAAGGCAGGCAAGCTGGGAGACATGGCAGGTAAATCATTTCACGGCTCGCTTATCATTGGTACCGAGACGCTGAAACTCAGGGAGCCGGTTGCGGATCAGGCAAAGGATAGGCCGATATTCACTATCGCGCCTAAGGGTGCCGCCAATGACCATGAAGCCAGTTCCAGTCAGGCTAGGCCGCGTGACCCAAAGTATAGTCAGCCAAAGTTGTGCCCTGCGGGGTTAACCAAGACACAGAAGAGGAAGTTGCAAAGGCTGAGGAATCAAGAAAAGGCGGAAGAAGAAGCCGAACGACTCAGAGATGCAAACTTCAACAGGGAGCGTCCAATGATACCTTCTCAGGTGTGGGTGCCTAAGCCGACAGAACTGGTAACTCAAACATCCGACATACCAATCCCCGCTGCAGAAAGTGAGAAAGAGTCGGTTGCTGTACCGGCTATTACCTACTCTCCGTGGGATGACAAAGTTGAGGCAGCGGATTTGGCAAGGGAAGGGGAGCCGGCAATAGAGGAGCCGACAATGTCGGAGCCAGCAATAGATGAGTTATCAGGCGATTCGATAGATGACGAAGATTTATTAAACTATGAAGAGACGCCGAACCGGACAGGCATGGGCATCAACATGGTATATTACTTGCCCGCTGAGTTCCATGTTGTTGATGAAGATGGCGAGGTTGCTCAAATTAACTTCGGACCCAAGAATGCCATCTTTGAGAAGCCGGAGGAACCGGTTAAGCATCTCGGGCCTCTGTACATCAGAGGACACATCAATGGGAAGCCGGTTACCAGGATGATGGTTGATGGCAGTGCTATAGGGAATCTGATGCCGTATTCAGTCTTCAAGAAATTACAACTCGACGATGACGACTTAATGAACATGAACATGGTGCTCAATGGGTTTGAAGGTGGAGAGGGGATAGAAGCTAAAGGGGTTATCAGTTTGGAGCTCACAGTTGGAAGCAAAACCTTGGCTACTGCCTTCTTCATTGCTGAGGTGCAGGGAAATTACAATGTACTGCTAGGGCGTGATTGGTTACATGCAAACTAGGGCGTTCCGTCTACTATGCATCAGCAGCTAGTTCAGTGGGTCGACGATGAAGTTGAAGTCGTCCCCGCAGATGATTCGGCTCGCATCGCATTAGCCGAATCAATCGTTGACTGGAAATATTATAATGTTACGTGTCTTTCAGGACGTGATTTATCCGGATTTGACTTCCTGAGTGCCACCAGGGACGAATTCGTGCCAGTATCCCTAAAGCCGATTGAGATAAATCGGCTCTAGCTCAAATAAATGGATAACAACAACGAGTGGCTCCAAAGGCGTCTGGATGAGTATCGGGCCAACAGGAACGATATGTTTGAAGCTATTGAAGAACCAGGCGACTTGGACAAACTGGGACAAGGCTTTATGTCGGCCGACCCACTCGAAGAAGTGGACATTGGAGATGGCACATCACCAAGGCTGACATTTGTAAGCCGGAATCTGGAAGCCGGTTATAAGCATGCATTAACCGAGCTAGTCAGGGAATATGTGGATTCATTCGCCTGGGAGTACCACGAGATGCCCGGGTTAAGCCGCGAACTCATTGAGCATCGCTTACCCATCAAAGCCGGCTTCAGGCCACACAAGCAGCTGGCTCGCAAGTTCAATCCAATGATCTATGACTGGATCAAGGAGGAGATTGGCCGGCTTCTAAGTATGCCGACTGGATTCCAAACATTGTTCCAGTTGAGAAGAAAGGATCCGGCAAGATTAGGGCATGTATAGACTTCAGAGATTTAAATCGAGCAACGCCTAAAGACAAATATCCTATGCCAATAGCCGACATGCTCATCAATAATGCCTCAGGACACAAAGTCAACAGCTTCTTAGACAGAAACGCTGGATACAACCAGATATTCATGGCCAAAGAAGATTCGGCTAAGACAGCGTTTCGCTGCCCCGGTTTCGTTGGTTTATTCGAGTGGACAGTGATGACCTTCAGGTTAAAGAATATCGGCGCCACATATCAAATGGCGATGAACTTAATATTTCATGATCTTCTTGGAGTTGTGCTAGAAGTCTACATCGACGATGTGGTGGTTAAGTCGGATGGCGAGTCATCTCATTTGGCCGACGTACTGATACCCACAAGTATAGGGGATTGTTGAAATCTTCAATGTGTAAGTATAGTATCGATCCCACGAGGAGTAGAAGGTATAAGTATTTATCCTCTCAAATAAGAGTTTCACTTCTCTTATTATCTATGCACTAGACAAACTAAAATGATTAAATGATGCAAGTGTTTTTGGGTTTTTGGCGTAGAGTTTGCAATAAAGTAAAAAGCTGAAAATAAAATATGACAAGTGAAAGCTCTCAAAGAGAGAAAGCCCAATCCTCTATGCAGCAAGAGGACAAGCTCAAGTGTGTGTTTCTTATAAGTGGAGAACGTTCCCGATGGCGGCATGGATATTGCTAGGCATAGAGATTTATTAAACAACACGTTGAATATCTTGTCAAGTTTTAATCTTCTTTGGATGGAGCCATTGTTAGGTATAGCTAAATAAATAAACTAAACCCCTTATGATGGATCATGTGGCCAAGTAAATGACTGCACAAGAATTATTAAGAGATAAAGTCCCACCATAGCATTACACTCTAAGGTCCTCGATACTAATACCCTCATAATGCAACTTCATGACTCGGTCTCAGGTTTACATGTCCCCCCAAGTCTCCCTCAATTCATTACACTACGGTGTTCTCCTATGAGCACATATAGGTGAAGTGTTGTGCAGTCGACGTTCGCACAACACCATCATAGAATCACATAAAAAGATAAACACTAGACAAAATACCAACACATGTCATATATAAATCATTGCCAATTCATCCTATGCCGTCAGGAACATACGGGAACTACTCACAACGTGCAAACATGATGATATTCAGTGGCATAAATGGTACAACACAATCTGAAAATATAACTTCACCTCCAAATAATGACAAGTACTCGATCACAAACATGAATAAGAGCACAAGACAAGTATCTAGGGTATAGCAACTCTCAAACTACGAGGGGAACGGAGTGGATCGCGGAGATGATGATGGAGATGGTGCTGGTCTTGACGGTGGTGTTGATGGAGACTCCGGAGGGGGGATGGAGGAGCCTTCCGGAGGTGATTCTGGCGGCGTTTCCTCCCTCCGATCTTCTCCGGCGGCAGCCTTCTGTCTCCTGTTTCTTGGTTTTTGTGTTTCTCCGCCGCCTCCTCGCGAAACTCCTCGGGGGACTATTTTTATAGTCAGTTTTAGGTCAAGACGAAGCCACGGAGACGAAAACGGACGGCATCGGAGCCACGAGGGGGGAGAGAGGGTGCCTCACGCGGCCACCTAATTCCCTCCTCGGACTTCCTTTTTCGCGGATCCTTGGCTCATACGTCTTCTTCCTTCCAAATATTGAGCCCCGTAAAATCTTAGGTCATTTGGACGTCGTTTGAGTCACTGAATGTCAAAAACATGGAAAAAGGGGTTTTCTGGTTCTGCAGGGTTAATTCCAAATAAATGGGGAAACTGTGAATTATCCCCTAAAATCATTATAAAACATAAATATAACCCATATATGATGCAAATAAGTTGGAATATCAAGTAATAAAATGTAAAGTTCATGTATGCATTTTACATGCATCACTTACGACTTGCGTTTGAAAGGATGAGGAAGTACGGATTCATCTGAAGTGCGCCTTTGGCGTGTCGGCTGGGAGGTTTCTGGGCTTCATCATACATGAGCGTGGCATAGAGATTGATCCACAGAAGATTGAAGCCATCTAGAAAGTGCAAGCTCCGACTTGCAAAAAGGAGATGCAGAGGTTCCTTGGCAAGGTGAATTATGTGAGACGATTTGTTGCTAACTTGTCTGGGAAGGTCGATGCATTTACTCAGCTTAAGAACGACGATGAATTCACTTGAGGGGTAAGGCAGCAAGAGGCATTTGATAAGATTAAAATCTGTTTATCTACTCCTCCGGTTCTAAGAGCACCGGTTCGTGGTCAGCCGTTCCAACTTTATATTGTTGCCGAGGAGACGGTGATTGGAGCCGCCTTAACCCAAGAAGCCGATGGGAAGGAATATGTTATCACATATCTGAGTCGGCGTTTGCTGGATGCCAAATCAAGGTACAACTTTATGGAGAGGTTGTGCCTGTCTCTTTATTACGACAGCACCAAGCTTCGTCATTATCTTCTATCTAGCAAGTGCAAAGTTTTTGCTCAAACCGATGTTCTCAAACACATGATACAAAAGCCGATTCTTAGTGGACGAATCGGCAATTGGGCATATGGGTTGATCAAGTATGATTTGGCATATGAATCTCTCAAATCTATGAAAGGCCAAATCATAGCCGACTTCGTTGTTGAACATCGGATTGACCTGGAGCAAGAAGCCGACTTAAACATTGTGTCGGCTGTACCGTGGAGGCTTTACTTTGACGGCTCAGTTTGCAATGGCGGACAAGGAGTTGGTGTTGCTTATATTTCGCCTCATGGTACTGTGTTTGAATCCTCCAGTCGAGTTGATTATTTTTGTACTAACAATCAAGCCGAATACGAAACACTTCTATTCGGGCTTGAGCTTTTAGTCGATGCAGGGGTTAATCATGTGGAAGCATACGGAGATTCGTTACTTATTGTCCAGCAAGTGGCAAAGGTTTTTCAATGCAATGACGAATTGCTCAATGTGTACCTCGACAAGTGCCTGGACGTTATATCAACCTTGGATTACTTCACTATATCTCATGTGTCCAGACATGACAATTGGCTCGCTAACGAGTTAGCACAGCAGGCATCGGGTTATCATGCCAGCAGGGGCATATTCTTTATTGCAGAAAAGCCGGTGCTGGTTGCTGTCAACTCTGGTGAGGCTGGGGAAGAAGCCGGCTTAGTTAAGTTGGCTACTGAAAAATTCTGGCGGAAGCCGGATAATTGACTGGAGGACGCCCATCATTGATTATCTCCAAGATCCAAGTCGGAAAATATTCGGCGTTTAGCTCTCAAAATACATTAGTCGACAATGACTTATATCGCCGAACAGCTAATGGTCTTCTTCTAAAGTGCTTGAATGAAGATCAATCTCGAGTCGCCATGGGAGAAGTACATGACGGCTTGTGTGGAACACATCAGTCGGCTCACAAGATGAAATGGATGCTCCAGCGAGCCGGATTTTATTGGCCAACAATGATCAATGACTGCTTCAAGTACTACAAAGGGTGCGAAGCCTGCCAGAAGTTCGGGGACATTCAGTTGGTGCCGGCTTCCAAGCTTAATCCTATCATAAAGCCGTGGCCTTTATGGGGTTGGGCGCTTGACTTTGTCGGCATGATCCACCCGGCTTCTTCAAGGGGGCATCGGTTTGTGTTAGTTGCCACAGATTATTTCACCAAGTGGTCTGAAGCAGTTCCTCTTAGGAACATGACCCACAAGGAGGTAATTCAATTTATTACTGAGCACATTGTCCACAGGTTCGGCATCCCGCAAACTCTTACTACAGATCAAGGCACATCTTTTATGGCTAAAGAGGTCAAGCAATTTGCCGAATCACTAGGGATCAAAATGCTCAATTCATCTCCGTATTATGGTCAAGCCAATGGACAAGCCGAATCTAGCTACAAGATCTTGATCAAATTGATTAAGAAGAAAGTACAGGACTACCCAAGGCGGTGGCATGAAGTACTGTCCGAAGCATTGTGGGCTCATAGAATCTCAAGGCACGGAGCTACCAGGTGACTCCTTTTGAGTTAGTATATGGCAAGAGGCCATCTTACCGGTGGAGGTGAATCTGGCGGCCTTAAGGTTTGCAAAACAGAATGATTTGTCGGCTGAGGATTACCACGACTTGATGATGGACAACATGGATGAAGTAGCCAACAAAAGGATGATAGCCTTGAAGGACATCGAGAAGGAGAAGTTGCGGGTGGCAAAATCTTACAACAAAAAAGTCTGGCTTAAGGACTTTCAAATCGGTAACTTAGTATGGAAGGTAATACTGCCAGTCGGCTCTAAAAGCCGGAAATTCGGCAAATGGTCACCAAGTTGGGAAGGACCGCTGCGAGTCACGAGGATAGTACCCGGCAACTCTTATCTAGTGGAGACTCTGGAAGGAAGCATGCTTCCTCGAGCTATCAATTGGCGTTACTTAAAAAAATTCCACCCAAGTGTGTGGCAATCCGCCTAAATCGCACTTATGGCCGATATACGATATATCGCCCTTAGAACATATGGCCGATGAGCTTAAGCATCGCCCTTAGTCCAAAACTCTACATGGAGTATTTTCTGGCATGCAAGCTCTGCCAGAAAATAGGGGGGCATGTGTTAGCAGCCATTTTTGGCAGGTGGCCAAATCTGGCTTTGGAAGCAACTCGGGAAGATTTGGCAACCCGGAAAGGCGGAAGCGTGGAAAGATGCAATCCGAAAAGGTGGAAGCCCAGGAAGGCGGCATCCCCGAGGAGGCGGTGAGTCAAAGAGATTTGGCGGCTCAAAGGAGGCAATTCAAGCTAAGCGCAGGGGGAGAAGTGCTACAATAGAAGGTTCCAGAAGCTGCGTTTTAACAAGCCAGATGTGGGGAGTGACAGATGCCAGAAAGCCAGAAGACAAGCCGGATCCAGCACGAAGCAAAGCAAGTTCGAATCCAACATGGAAGGACAAAGGCGGTTCCAGAGGAGCCAAAGACGGACGCTTGGGTCCGGGTCTAGTACGAAGCCGGCCGACAATTTGCCTTGTTTGGAGCTAGAATTCGACTTAGAATACCAGTTGTAATCCTTGTAGAAGTCTAAAACTTGTACGGGAAGTCCAGCCGCCTCATACATACATATGTAAGAGGTGATGGCCGATTGAAATTAAGCAAAACAATCGACACGTATCAATACAATCTACTTTTTACCCTCAATACCCTTGTCCCTACTTCCGTTATTTGGCGACTTCATGTGAGTTCATCAAATACCGACAACCGAGCTGAGAGCGGTCAAATCCGGCTTAGTTCAACCAATCATCGCCGGAATCTCCGACGGGGTCCCTCCCGAGGAACTGGGGCGTCTGGTCTAAAAAGCGCCGTCTTACTGTCTTGCGTATCGCGCTGGAAGCCGGACTCCCGCGGGACGTGTTGCGGAGTATCTCCCCCGGCTTCGCGGCTACGCGAGGACATGTTCGTGTGTCGCGTTTCTAACGTAACACTTTTCTATCTATTTTTGGCTGAAATATTCCTAAACTTGTAAAATTCATATCTTTTGATCTGCTTATCCAAACTTAGCAAATAATATATCCCTGAAATCGCTGGAACATGGAGAACACAGTGGCAACAGTAAATTTTACGTTTATCAAATGTTAAATTATTCAAATTTCAAATGACTGATTTGAGTAATTTTGGTATAACTTTAATTCTATAGTTTCCTTTTTATTTGATTCTTGTTGCAAATGAAAAATATTGAAATTCTCCATCTAGTAGCAATCTATAAATTAATTATTATTTATTTTTGTAGATAAATTCAAATTTGAAATCAGACCTTTTATGCCATATCTCGCAATCTATAAACTATATTCTATTAATTCTTTTCCTATGGTTTAGATTGACCATTTGTATCTAGTAGTACCATTAATACCTTATATCACACAATTTAACTTATGCCCATTAGAATTTGAAATTTAAACTACCAAAGCCATGCCTTGCAAACAATAAACACAATAACATTGATTATTTTTGTATATTGAATCATGAGATGAACATTAACCAAAGAATTGATAATATTAAATTATTTGGTTTGTGGTTGTTATGTGTTATTTGGATTTTGGATTGTCTATTTATTGTGGTTTATTTTAACGTATAGATTGTGCGGAGTGCAACCGTGTGTTTGTGAGAAAGTGTACGATCATCAACGACAAAAAGGCAAGTTCACTTTGATCATGATCTCAAATATTTTCCTGTGCGGTTAGATGTTTTCGTAGAATGACTGAATAGGATGATCTATTGTATTTATCGATGACATGAGACCAAGGTAGGATAGCCATATGTTTTACATGAATTGATTTCTTAGTCATCGTCGTATTGTTGTTTGCGTAGCTATGTTGTATAGATACGTAGGTGGGAATTCATGTTACGAGTAGGAGCACAATTGAGTCATGGTGTGTCCTTAGAAATGATTTGGCACACCACAGAGTCATGGTGTGTCCTTATAAACGATTTGGCGCACCATGGTGTGTCCTTAAGACGATTAGAAACACCACGGAGTCATGGTGTAGATGAGAAGCACCACAGAGTCATGGTGTGGATTAAAAGCACCACGAAGTCATGGTGTAGGTTGGGAGTACCACTGAGTCATGGTGCGCCTTGGAAATGATTAGTAGACCCACGGAGACATCGTGTCCTTACGAATGATTAGAAACACTTTGGAGGTTACTGGATTAAAATTTATTTGGAAATGAAAGGACTATAAAAACTTTGTTAGTGAATCTTGCCAATACATTCAATGTATTGACCATTCGTGGCTGCAACGTTTCATGTTGCAGGTTATTCTATCGATGAGTAAGAATACATAGGTCGCGAGTCTCCACTCTGCATGTTCGCCTGTGACGTTGATGGAACTTTGAAGATTGTCTACTTGGTTTATGCTAGCCATGAACTATGCAACTTGTAATATCATATAACTTCTGGATCATATGCTGTAATAAAGATGAATTGTTATTTCTGTTATTTCATCGAAACTGTGTGTGCTAGCGAATCGATCCAGGGACTAGTACTGTAAGAACCAAGACTTTGGTTCCTACCAGGTCCGGGTCGCTTCAATATATAGGGGCCCTCAATCCTGCAACACACCATATCTCCTCCGCCTTGAGCAGCACTACTCTACTCTCCGGCAGGTAGGCGGCTCCCTCTCCTGCGTCTACGTATGTATTTTTCGAAGGGGTGGTCGTTTTGCATGAAACCATCCACGAACTTCACCGGAAAAAAAATGGATGGTGTCCTCTTTAAAATTGATTTTGAAAAGTCATATGATAAAGTTAAATGGCCATGCTTGCAACAAGTTTTGCGAATAAAAGATTTCGACCTAAAGTGGTGCGAATTGATTGCAAAATTTGTCCAAGGAGGAAATGTTGGAATTAGAGTCAATGATGACATTGGGCACTATTTCCAAACTAGAAAACGTTTAAGACAGGGGGATCCGATGTCTCCAATGTTGTTCAACATTGTTGCCGATATGCTGGCAATTCTCATTGCAAGGGAAAAATATGATGGTCAGGTAGGCGGCCTCATACCCATCTAGTTGAGGGCTGGGTTTCGATTCTACAATATGCGGATGACACAATTCTTTTCATGGAACACGACTTAGAGAAAGCCGTTAACATGAAACTAATTTTGTGCATTTTTTAGCAGCTATCTGGTCTCAAGATAAATTTCCACAAAAGTGAGATTTTTTGGTTTGATAAGGCAAAGGAGGAGGAACAACAATACAAGAAGCTATTCGGCTGTGAGTCTGGAGCCCTACCTTTCAAGTACCTTGGGGGTACCAATCCATTATAGAAAACTACGTAATTCTGAATGGAATCCAGTCGAAAGTCGCTTCGAAGGGAAGCTAGAATGCTGGCAAGGCAAGTTGCTCTCATATGGGGATCGACTTGTCCTGATAAATTTCGTTCTGACAGGTTTACCGATGTTTATGCTATCGTTTCTCAAAATACCTAAAGGGGTAAGGAAACGGCTTGACTTTTACAGATCAAGATTTTTCTGGCAAAGAAATGAAAACAAAAAGAAAGATCGGTTGACCAAATGAAATATTATTTGTCGACTCAAAGATCAGAGGGGGTTTAGGTGTTGAAATGCTTGAACTTAAAAATAAGTGTTTACTCAGCAAATGGCAGTTTAAATTACTAAATGAGAAAGGTGTGTGGTAAGAGTTGCAACAAAACAAGTATCTAGTGAATAAAACTTTATCTCAAGTTCAGGCGAAACCCACAGACTCTCCTTTTTGGAAAGGCCTCATGCGTGTTAAGGAGGATTTCTTTAGCCGAGGCTTTTTCAAAATTGGAAATGGGACGAGCACCCGGTTTTGGGAAGATATTTGGCTTGGGAACATAGTACAACGGAAAGACGTTTCCGTATCCGGTGTGTTATCACACAATCCTCTAAACATTGGTTTCAGAAGGGTTTTGTCTGGTAATTAGTGGATCGCGTGGTTGCACTTATGCCAACGATTCATCTTTTAGCTGAACCAGATAATTTTGTTTGGAAACTCACATCCACTGGTGTCTTCTCGTGAAATCTATGTATGGGTACGTCATGAATGGTCACACTAGGTTTCTACGCAAATATTTGTGGAAGTTAAAAATTCCCCTCAAGATAAAAATATTTATATGTATTCTAACCAGAAAAGTTTTGCTTACCAAAAATAACCTGTCAAAAAGGAATTTGCATGGATGTAATAAATGTTGCTTTTGTGATTATGAGGAAACTATTGAGCATTGATACGTCTCAAACGTATCTATAATTTTTGATGTTCCATGCATGTTTTATATCAATTGCCACATGTTTTATATACACTTTATATCATTTTTATACATTTTCTGGGACTAACCTATTAACAAGATGCCACAGTGCTAGTTCCTGTTTTCTGCTATTTTTGTATTCCAGAAAAGCTAGTCTGGAAATACTCTCGGAATTGGACGAAAATTTACGGAGGCCCCTATTTTATCAGAAGACACCTGGAGTCCGAAGGAGAGACGAAGTGAAGCCACGAGGGCTCCACACGTGGGCTCGGCGCGGCCAAGGGCCCACCGGCGCCTAGGGGTGTCGCCTCCTCGTGCACCGCCTCGCGACGCCATTTGGACTATATATTGCCCCTGACCTAAAACTCACAGAAGAATCGACGATTTCTCCAGAAAAGTTCCAGAGCTCCGCCGCCATCCAAAACCCTAATTCGGGGGACAGAAGTCTCTGTTTCGGCACCTTGCCGGGACGGGGAATTGCCCCCGGAGCCATCTCCATCGATGCCACCGCCTCCATCATCGCCGTTGCTGCCTCCATGATGAGGAGGGAGTAGTTCTTCATCGGGGCTGAGGGCTCTACCGGTAGCTATGTGGTTTATCTCTCTCTCCCATGGTGTGATCTTTATGTGATCATGAGCTTTGTAATCTAGTTGAATCCATAGATGTACTCTTCATTATCTTATATGCTACTCAAGTGGTTTTATTAATGTAATCTCCGGAGTCACCTTTGTCCCACGGTGCGAAGTTGACAGTGTGCGCCCGTGTGTGGCTCTTAGGCTAAAGATAACAGGAATACTTATCATGAGTTATTATTTGCGTTGGATGTCTCTATGAAATTGCGGTGTTTGTCTAGTACTATTTAGGGCGCTCAAGTTGACAGTGTGGGGTTCCCTAGATGTGGAATGCGACTTTAAGGTGTGCTGTTATAGCCCTACGGAGTGGATTGGTGTTCGTTATCCAACGAGAGAATAATTCAGAGTAGCATAGTGAAGAGGAAATATCTATGTATTCAATTATATTATTATTGTTGAGAGTGTCCACTAGTGAAAGTATGATCCCTAGGCCTTGTTTCTAAGCATTGAAACACCGTTTACAACCAGTTCTGCTACATGTTTGCTTGCTGCCATTTTTATTTCAGATTGCAATTACCACTTATAATCATCCATATTACTTGTATTTTAATATCTCTTCGCCGAACTAGTGCACCTATACACCTGACAAGTGTATTGGGTGTGTTGGGGACACAAGAGACTTCTTGTATCTTAATTGCAGGGTTGCTTGAGAGGGATATCTTTGACCTCTACCTCCTGAGTTCGATAAACCTTGGGTGATTCACTTAAGGGAAACTTGCTGCTGTTCTACAAACCTCTGCACTTGGAGGCCCAACACTGTCTACAAGAATAGAAGCGTGCGTAGACATCAAGCTATTTTCTGGCGCCGTTGCCGGGGAGGTAAGGTAAAAGGTACTCACATCCTCCAGCTACTTAGCTATTTTCTAGCACTGTTGCTGACGTGTGAGTGCTCGAAGGTATTTCCTTTAGATTCTGCAATTATATCTTTTTGTTTCTTGTTTTTATTTACTAGTTAGGCTTAATGGAAAACAACAAAAAATTAGAGAGTTTATGAAATTTATCTTGAATTAGGACATGATGCTTTTGAAGAGAAAATTAAAAAACCTATGGAAAATTATTTGCATGATGGTAGCAATGTTATTACTATAAATTCTTTGAACACCATTATTGCTAATGCTATGGAAAAGTCTAAGCTTGGGGAAGCTGGTTTTGATGAATATGATATTTTTAGTCCCCCTTTGAGGAGAAAATTTTCTTTGATGATACTTTGCCTCCAATTTATGATGATTATAATGATAGTGGTATTTTGGTGCCACCTACTATGGAGGATAAAGTTTATTATGATTATACTATGCCTGCAATTTATGATGATTACAATGATGGTTGTGATAGTTTTACTCCCACTATTACTAATAAAATTGATTATGCTTATGTGGAGAGTAATGATACTTTTATGCATGTGGATCATGATAAGAATGCTTTATGTGATAGCTATATTGTTGAGTTTATTCATGATGCCTGAAAATTATTTTGAGAGAGGAAAGTATGGTTATAGAAATCTTCATGTTACTAAATTCCTTCTCTTTATGATGAAGGTTTTGAGCTTTCTCTTGATTTGCTTTTATTTGATGGTTACTTTAAACCTACTGGTCATTATGAGAGAGGGAGACATGGTTCATACATCACAATAATATTAAGTCTCCTCTCTTTATGTTGAAAGTTTTGAAGTTGCACTTGTTTTGCCTTCCTATGCTAGTCACTTTGTGCTTTATTGATTTATTTTCTTACAAGATTCCTTTGCATAGGAAGTGGGTTAGACTTAAATGTGTTTGATATTTGCTTCTTGATGCTCTTTCATATTCACTCTTATACATATGAGAGCATCATCAAAATTATCATGCCTAGCTAAAAGGCTTTAAAGAAAAGCGCTTGTGGGAGACAACCCATTGTTTTTATTTTCTGCTATTTTTATTTTATTTGAGTCAAGGTGCTGTTTACTTCTGTAGCAATGCCTTTGTATCTTTATTTTCTTGCATTGTTGTGCCAAGTAAGGCCTCTAATAGGAAGATGATGCTAGATTTGGATTTCTGCGCAGGAACAGATTTCTGCTGTTCACCGTTTTGCTTCTGTAAAATCACAGAAAAATTATTTAAATCTGAAATTTTTTGTGCGTGATCCTCATATGTATGCATCTTTCGTTAGTTCAAAGTTTTTCGATCTGAGCGTCGTAAGTGCTCGAAAAAATTCGTCTTTGCGGACTGTTCTGTTTTAGACAGATTATGCCTTTTATTTTGCATTCTCTCTTTTACTAGTGTTGAGTGAAATTCTTTTTTGGGTGGAAGAGCTTCACATAACATCAGTGGCAGTAGCTAATGTTTAAAGTAACAAGTCATATTGCGTCTTTATAGAACATGTGAGTTTTTGATATGCACTAACCCTCTAATGAGATTTGCTTTGAGTTTGGTGTGACGGAAGTTTTCAAGGGTCAAGAGAGAAGAGTGATATAATAGGATCAAGAAGAGTGAAGAGCTTAAGCTTGGGGAGGCTCCCATGGATCTCCCCAGCATATTTCAAGAAGACTCAAGCGTCTAAGCTTGGGGATGCCCAAGGCATCCCCTTCTTCATCGGCAAAATTATCAGGTCATCTCTAGTGAAACTATATTTTAATTCTTTCACATCATATGTGCTTTCTTGGAGCGTCTGTGTGCTTTTATTTTCAGTATTGTTTTTATTTTGCAATAAGCTTGATGGACCCTAGCATTCTTGATTGGGAGAGAGACACGCTCCGCTTTTTCTTGGAATACTCTATTCTTCACTTATATTGTTGAGTATTCTTTCGCGCTGTTTAGCTTCTAGCTCTTGGTTTTCATGTATCTCTTGTCAGAGCTATTAGTTCTTTTGTAGAAAGTACTCTCTTGCTTCACTTATATTTGTTTGGAGAGTTGCTTGGTTAATATGTTGGTTCAGAAAATGTTGCGTGTGGTAGTGGTATAATGAAAACTTGCATAATCTTGTAGATCATTGAACTTTGATAACCTGATTCCTTGCAAACGTTTTGAGGTATTAAGTAATAGATGGTAAAGCTTGCTGGTTAATTAAGTTAAAATCATTAGTGGATTATTGTCTTTAAGCTTGTACCGTACTACAAACACTAAAATTGTTGAAGGTGTAGTTGGACTTGATAGCTTTCCATGTCTGAAAAGTGGTTCGTAATAACTAGGTTGTGTGAAGGTCGAGGGATCTAACGGGGTACTTGTGCCGCCGTGAACGGCCCTCCTTGGGGTAAATGTTAACCATGCGCTTAATGTTGAACCTGCTAGTTGTTTGCAATAAACTTGTGAGTTCTTTTTGACTAATGTTAAGCTACGGTTTTGGCACTTCCACCATCCAAATTTGCTAGCCTCTTCGGTGCTGTGCATTGCCCTTTCTCACATTGAGAGTTGTGCATACTTCGCCAGTACATCCAAAACCCGTGGGAGGACTTCCTCTTGTTCTCCTACACATAAGCCCATACATCTTCCTCAAAACAGCCACCATACCTACCTACCGCAACATTTCCATAGCTGTTCCGAGATATATTGCCATGCAACTTCCATCTTACATTACATGACTTGTTGTCATTTATCATTTATATATTGCTTTGCATGATTCTATATAGCTGATGTGTGGTTTACCCATGTTACGCTAGATCATTGCACATCCTGCTACACTGGCAGAGGCATACAGTTTTATACATCATGTTTTGTTCATTATGAGTTATTTGTACCAAAAGTTGTAATCATATTAGAGTGTTGCCCCTGCTAGAAAACAGCCATGGAGGCCATCGAAAAGAGAAACAGAAAAAGAAAAAAAAAGAAAAAAAAGAAAAAAAAGAAAAAAAAGAAAAAAAAGGGGGCAACACTACTATCCTTTATCAAAGTTGTGCTCATGTTTAGCACCTGCAGTATTCATAGTCATCATTTGTGCTCATGTTTAGCACCTATGCTCCATTTGAGAGAGTTTTCATGCTTTACTAGTATAACTATGTGGGGAATTTACACTATAGAACTTGGGTTGTATATTCCAATGATGAGCTTCCTCAAAAGTGCTCTAGGTCTTCGTGAGCAACCGAGTTGGATGCACCCCCACTAGTTCCATTGGAGAGCTTTCATACACATATAGCTCTATGTGCATCCGTTGCATGGCAATCACTACTCCTTGCATAGCTTCGATTATAAGACTTCCTCTTGTCTAATGATCACTTATAGCTTTGTGAGACTTTCTTCCATTGGCCTTCCAAACCCCCATTAACGTTCTCTTTGCCATAACATCCTGGTGCTACTAAATGCTTACGCTCACCGGTTGAGTAGACCTCGAAACAGTGGATTCATGACGTTCATGTTTACTTTTACTTGACTGGATCCTTTCTCTATGTTATGAAAAATTGCTTGATGCTTGGAATTGAAGGATAGAACTCCTACACTGGATACTTAAAACATCTATAATGAACCTTGTACGGTTTCATGTCTTAAAGCAATCATTCATGAAAACTTTTAGCTTGTTTAACTATCTTGCTTTATTATCTCTTATTTAATATCAATTATAGACATTTGCTTTGAATGATTTGATCTCAGCTCACTTGTCATTACATCACTATTAGATCAAGATTGTGTTGGTAGCATGTCACCTCAAAAATTATTTTGTTTTATCGTTTACCTACTCGAGGACGAGTAGGAACTAAGCTTGGGGATGCTGATACGTCTCAAACGTATCTATAATTTTTGATGTTCCATGCATGTTTTATATCAATTGCCACATGTTTTATATACACTTTATATCATTTTTATACATTTTCTTAGACTAACCTATTAACAAGATGCCACAGTGCCAGTTCATGTTTTCTGCTGTTTTTGTATTCCAGAAAAGCTAGTCTGGAAATATTCTCGGAATTGGACGAAAATTTACGGAGGCCCCTATTTTATCAGAAGACACCTGGAGTTCGAAGGAGAGACGAAGTGGAGCCACAAGGGCTCCACACGTGGGCTCGGCGCGGCCAAGGGCCCACCGGCGCCCAGGGGTGGTGTCGCCTCCTCGTGCACCGCCTCGCGACGCCCTTTGGACTATATATTGCCCCTGACCTAAAACTCACAGAAGTATCGACGATTTCTCCAGAAAAGTTCCAGAGCTCCGCCGCCATCCAAAACCCTAATTTGGGGGGACAGAAGTCTCTGTTTCGGCACCTTGCCGGGACGGGGAATTGCCCCCGGAGCCATCTCCATCGACGCCACCGCCTCCATCATCGTCGTTGCTGACTCCCATGATGAGGAGGGAGTAGTTCTTCATCGGGGCTGAGGGCTCTACCGGTAGCTATGTGGTTTATCTCTCTCTCCCATGGTGTGATCTTTATGTGATCATGAGCTTTGTAATCTAGTTGAATCCATAGATGTTACTCTTCATTATCTTATATGCTACTTGAGTGGTTTTATTAATGTAAACTCCGGAGTCACCTTTGTCCCACGGTGCGAAGTTGACAGTGTGCGCACCGTGTGTGGCTCTTAGGCTAAAGATTACAGGAATACTTATCATGAGTTATTATTTGCGTTGGATGTCTCTATGAAATTGTGGTGTTTGTCTAGTACTATTTAGGGCGCTCAAGTTGACAGTGTGGGGTTCCCTAGATGTGGAATGCGACTTTAAGTTGTGCTGTTATAGCCCTACGCAGTGGATTGGTGTTCGTTATCCAACGAGAGAATAATTCAGAGTAGCATAGTGAAGAGGAAATATCTATGTATTCAATTATATTATTATTGTTGAGAGTGTCCACTAGTGAAAGTATGATCCCTAGGCCTTGTTTCTAAGCATTGAAACACCGTTTACAACCAGTTCTGCTACATGTTTGCTTGCTGTCATTTTTATTTCAGATTGCAATTACTACTTATAATCATCCATATTACTTCTATTTTAATATCTCTTCGCCGAACTAGTGCACCTATACACCTGACAAGTGTATTGGGTGTGTTGGGGACACAAGAGACTTCTTGTATCTTAATTGCAGGGTTGCTTGAGAGGGATATCTTTGACCTCTACCTCCCTGAGTTCGATAAACCTTGGGTGATTCACTTAAGGGAAACTTGCTGCTGTTCTACAAACATCTGCACTTGGAGGCCCAACTGAAAGTGCATGTGTTGCCCCATGTGTGGTTTTGGTAATTAATGACAATTCTTATGGACTAATGTTTGCATTGAGATATTCTTGTAGATCTTGTCCATAGGAAAAGATTGGAGTTCATGTGTTGGACTCTAGAAGATTACATGATGATCAATGCTCTATTCAAGGGTTTATGTGAAGAATGGTCATGTGTAGAGTTGAGCATATTGCAAGCATGTCTTGAAGGATTCAAGACATCATCTTTGTGAAGATAGAGAAGATTATGAAGTGCAAGTTCAATATGATCTTTCTCGGAAGATATCATTTGATTGAAGCTTGCAATGGTTACATGAAGACGGAGCTTAGCGAGGCTCTCCCATAATGGTGTATGGGGGAGTATTTGGAGAAGTCTTCATCAAGCATGTGCTAGCAAGCGCAATCAAGAAAGGTGGTCCACTTGAAGAGATCAAGATCGTCATCATCTAGCTCAAGTGGAATGCGCAAGGCAAAGGTATGATCTTGATAGGGTTTCTATTTTACCGGTCTCGTGGTTAGTGGGAGACCGGGTTTAGGATAGACGGCGTACTATCAAGAGGGGCTCTCAAGTGAGTAACTTGATCGCATCTTTGTGGAGAGCTCAAACCTTTGCATACTTGGCATTATCATCTTTCTTGGTTCTTATTTGGCTTTTATCCATGTGAGAATTTAGAGCTTGTGTTCATCTCCATACCAAGCTCTAGTTCATCAAAAACGGATTCCATTTGAATATCTTGTGATGTTTTTTATGTTGGAGGTTTTACCGGTTCGTCTTTTGTAGAGAGGTCAAACTCTCCTCTTGTCTTCTCCTCCTCACATGATGGACTATGATGTGAATATGCATGATCTTGTAGTGCTTGTGGTTACCTTCGGAACAAGCCCAAGATCATAGAAAACGGAGTCCGGATGAAAAACTTGTTGCGTTCTCGGTGTTGGAAATATTACCGGTCCTCCTCGAGATAAGGTCCACACCTTCCATGTGTGGTATCTCCTCTATATTTGTGACCCTTAATATTTCCAACACCGAGAACGCAACAAGTTTTGTAGCAAAGCTCTTGTCGTTACCTTTCCAACGCAATTGGATTCACCTGTTTTGGAGTTCAAACGAGAAAGTTATTGCATTTCAGGATTTGCAGTTTCACTGCTTTCAGGCTGGAGTCTCCGGTCTTCTGGTCCGGTCTTCTGGACCGGAGTCTCCGGTCCTTGGGTTTCCCTGTCGAAGTTTTTGGAGGTTCAGCTCCTGGCCTAGGCCGGAGTATCCGGCCATTGGGCCGGAGTCTCCGGCCTCTGTGGCCGGAATCTCTGCCCGAGCTGCTCTGTGGCTGGTTGTGGTTCACCCCTGGTGGGGGCCGGAGTTTCCATCCCAAGCCGGAGTATCCGGTCACTTGGACCGGAGACTCCGGTGTCAAGCTGGCTGCAACGGCTCTTTTTCTGGGAGGGGTATAAATACCCCTCCACCTACCTCCAGCCAGCTAGTTCTGCCCAACACGATTTGCTTTCTCTCTCCTTCATTGTTGCAAGCTCAAAACTACAAGATCTCCCAATCCCTCCACCCAAACTTGTTGATCTTTGGAGGATTGAAGGAGGAGACCTAGATCTACATTTCCACCAAGCAGTTTCTCCTCTAAGTGAGTGGAACCCTTTCGATCTAGTTCTTGAAGTTCCATTTGTTGTGTTCTTCTTTGTTCTTCCTCTCTTCTCCCCCCATAAGCATTAGTTGCTTGTTGTGGGATTCGAGAGTGAAGAATTTGAGCCTTGTGCTCTTGCCTTTTGCATTTGGTGCATCGGTGTGCTCTCCACGAGGATTCGTGGAAGTTGAAAGCTTGTGAACTTGTTACTCTTGGGTCTTTGGACCCTAGACGCCCGCGTGGTGGTTGAGACCCTTGGTGGTCACTTGTAGCTGTTCGGGAGCCCCCAATCCCGTTGTGGGTTGTGCCCCGGATCGTTGTTGAAAGGCTCCGGATTTCCGCCTCGAAGGATTCCGATAGTGGAAGGTGAACCAAACCTTTGTGGTGCGGTTCATCGGAGAATAGGGTGAGCCTTTGTGGCATTGAGATCGACCTTTGTGGTGCCTCACACCTCTCCAACGAGACGTACTCCCCTAAAAAGGAGGAACCCGGGAATTCATCCTCGTCTCCGCGTGCCTCGGTTATTTCTATACCCGAGCTCTTTACTTATGCACTTTATATTGTGATAGCCTTCGTGCTTGAAGTATTCTTGTTGCTATCACCTTGTTGCTTGTCTTGCTTAGCATAAGTTGTTGGTGCACATAGGTGAACCTAGTTTACTTAGGTTGTTGGCTTGTTAATTTAAACACCTAGTTTTATTCCGCAATTAGCAAGACTAAACCGGAAAAGTTTTAATCGCCTATTCACCCCCCCCCCCCCCCCCCCTCTAGGCGACATCCTTGTCCTTTCACCAATACTATGTACAAGAATAGAAGCGTGCGTAGACATCAAGCATCTATTTTTAAAATATCCATTTGCTCGTATTGTGTGGCATATTGTGTATATGACTTACAATATTCCTCTACCAACCAATATAACAAATATGTTTGGGAATTTGTTAAATAGAATTGATAAGTAAACCAAGACTAGAATACGTATTGGTGTATCTGCCTTATGTTGGTTTCTATGGAGATGTAGGAACAACATTGTGTTTAAAAACGCTGGATCTTCCCACTTTTTTGTAGGTTATTCATATGGCTTCCCATTGGATACATCTATGGTTTTTCCTTCTCCCGCCGGATTTGCGGGAAGTTATGGCTATTGGATGCAACCGTCTGCTGACGGTCGCTCAGGATATCTACAGCCTGGCTGGCTGGCGGTACACTAGCAGATTACAGAATGGATAGATGTATTATGCTCATTCTGTTTCGCTGGCTTATTCATTTATCGACTTTGTGTGATCTGTGAATTGTAATATTTTGAATGATGAACTTCGTAATAAAATTGGCTGTGTGCATCGATCGATGCAGAGGCCGGGGTAGTCCCCATTTTGAAAAAACAACATATACGTGACAATAGGATGTTCGGGTCTAAGAGCGAACGGGCCCATCAGACAGTCTCACGGGGGGGATCCAGGCGTGCGGAATGCGAACGAAGGCAAGAAAATTTTGAACCGGAAAAGATGGCTGTGATTGACTGGAAGGCTCGATTGGATGGCCCCAAAGTCCAAATCGGTGAGAAACGTCCCAACATGCCTATGGTTCTTATCTTTAGATGCAAATTTCAGGCCGGGCTCAGGGCGGCAGCGTACAGATCGAGCGGGATGTGGTCGGGGCCAGGATGACACGGCATCAAAGAAGACGAGTAGGGTTCACGGAAGGGGTGGCGGGGATGATTTGATTCCGCTTCAAACACATAAGCAAGTCCAGCCACCTCACCCTTCCACACATTCGAACATAACCAAGGGCCCGTGTCCCTAGAAACCTCCATGTAAATAAAGGTTGAAATAAAAAATAGAAATTCAAAATTTAAAAATAAAAGGTAAGAAATAGACACATAACTGGAAAGAGAATTAAAAGGAGAAAAAAATCACATCGGAACATGGGCCTACCACCGACACGTGAGAGACAAGTTTTGCCAGTCTATCGATCGAGTTGCTGGGGTTCTTTTCCTGTTCCTATATCCTAACTTGGATTCTTTACTTGATCTAGCAGGTTTGGTCTTTATTGAGTAGCGGGTGTATTAAATCACGCACGTCGCATTGTCATCCGGCAGTGGGGGTCTAATTATTCTCCCCAACGCAACTCTCTTCTCTCGCTCCACTTGAGTTTTACCAATGGTCTTGTGCTAGCTGCAGCCGGTGGATAATCGTTCGCCTCACGTTGATTTGTGCGATGTAAGAAGCTCTACTTCTCGTGTCTTGGTTTTTTATGTTTATCCTTTTTATCGCGTGATCGGGGTAATGTGGGGGTGAGTTGATTGATAAAATTCATCGGTTGAGATCTATTAATTAATAGTCCCGTCGTATACTTTTAATATATAATAGATCTCACACGTAGAAAGAGTCCACTTTGTATTGCATGTTGTTGTTGTTGTTGTTGTACTTAATCATCATGTAGAACCTCACACCGGCACACGGAGTAGGTGTATACATATATACTCCATATATATTAGTATATATTTTTATTCCCATTAAAAATAGATACATGCATATAATGAGAATAAACATGGAAACATTGACATGTTCATCGCTGTTTTTGTTATTGTATCCATTCCAGCGGATAGGCAATCAATGGCAGGAGGAATAGAGGTGTTAGTGGTGTTTTGGAGAGAATGGGCGATCCAAGCGCTGGTGCTGCTAAGCCTCGCACTGCAGGTCATTCTCCTCATCACGGCTTCGATCCGTCATCGCAAAGACTCCGTTGTGCTAAGAGCCATCGTTTGGTCAGCGTACCTGCTGGCCGACACGACGGCGATATACACTCTCGGCCACATGTCCGTGAGCAGCAGCAAGTGGTTGCCTGAGCAGCAGCTGATGGCTTTCTGGGCGCCGTTCCTGCTGCTGCACCTTGGCGGCCAGGACAACATCACGTCCTACTCCATCGAGGACAACCGGCTGTGGCTGCGGCATCTGCAGACCTTCGCGGTGCAGGTACTGGCAGCTGGCTATATCCTCTACGAGTCCTCCATCGTGGCTCGCCGGACCTTGCTCCGTCCGGCTGCTATCCTCATGTTTGTGGCAGGTGTTATCAAGTACGGGGAGAGAGTATGGGCGCTCAACTGCGCTAGCAGTAGTAACCTATCGGGCAAGAATTACCAGAGTTTTGGCAGGGAGCATATCAGGCATTCCCGGAGCGTGCCGGAATTTTTTTACGCCCGTGTTGACAAAGTAATGTTTGTAGCTCACAGGCTATTACATATCCCTTTACATTTGTTGAAGGGTCCGTTGCCTATTTTAGCACTTGACATGGATGACATGGATTACTTAGGGTTTGGTCATAATTGGGAGGAAATGTTCCGGGTGGCCGAGGTGCAGCTCTCGCTCATGTACGAGGTCTTCTACAGCAAGACCCCGGTGATCCACACTTGGTACGGGTACTGCATCCGTGTCATCTCGCCGATGGCGGCCACTGTCGCTGCATTACTGGTGTTCCGTCAATTCAGTGAGAAAGATGGCTACTACTACTACAACAGGCTAGATGTCACTGCCACCTATGTTTTGCTGGCTGGTGCCGTCGTCCTGGAGATCACATCATTGCTGCGAGCCATGTTCTCCAGCTGGGCTGAAGCGGAGCTCGCATCATCATTATGTGGCGAGGGGCCATGCTGCTGCTTTTTATTTACCTGGGTTTTTATCTCATTGCTTTTGCGTGTGCTTATCTTTGCCCGCAATCTCGTGAAATGTGCAAAGCGGAAGGCAGGAATGCCAATAAGGTATTGGTCGGGCTCCATGGGGCAACACAACTTTATCCACCTGTGCACCCACAGCAGGGACAGTCGAAGCAGCAAAGTCGCAAGATGGATGGGACGTGAGGACTGGTGGAACACACTGGTCTACACATCGTCCACCCCTGTCCCGGCAAATTTCAGCCAGCTGCTTGAGAAACAACTGCAGCTAAGCGTGGGCGTCAGCAACGAGAGCCCGGATCACATCAAGAACTCACGGGGCCGGGCAGTGCTGAAGCGGATGGGATGGCACGAGGAACTGGCCTGGACTGTGGACATCCAACTGGAAGAGAGCATCCTCGTGTGGCACGTCGCCACTCATGTCTACCTTAGTTGGTACGATGAGAGACACTCGAGTCGGCCGAATCTTGCTGAGACGATCCAAGTGCTCTCCAACTACATGATTTTCCTGCTTGCCGCACTTCCCTACATGCTGCCTGACAATGCTAGTCGCCAGAGGTATGTGGAATTGTGCAACAAGGTGATCAATCATCTCCAATACAGCTCGGCTGAGCATCTGGTCAGGTTAATACGGGAGAACGGGGAAATGCTCAACACTACTGGCCCTCCGGCGCCACATTCGACAAGGAGATCACAAAGGAGATCACAAGAGGATTTAACATTCGACAGAGCATCTCTTCTTGGTGCAAAGCTGATCATCAAGGAGTCTTCTCACATGCTGGACCTCATCTCCCAAGTGTGGATGGAGATGCTGTGCTACGTGAGCTATCGGTGCAGAGCAGAGTCCCATGCCAGACGGCTCAGCGACGGCGGAGAGATCATGACCATCGTTGCTATTCTGATGGAATACATGAGAACGGATTTCTACAAGGAGTATACCAGTCGCCACCGCCGATTTCTACAAAGGTAGACTACAAGGAGTATACAAGGAGTATACCAGTCGAAAATCTGAAACATCCTGGTGTGTACCAGTCAACTTTGTATGCATGTACATGACCAACACGTCTGTTTCTCCAACAGTGTTTTATTTTGTTAAATCACATCGGACATCTATGTACTACTTTAATTTGTTCAATCTCAAAGTCTCCACCGCATAACTATATTGTCTTTTTTTGTGTGTGTCAAGGACTCAAGGTAGACTGAAATATTGATTCCCGCAAAAAAAAGGTAGACTGAAATATGAAACAATATAGTTGATATATAAAGCAGGTCCATACTCTGCCTCTTGCATGGTCAACGTATAAGCAACAAATAGGAAGCCTTTTTCCTGCGACCACGGGTAGCTAGCTAGCTAGTTTTTTTTTTTCAATAACATGACTACTTTTATTAGTTTGGACGAGATGGGAATAAAAAAATAGAGTTTGTACGTGAAAAGTTAGCCGTCAGGTAGCGATTTGTCTGTACTGGCTTTGAAGTATTTGGCCCTAAATTTTTTTTTATGGGTTCGCAATTGGTTATGCTTATGTCATGCATTGGACGTTGGCCTATATTAAGTATATAAATGCAATATTTACATGGTCGGCCTCTACTAAGGACGTAGAATCTTCAAATTAATAATTAAATTTAAATGCATTAGAGATATATTTTAAAAAATATTGCGTGCTGACAAGAAAATCTCATAGTATTCTGCGGGATTGCTTTGGATTCGACCAAGATTTGCCGCATCCACAACCAATTGCCGGAGAAGTTCGTAGCTTTTCAAGGGACCAACACAGGCCGTCGTTTCTATGCGTGTTCATTGAAGACTGTAAGTGTTATATTGCTTGTGATTTCTTTATTACGCACGCTGATGTGATCTATCAAAAATATCAGTGCGATAGCTGTAGTGGATATAGTTGTAGTGCTTTAGTGATTTAAATCGGTGCAATAGCTGTAAGGAAAAGATCAAATATGGTAGTGTGGTGTAGTTAATTAGTGGATATAATAATTAGGCATGGTGATACTAGTTTTTTTGTAGATGTACTGTCCAAGTAATTTCAGTGGCTATTTCTGTGGATACTAGTTAATTAGTGTATATAATAATTAGTAGATATGTTAGTGATGTACTATCCAAGTAATTTCAGTGGCTATTTGGGTTAATCAGTATGATCTCAATTTGTTCACAATTTATTTTCGTAGGCCCAACCTTTAGTCCCGGGCCTGTTACCAGCCGGGACCAAAGGCCGTCCACGTGGCCGCGATACAGCGATTGGGCTGGAGGAACTTCAGTCCCGGCTGGTAAGCCCAACCGGGACTAAAGATTATTTTCCGAAAAAAAAATTCAATTTTTTTCCAACATTTTTTTTCAATTTCTCAGTTAGAGTCTCTAATTAGAGGCGCCTCTAACTAAGCATCGTGTTGTGAATGCTCCCATAATCCTAGCGCCTCTAATTTATTTTTTCGAATTGTTTGACTCGTTACTCTCTCACTTGGACCATTTTTAACACTAATTACACTTAAACTTTAGTCACATTCTAGTCTTGGTCAGAAAAATGTAAATCGCAATTGGACAAATAATATATCCATTATTATCAGAAAAATGTCAGGAATCTGTAAATCGCAATTGGACAAATAATATATCTTTAAATCTAAATATGAAATAATTTAGTTTTTAAATATTTTATTCATTTTTTGTTATTATTATCATATAATATGGTATATAATATAACTTTAAATCTATAAATCGCAATTGGACAAGTAATATATATGAATCGATCAGAAAAATGATAGGAATCTAAATATTGTGTCCATATCATCTTTTGCATAAATATTAATGATTAAGTAATAATAATTATTAATTCATTTTTTTGTTATTTGTAGAGAAAAATCATATTATTTTTTTTGAATTCCAAACCTATGTTAACATAAACATTAATGATTAAGTACTAATAGTTTTGAATTCAAATAACAAGAAAATCAATTTTACATTATTATTTTCATTTTTAATTTAATATGAATAAATTCATATCATTAAATCCGTAAATCGAAATTTGACAAATAATATGTATAAATCGATCAAAAAAATGATTAAGTAAGATTTATGATTAAGTAATAATAATTATTAATTCATTTTTAGCATAAATATTACTTCAAATTATTAATTCAAAAATTAATTCATTTTTTGCATAAATATTACTTCAAATTATTTTTGCATAAGTAAGATTAATGATTAAGTACTAATAGTTTTAAATTCAAATAACAAAAAAATTAATTTTACATTATTGTTGTCATTTTCAATGTAATATGGAAACATTCATATCTTTAAAACGGTAAATCGAAATTCGACAAATAATATGTATGAATCGATCAGAAAAATGATAGGAATCTAAATATTGTGTCCATATTATCTTTTGCATAAATATTAATGATTAAGTAATAATAATTATTAATTCATTTTTTTTGTTATTTGTAGAGAAAAATCATATTATTTTTTTGAATTCCAAACCTATGTTAACATAAACATTAATGATTAAGTACTAATAGTTTTGAATTCAAATAATAAGGAAATCAATTTTACATTATTATTGTCATTTTCAATTTAATATGGATAAATTCATATCTTTAAATCCGTAAATCGAAATTCGACAAATAATATGTATAAATCGATCAAAAAAATGATTAAGTAAGATTTCTTATTAAGTAATAATAATTATTAATTCATTTTTTGCATAAATATTACTTCATATTATTAATAAAAAAATCATTTTTTGCATAAATATTACTTCAAATTATTTTTTGCATAAGTAAGATTAATGATTAAGTACTAATAGTTTTGAATATGGAAATATTCATATCTTTAAACCGGCTGCTAGCTGCAACCTTCGTTCTAGGCTCTCCCATTGCCCGATATATATAAACACCGGCTGCTAGCTGCATCTTCCGTATAGTGCCTCCCTACTTCCTATTCCTCATCAAGCGAAAGAGAAAGCAATGGCCGCCGTCTCCCGTCTGAACCCCGTAGCCTCGCCATTCATTCCGGTGGCACTCCTCCCCGCTATATGCTACCCCTCTCCTACTCCGGCCGCCACTATGCCTGGTTTGTTCGCGTCCCAGTTCTTGTACCACTGAGAAGATTCACAGTTCATACAATAGAAGCCTCACGTTATTACGTATGTTAGACATTTTGCACAACTTGGATGTATCTTCTATCATATATAATACAGCTCTATAACGAAAAAAACAATAAAAACATTATTACGTAGTTAGGGATGCTAACTATCTAATATAAAAACATTATTACGTATGTTAGACATTTACGTAGTTAGGGATGCTAACTATCTAATAAATTGATTTTTGATATTATGAGTCTGGTACTATTGAGGCAACAATATTGAGGTGGATGGAAACCTTTTCAGAGAAAACAATTTGATTATTTGTGCATATAATATGGTATAGTATTTTCAAAAAAATTATTTCTCAAGTTTTGCAACATATTTGTGGTTGGTGCTTTGCAAAAAAACACATTTTTCACACTCGGAAACAATATAGCACATTCAAAAAATGTATTTCTCAAGTCTTGCCCAATTGATTTAAATATAGGAAACAATACGAGGCACCCGGATTGCCCAATTGATTTAAATATAGCACATTTAGATCGACACATTGAGACATACGATCACATAGCACCGAGAGTCCTCCTAGCAACCTCGTAGCCTAGGCGAGCGTCCCGAGCGGCATACTTGATGCGATAAAAGCTCAATGGAAACTTGCCCCAACCTAATGTGAGGTTCTCTTCTTCCTCCTTCTTCTTCTCGTCCTCCTTCTCCTCCTCCTTCTTCTTCTCGTCCTCCTCCTTCTTCTTCTTCTTCTTCTTCTTCTTCTTCTTCTTCTCAAGCGTTGTGCCAATAGTAAAATTGGCTAGAGTATAGAGACTCGGAAGATTAGGGTACGTTGGGTTAGGGTGAACGGCCTGCTGGAGGTCGACGGCGGACGAAATACGAATTCCGTAAGGCCCTAGCATACGCCGATCGTTGTTGATAGCCGCGCCGCAGAATTTGATGGTTTTGTCCGTCAAGAAGTCCTTGAGGGCCTGCGGCACCCGATCAGCGTGGCAAATATGGAACACCAACGTGTCGGTCGCCACGGAGAGTTGCAGGACGGCGGCACGCTGCCTCTCCTCGGGTGCGGCGTCGGTGAACTCGCAGTCGAGGCCCACGATCTTCATCGGTGCGGCGTCGAGGTAGCGCCTCTTGACGTCGCGGATCCATCTCTCCACGGTTGATGCGCGGAGAGTGACTCCATGGCGCGCGGCAGCGATTCGAGAGAGGATTTTAGAAAAGATTAGAGAGAGGAGATGGTGCATTTGGCAAATGGCACTGTAGCTCTCTTATATAGAGCTAGCAGGGGAGATGAGGAGGCTGGCCGTGGTATTAATCCGGCCGTGTTTCAGCTTCCCAAAATCCATTAAGCCATTTGATTTCCAAGACAACGTTTCATTCCCCGGCCTTGTGATCAACGACCAGCGCGGGAACCCAAGGGTCCTCGTTTGAACATCATTAGTCGCGGGTTATATGTAGGACCGGGACTAAAGGGTCCTCGTTTAAACGAATTAGCCGCATACCCCTTTAGTCCCGGTTTGTATCTCAAACCGGGACCATTGGTCCCTAACGGACCGCGACTAATGATTGCCGTACGCTTCGGCGTTTTCAGGGCGACGTGTCCGGACCATTAGTTGCGGCCCAGACCGCGGCCGGGACTAATGGCCCAGACGAAAGGCCTCTTCTCTACTAGTGATTTGCCGCATCCACAACCAATTGCCAGAGAAGTTCGTAGCTTTTGAAGGGACCAACACAGGCCGTCGTTTCTATGCGTGTTCAGTGAAGACTGTAAGTGTTATATTGCTTGTGATTTCTTTATTACGCACGCTGATGTGATCTATCAAAAATATCAGTGCGATAGCTGTAGTGGATATAGTTGAGTGCTCTAGTGATTTAAATCGGTGCAATAGCTGTAAGGAAAAGATCAAATATGGTAGTGTGGTGTAGTTAATTAGTGGATATAATAATTAGGCATGGTGATACTAGTTTTTTTGTAGATGTACTGTCCAAGTAATTTCAGTGGATACTAGTTAATTAGTGTATATAATAATTAGTAGATATGTTAGTGATGTACTATCCAAGTAATTTCAGTGGCTATTTGGGTTAATCAGTATGATCTCAATTTGTTCACAATTTATTTTCGTAGGATGTCATAAACTGTGGCTTTATTTCTTGGGCTGATCCAGAGTGGCCACCAACACTGCAAAATGCACTAGGTAAACTGTGGGCAATGTATGAGGAGAGCAATCAAGCTAGAATTGATGAGAAGATTGAGAATGGTAAGTTGGTGAAAGAGCTATCTGAAGAGAAGAATAAGCTGGATAAGAAATACACCAGTTTATTAGCTGATATGAAGCAGTGGATGGATGCCACTGTGAAGTAGGTGCATCAGGAAAACCTAGAAAAGATCTATAGAGAAGCTGAGAAGGAAAATAGTGAGGAGCAAAAGTTGGCCCTCTGTGAGTCTCTGAAGACTAAAGCTGAGAAGGAGTTGGGTGAGATGGAGAAGGATAGGAACTTGCTGAAGAATGAAGTGTTGATACTGAAGGAGGTGCAGAAGACAGATGTGGAGTGCATGAAGATCAAGCAAAATAAGTGGGATGAGGAAAGGGAGGCACCGAAGAAGGAAAAAAAGAAGCTTGAGCACATGTTATTTGATCTTCTAAAAGTTAGTGATGTTAACAAGGAGAAGTTGAAGAAGATCAAGCTAATATGTGATAAGTGAGTTGTAATATTCTGTCATTTTAGTTAGTGTTCTTGTTATGAACAAATATGTATGTTTGAACCAATTAATGTCTAAACCTGTGTGTGTTGGAACCAGTTAATGTGTGAACTAGTGAGTGCTTGAACCAATATGTATGTGTGAACCATTATTCTATCATTTGAGTTAGTGTTTTGTTAATAGCTTCAAATTTGGATATGAAGTGCTTATTTTATTCCATGGTTAATGTTTCAAATGTTTTTTTTGAGGGAGGATCCGATCCATATATCAGAGTACTCAGTACAAATTACAAGAAAGTCCAACAAAGAAAAGGAAATTACAAAAGGACCCCGAAACTTGCACAAAGCACCCCGAGCACACTGACAGAATCACAATCGGATACATCGTCTTCACCCAAGAGCCTAGCCGACGCCACCATCGCCGTACCTCCTGCCGTCGAGGAGAGAGCGCCGCCACGAGAAGTAGAGGGCTGCAAGAGTCGTCCGCCGCCGCGCGACGGAGCCTAGGCTCAATGAACGAGCACAGCCACAGCGCACAGTCCCCAGCTCCACCGAACCTCCAGCCGATGCAGCTCCGCCCAGGCCAGCCACCACCAACCTCCCCGCACCTCCCGACGCAGCTCCCCTCGCCACCACGGCCGGCCAGAGCTCGAACACCGAAGAAGAAAACCTCCACCCGCTCCACCACCAAAAGCAGATCACCACCACCCAGCTGCTCCTCCCCAAACCACCACGGACGGACAGAGGAACAAAGCAGGAGGAGGAGACCTGACGAAGCACCTTCACTACCTCCCCGGCGTCACCGCCGGAACGGGGCAAGGAGGGGAAGGACATAGCTCGACACGCCGACGCCTCCGCCACCGCCTTCGGAGCCGCCGCCTGAGCACAGAACCTAGCAAGCTAGAACCTATCTACACGCACGGACAGAGCCCGGGGCTCCCCCCCACCTCACGGCGCCAAGACGACGACCAGAGGCAGAGGGGAGCAGCGGAGCCGCCGGTGAGAGCCTCGACGCTTCCGGTCGCCTCCTTTTTCGCCTCCTTTCACTGTAGCAGGGAGCGGATAAGGGAGCTTTGGTTAATGTTTCAAATGTGTTAATGTATTTTTGCATATCTATGGTTCTCGATGATCATCGAGAACTCTCGACGACCATCGAGGGTTGTCGAGAACCATTGAGGGTTCTCGACGACCATCGAGGGTTGTCGATGACCATCGATGGTTGTTGTCGACGATCATCGAGGGTTCTCGACGATCATCTAGGGTTGTCGAGGATCATCTAGGGTTCTCGACGATCATTGTCGACGATCATCGAGGGTTCTCGACGATCATCGAGGGTTGTCGAGAACTATCAAGGGTTGTCGATGATCATCGAGGGTTGTCGAGAACCATCGATGGTTCTCGACGACCATCGAGGGTTGTCGATGACCATCGATGGTTGTTGTCGATGATCATCGAGGGTTCTCAATGATCATCTAGGATTGTCGAAGATCATCTAAAATAGTGAAAAATAAAGAAACGGTTATAATAGCTTCTAAAAATCATGTAAAAATCTGAAAAAATTAAGAAACAATTATAATGGCTTCTAAAGATCATGTAAAAATCTGGAAAAAATAAAGAGTATCTATGGTTCTCTACGATCATCGAGAACTCTCGACGACCATCGAGGGTTGTCGAGAACCATTGAGGGTTCTCGACGACCATCGAGGGTTGTCGATAACCATTGAGGGTTGTCGATAACCATTGAGGGTTGTCGATGACCATCGATGGTTGTTGTCGACGATCATCGAGGGTTCTCGACGATCATCTAGGGTGGTCGAGGATCATCTAGGGTTCTCGACGATCATTGTCGACGATCATCGAGGGTTCTCGACGATCATCGAGGGTTGTCGAGAACTATCAAGGGTTGTCGATGATCATCGAGGGTTGTCGAGAACCATCGAGGGTTCTCAACGACCATCGAGGGTTGTCGATGACCATCGATGGTTGTTGTCGATGATCATCGAGGGTTCTCAATGATCATCTAGGATTGTCGAAGATCATCTAAAATAGTGAAAAATAAAGAAACGGTTATAATAGCTTCTAAAAATCATGTAAAAATCTGGAAAAAATTAAGAAACAATTATAATGGCTTCTAAAAATCATGTAAAAATCTGGAAAAAATAAAGAAACAATTATAATGGCTTCTAAAAATCATGTAAAAATTTGGAAAAAATTAAGAAACAATTATAATGGCTTCTAAAAATCATGTAAAATTCTGGAAACACAAGGAACACAGTCTTACACATATTAAATTACATAGTCTCACAAACATGGTTTTGCAAATAGTCTTGCACAACAAAATAGTCTTGGACATGTGCTTGAAACACATAGTTTAGCCATAGTCTCACTTGCACATAATCTCACACATCATAGAAGTCTTACACAACGTAAATTTTGATCAGATGTCAATAGTTCCCACTTGCAGTTAGGTATCCTTTCATCTTTCCTATCAGCACCCTCTTCCTCTTGCTCCCAGCTCTGCCAGTAGCAGCAGAAGTTGAATCTGAACCATCAATAGTTCTTGGTGCAGAGATAGGTGTTGTATCTGGAGCAGAAGCACTCGGAGCAGGTGCACTGGCAGTTCTTGGTGCTCTTGGTGGTGCTGGTGCTCTTGGTGCTGCTGGTGCTCTTGGAGTTGGTGTTGTGCTCTTGGTTGTGCTGGTGGAGCAGAAGGGCCAGCTGATGCTCTTGGTTGTGCTAGTGGAGCAGAAGGGCCAGCTGATGCAGTAGGAGTTGAAGCTGGTGGTGCAGAAGATGAGGTATCCTCACTGCAGTTGTGCCTATTAGCCTGTTAAAGTATAAATTGGTTAGTCCAGCATGTGCAAATTTGTAGAGTGCATAAATATTCAGTTAAGTACCTTGTGATTATCTTTCCTAATTTGTAGCTCTGGCTTTAAAGGTGCTTGACAATTTGTAAACCTATGCCCTAGCTGATTGCAGTTGCCAGAAGTAATAGACCCCATCCTTGAACTATCTCTATGTGCTGGTACCTCAAAAAAAAAACCTTTCTTCTAATAGTTTGCTTCCTGCTAGGCTTCTCCCTGAATACAGGTGGATCTATATGTCTTGTGTATCTGTTTTTTTTTCAATCATCAGGACCAGGGATATGGTATACAACATATTTGTAAGCATCCTTGTACATTGGTTTTTTGAAAAAAATCATGGACATAGTCCTCTGGGTGCTGCTTCACCTTCATTATTGCTGACACAGCATGATTACAAGGCACACCTGTCACATCCCACTTTCTACACCCACAAGTTCTTGCTCTAAGGTCCACTGCATGTACCCTGCTCCCACTGGTAACTTGCCACAGGCCTACCTCAGAATGTTTAGCAGTGCAGTCTCTAGAAACCTCTTTCCAGCCTCTAATTTCTCAGAATAATGTGGTGTAATCTCCCATCTTGTAGTTTATGCCTGGTCTATTGTTCCACTGTATTTCACCATCAGTTTGGTCCTTATCCCCTCGATCATTGTCCTAATTGGCTTGTTCCTAACATCTAGGATCATCTTGTTGAATACTTCACTGAGATGGTTAACAACAAGATCATTCTTGCAATTAGTGTCAAAAGCATGCCTAGCCCAAGCTTCAACAGGGATCTACACAAGCCAGTTGTAAGCAAGCTCACAATCTTTCTTCAGAGCTTCCATTGCAAGGTCAAATCCATTTTTTGTATAGGAATAACGAGCTACGTCCATGTATTTCTTCAGCTCTGGCCCTTTAAACCCAGCTGTCTGAAAGTTAGCATATATATGCCTAAGACAGAATCTTTGAGAAGAGTTGGGAAGCACTTGGGAAATTGATTTAAGCAGGCCCTGAGTCAAGAATTGCACATTATGAGGTTATGCAGTAAATAAATTGCAGTAGACAATGGATAGCAGAATTATCCTAACCTTTTGTCTGTTAGAAAGGATATTATAATTTCCAAATTTTCCTGACTCCCCGATGCAGTATTTGTAACATTCCGAGGTTTTACCCTATATTAGAAAATTGTTTGTTATTTTATTTCTTGCATCACCGGGGACATCATGCATAGCATGGCATCTTTTTGGACCCTAAAATTGTTGTTGCTAATAATATTGAAGTTTTACAAAAAAATCTAAAATGTTCTGAGTATTTTCAAACCACCCAATCCTCTTTTATATTTTCTGAAAAAAAAGGGAAGGGGCAGCCAGGCCGCAGCCAACAGGCCACGGCCCAACTGCCCGCCCATCTTTTGACCCCGACCAAACCCTACACAGCGTACGTCTACTCCATCCGTTGCGTACGTGCATCCAAATCTCTACCCAATGGAGGACCTTGCCGACGAGATCCTCCACCTCGGCGCTGCTTGCGGCCGGTGGCGCTCCCTGCAGGCCCAGACACGAGGCAGCGGCGTCTGGTCGAACCTCCACGAGGACGTCCTCGACCAGATCATGTGCCGCACTGCCGCCTCCCGTCCATCCACGACTGCCTTAGCCTCGCCGCCGTCTGCCACCACTGGCGCGGCTCCGTGTATCTACGCTTGCCGTGCACCCTGCCCAAGCTGTGTCTGGCGCTCCCGGACGGGAGCTTCTTCACCTTCCAGGCCGGCGACTCCTCCGTCTTGAAGCGCCGTGATGATCTACGTCGTGGTGGATCCTACTGCGGCGCCACCGGTAGCCAGCTCCTCTCTAGCTCCGACGGCTGCAGCGTGTACAGGCTCGTGAACCCTTTCACCGGGCGGGACAGGCTGCTCCCTGTCCCCTACGGTATCCCCGTGCTGCCCGATGACATTGCTGATATGCCGGCTGCTGCCCAGGAAGACCAGCTGATGACCCAAGAGGAGATGCCTGTGCGGAAGCTGGAGTTCGGCCCCGACGGCCTCGTCGCCGCCATCGTCGGCCACCACGAGCACACCACCAAGGTCGCCCTCTCGGCGTCATGGTCATGGTCAATCAACGCGCATGCCCACCTGTGCCGCTGGTACGCCGACATGGCCTTCTTCCACGGGAACCTCTACGCTCTCACCATCGATGGGCACCTCCTCGCCCTGGAGGTCACCTACGATGGCGACGGCATGCCCATGATCTCCAACTACGAGCACGTCATCGACGGTGCCAGCTGCACCTACGCCTTACAGGAGTACACCGGAACGCGCTACCTCGTCGTCAGACCGCGCGGCCGCGGCCTGCTCATGGTCAGCAGGATAATGCTGGAACACAGGATGTCGACGTACGATCTTGTAGTGTTCCAGGCGGACCTCGGGTCGTCAACGTGGGTCCAGCTAAAAACCCTTGCGGCGACGAGGCGCTCTTCGTCGGCCGGCTATGCTCTAGGGCCGTGCGCGCGGACTGGCATGGGGTGCGTGGCGAGTAGGGATTTGGATTTCGCCCTGGAAAACCGAAATCCGGCCGAATTTCGCCCATTTCGGTCAGGACCGGTATTAATATTTACCGGCCGAAAAATTGTGAATTTTGAGAAATTTGGTACAATAAATTCAGATATTAGATATTCATTTAAAATTTGCTGGAATATTTAAATTTTTCCCTGATTTTCGTTATATTTTGTTCTAAGTTTCAAATTTTGGTTCTAGCTTTTCGTCCGGAATTTCGCCGAAATTACCGAAATCACCGAAATTCGCCTATTTCGGTCGTGGCCGGTAAATGTGCAAAAACGAAATCCAAAACCTTGGCGACCAGATCTTCTTCCTGAATGATTCGGCTGGAACGGGACTGCGTTTGTGCGATGATGCTTTCGCCAATGTGTACGACATGAAGGATGGGAACATTAGCCAGCTGCTGTCGATGCACTCGCACGGCGGGGACGCCGAGGTGCCGGCGACATGGCTCTTCCGCGAGGACGCCGACACAGAGGAGTGAGCGCGAATGTCTCTTGGGGTTTATAAGCACGATTATAGAAAGGATTTTATTGCACAAGAACGTAAGAAGCTTCGGATGGATAGCAAGGCCTCCGGAGGTGCTCGGTTTCATTTTACACCAGACTATTGTCACCAGAGCGCTTGGTATTTTCGTGTCCATTATCTCGACCTACCTGATCCCTTTAAAAGGAATGAATCGTACCAATATTTTGCTTTGTCCTGACTATAGTAGTTCCTTTGTTTGTAACCTTTTAAGCTGGTATTATCTTGGACCTTATGATATTTTAAACATGCTATATCCATGCCGTTAGCTCTGTTGAAATCGATGCGTTTCTGATATGCACTTATATGATGAGAAGGTACAGAGTTGCTGTAGCTTCTCTATATCAAATGAAGCCATGTGTTAAGTCTTTTTATGAAGCCATGCGAATTGATGGCACTGCGTATCCGCATCGCTACCTCTGGTGTGTCATACTCCCTCTCAACTCAAGTTTTTTTTGTATCAAAAAAAAAACCTCAAGTTATTTTCCCTGAATATTCTCAAAGTAAGGTATTTACTTTGGTTATTGCTTGCACAATGTACTGTGTAGGCCTGAATGTACCGATATAGCGATATTCTGTCTTTTTTTTGTTTCTTGTCCAATGGAAGATTTGTGTATTGTAGCTGCATATTTGGAATGCCCTGTGATGTCCTGTTTATATAAAACTATTTTGAATAACGGATCCATCCGTCACCTTCAGTCGGAACATCAGAATCCAATCATTTTGTGTTCCAGCATGAATGGGAGAAGCAAGGAGTTGGCCTCCTGTTTCAGGGGTGCGGCCCTGGGGACATGATGATCAAGGGTTCCTTGTGCAGGGTCTTCTTGGCCCTTGATCGTCATTCCTTGCCGCCATAATCTGCTTGGCAGTTTTTTGCCTGCCGATGCCATGCAAAACGTGCCTGCCATGATACGGCGATGCTATGTAATCTATCGGCTTAAAACTGGCACACGCAAGTTTCTAACGGTAGTTGGAGAACAGATCTCTGGAAAAGATAACATCAAGCGTGTATGTATGCCAAAATCTGATCCCTGGAAAAGATAACATCAAAATCCCCCTTCTGCCTCCTAGCTACTTGTTATTTCTTCCCTGCAAATGCAACAAGTGGAAATAATGGGAAGACTAGCAGCACTAGCAGGGGACACACAACATGGCTACACTATATCTGGTTATATTCACAAGGGCATCAGCGTAGCAATTTCAATCTAAAACACTCCGTCGCATCCACTAATCAGGAAATTTGGTGATCGCAGCAGTACATATAAGAACTACCATAAGTGACTGGTGAGGGAATCATAGGTTTCATCCTCTGATTAACAGCTTTGGGTGCATAAGTTCCCCAGCAGCTAGGCCGGCAGACAAGTTACAGCATCCGGAACATACACCTCATGATCTCCATGTACAAACTCCAGGAACCGATAAATATCTAGACATTGCATAGAAAAGGGGATCAATAGTTCAGCTGGGTTAATTAATCTGCCGCGTCATCCTCTAGTCCTTGCCAAAGTCCGTCTTGTTGTCGGCGCTCGACTCCAGATTCTTCGCGTCTGCCATCTTCATCACCCCCTGCAACCAGCCATATACCAGAAAATGAGACACCATGCTGAACAGCGCCGGTGTTTATAGTCGACGAGGAATGCGCACCTTCATGAAGTCCTCGTCGACGGTGTAGTCACCCTCCGCCCGGATCGCCGCCTTGCCGGCCTTCTTGCAAACGTTGCGCATGTCAGCGGCGTTGAACCCCTGAAGCAAGAGCCCTAGCCAGCAGCGTCTTCTCAGAGCCAGGTGGGCAGTAGAGGATTAGCAAGTATTAACTCTACTTAATATCCTCTACATGTTGGAACGAAAGAAATGCAGGTGTATGCATTGATGAATATACATACCTTGGGTGGCTTGATCCCAACTCGGATGAACAGTTCAGGGTTCATGATCGGATACTCGATGGTCTCCCTAAATTCACTGATCTGGTCAGATAGCCCTCCGGCAGCAGAGAAGATGACATCCCCTGGATCCTCCTGAATCATGTTGAATACTAGAGGGTCCAACTGGAAAAGTAGAATGGCAAATCACATCCTCAAAATATAACATCCAACATCTGATTCATCTAATGGAGACATAATAAACTGCACGAGCAGATAACAAATGTTCTCAAACACGGCGATACCTCGAACGGGAGAATGCGCATGATGGTAAGGGAGGTCGGGTTGAGACAGACATGTGTTGACGTTGTTATCTTTTTCACGTTCAGCTTCCCATGGCAGTTGACAAAGTATCGACGGCCGGTGCTAGCCTTGACGATAACTGCAAGTGAAAGAACAGCGACTTGTCGTTAGCAAGGACTGAACAGTGAACACAACGATTGCGACAGCGGGGGCGGGTTCCATTCCAAGAAGCCGCCAATTCACACTCACAGCACTTGTTGCCAAGCGGGCGCAGAACCTCTCCCACAATCAGGCCAGTGCTTTGGAACACCTTGACATGCTCCTCAGTTTTCGTAAAGTCATCCTTAGCCTTCTTCAGGTCATCGCGCCCTGCAACCAGAAAGTGTGTCATACCTGAAAATGGCATGCTGCATTTGTATCTCCAGGAAGCAAATTGTACAACAGTACGCGGTCAGAGGAGAATAGCAGACATCAAAATTAGTGGAGCATGTAGCCCTAACGTGGTTCTGGTTCCGGAGTTCTGTTATTTTGCTTAGGGGTAGCAGGTGTTGTGGTTTCGGGTTGCTGAATGTTGTATCAGACTCTGTCCTGGTTTCATGTGAATGAAATTGGGGGCCTTGTGCCCCTTTAATTTGAAAAAAAAAACAGCCCTAACGTGGGATTATCTTTTCCCCCCAAATAAGCGGTAAGAAAGCTACTGCTTGCATCATGTAGTAGCATTATTGGTCATTAATGCATAGAAAAACATACAGTAAAAAATATCATAATTCCAACAAAAAAAACACCGTAGTGCAGAAGAACACAGTCATAGCAAGCAGATTGCACAGTACCAAATGGTCAAGAGGAGCAGAGCAGAGCAGAGTTGGAGCCAAATTAACAGGAGCACGAATGTACAGTCCCAAGGGAGGAGCATCATCATTTCCGAGGCAATCGGCAGCAGAAAGGCCACTGCTTGCCTCATGTACTAGCATCATAAGAACTGCAATGCACAACATGAAACGAAAGTAGTCTGAATCTCTGATTCAGTGATTCCTAGGAGTCTAGGACCGTAGCACCGAGGAACCAGAGACAGTGATCGGCGCTAGAAAGCCAAGGCGAGGGTTTATAGCAGACTAGAACCCCAATCGAACCAAACCAATCCCTGATGAAGCAAATAAAAGCCGGAGGGTCCAGCACGGATCTCGCTCGCTCGCCGCCTGGAGCAGAGGGACGGCGGCCAGGCTAGGTTTTACGCCCAAGAAAGAGCAGGCAATTGCGGCGGCGGCGGCGGAGGAGGTACCTGTGGTAAGGAGGGAATCGAGCTCGCGGCACTTGAGGAGGCTGGCTCGGTACTTGGAAACGGCGGTGGCGCGCAGGGCCGGGCCACAGGGCGGGGCAGCGGGGTGGCCGCCCTGGGCCCCCGGGTGGCAGGGGCCCCGGCCCAGGTAGATGTTCAATAGTTGTATTAGGATATTTTCTGCCTAAGACTACCCATAGTGGGAGTAACATATGTAGTAACATAAGTGCCACATAAGCACAAATGATGATGTGACATGCAATTAAAGAAGAGAGAGATAGTGGTGGTATCATAGGCAGATACCGTAACATAACGGATTTCGAGGCAAGATGAGTCTATAGACTAATAAATTCATGATTATATGATACCACACATATGTTACTACCCACTATAGAGGTAGTAACATAGACTAGTATCATATGCATGATACTAGTGTATGATACTTCCCACTATGAGTAGTCTAAGGTCCAGGAAAACATGAGGAAAAAATAAAATGGCCCAAGAAGCAAGGACCCACAGCGAGCTGTAGAGTGGAAACACTCACGTACACAATTAATCGATTGGTACATCAAAATAAATAATTAATGTATCATCGTTCCTGTCAATCGATTAGCACCCCGTCCTTCTCCTTAATTCCTCCATAATTGCCAGTCACAGAGAACAAGGTCGCCGCTCCCATGCCTTCTTTCTCTTCCGATCTTCATTTAATGTGAGAGAGTATTAGGAGTAGATAAGGGGGAATGGGGAACCGAGCGTGTTATAAATACGAGATGAACAATAACGAAGAACGATAAGTAAACACTGCAGAGGACACGAGATTTAACGTGGAAAAACCCCTCCAACAATGGAGGAGAAAAAACCACGGGCGCCAGCCAGCAATACTTCACTATATCGGGTGAGGTTACAAACGCCGTGGGTTTTCAATATCTGGCTTGTCCCAAAACGGCGGCTTACAAGAGGAATATATGGAGACATCAAACCCTAGGTCGGCTGCAGTCCAACCCGGAAAAATCCCACCGCGGCGGTACTACCGCCTATCCCAGCGGTAGTACCGCTGGGCGCTCTTCCCACCTCAGCGGTACCGTCGGCGGTATCGCCAGCGGTACCAGTTGGTACCGCACAAGCTCTTCAGAAGGCCATTCTGGCGGTAGCGATAGAGGTAGCGACGGCGGTAGCTCTCAGCGGTAGTACCGCTTAACCCAGCGGTACTACCGCTGGAATTTGGATCACTAGAAAAATAACACTCCACCTTGAGACAAATTCCATCTTGTAGCATGAACTTCAACAATCACCTGAATCAACAAAGAAAACACTTGCTGGCGCCAAACAGCCACTTGGGCTAAACAGTTATACCAACCAAGCTCGAGCAAAGCTCAAACTTGGACACAGGAACAGGCTTTGTCATCATATCAGCAGGATTATCATGAGTACTAATCTTGCATACCTTCAGTTTACCTTCTGCAACCACATGGCGAACATAGTGATACTTAATATCAATGTGCTTTGTCCTCTCATGGAACATCTGATCTTTAGTAAGATAAATAGCACTTTGACTGTCACTAAATAACTGAACGCAAGAATCATCTCCACAAAGCTCAGCAAACAGACCTTTCAGCCAAACAGCTTCTTTACATGCTTCATTAATAGCCATGTACTCAGCCTCAGTAGTAGATTGTGCGGGAACATCCTGCAAACTAGCCTTCCAGCTAACAGCACAACCACCAACAGTAAATACATAACCTGTGAGGGACCTCCTCTTATCCAAGTCGGCAGCATAATCTGAATCCACATAGCCTACGAGTCCCTCACCAATCCTGCCAAACTTCAAGCAAGCTTTAGATGTGCCGCGCAGGTACCTGAAAATCCACTGAACAGCTTTCCAATGTTCTTTACCAGGATTAGCCATGTAACGACTGACCAAACTCATAGCATATGACAGATCAGGACGAGAACAAACCATGGCATACATCAAGGAACCAACAGCACTAGAATAAGGAACTCGAGACATGTACTCAATATCATCATCAGAAGTAGGACATTGCAAAGCTGACAACTTGAAGTGAGAGGCAATAGGTGTACTAACAAACTTTGCATCATGCATATTAAAACGATGAAGAACTTTCTCAATGTATTTTCTTGACTAAGAAATAGCAAACTAGACTTTCTGTCCCTCTTAATTTCCATGCCTAGTATTTTCTTAGCAGGACCAAGATCCTTCATCTCAAACTCACTACTTAATTGTGCCTTTAAAGTAGTGATCTCTTTCATGCTCTTGGCAGCAATCAACATATCATCAACATATAGCAGCAAATAAATAGGCGATCCATCAACAAACTTCATGTACACACAGCTATCATACTGAGATCTCATAAAACCATGTGCAAGCATAAATGAATCAAACCTTTTATACCACTGTCGTGGTGACTGTTTCAGACCATAAAGGGACCTCTTCAACTTGCAAACAAGATCCTCCTTACCAGGCACAACAAAACCTTCAGGTGGTCCATGTATATCTCCTCCTCCAACTCGCCATGCAAAAACGCAGTCTTAACATCTAACTGCTCAAGCTCAAGATCATGCATAGCAACAATACCAAAGAAAGCACGAATAGAACTATGCTTCACAACTGGGGAGAATACATCAGTATAATCAACACCTGGAATTTGACTGAAACCTTTTGCTACTAACCTTGCCTTAAACCTTGGAGGCTCAACAGAAGACAAACCTTCCTTTCTCTTAAATATCCACTTGCAGCGGACAGCCTTCTTTTGTTTAGGCAAGTGCACAACATCCCATGTGCCATTCTTTTCAAGCGATTGCATCTCTTCTTGCATCGCACCTAGCCACTTCTCTTTATCAACCGAAGCAATGGCTTCAGTGTACGTAGCTGGTTCAGCATCTTGCTCCACCTGTTCAGCACAACTCAAAGCATAATGAACAATATCACACTCTTCAATTAAACGATTAGGAGGCAATATTTCTCCTAGAACGGCCAGTGGCAATAGACCGTGCTTGTTGCTGAACAATAGGCGGTGAAGGTGGAACATCAACATCATCATTATTTTCAGGAACCACAATTTCGTTCTCCTTAGCGTGCTCCACCTGCACGCCAATTCTCTGTTGCTCATCATCAGAAACATTAGGAGAATCAATAGCATCAGAAATATCAGTGGAAGGACTATCATAATACATAACAGCCTCATTAAAAACGACATTCCTGCTTAACAAAACTTTCTTAGTTTCAGGGTTCCACAATTTATATGCCTTAACTCCTGAACCATAACCAAGGAAGATGCACTTAACAGCCCTTGGCTCCAACTTTCCATTATCAACGTGAGCATAAGCAGTGCAACCAAAAACTCTCAACTCAGAATAATCAGCTGGAGTACCAGACCATACCTCAATGGGAGTTTTCTTATCAAGTGGAATGGAAGGTGACCTGTTGATGAGATAACATGCGGTGGAGGCTGCTTCAGCCCAAAAACGCCTATGCATCTTTGCATTAGACAACATGCAGCGAGCCCTCGAAATAATGGTCCTGTTCATGCGTTCAGCCACGCCATTTGCTGAGGGGTGTACGGTATGGTATGATGTCTTACCATGCCATCGTTGCTGCAAAACTCATCAAATTCATTGGAACAAAATTCCATACCATTGTCAGTACGGAGTATTTTAACCTTCCTTTCAGTTTGTGTTTCTACCATAACTTTCCACTTCTTAAAAGCAGCAAAAACATCAGATTTATGTTTCAGAAAATATGGCCACACTTTCCTTGAGTAATCATCAATAATAGTAAGCATGTAATTTGCACCACCATTAGAAGTTCTACGGGACGGACCCCAAACATCAGCATGCACATAATCTAAAATGCCTTTGGTGGTATGAACGGAAGCATTGAATTTAACTCTTTTATGCTTACCAAAAATGCAGTGCTCACAGAACTCAAACTTACTCAAGTTGCAACCATCAATCAGCTCTCTCTTCGCCAATTCTGCCATGCCAAGCTCACTCATATGTCCAAGACGCTTATGCCAAAGGTTAGTCTTACATTCAGAACTAACAGCAGCAGCAATACCAGGCAAAGTGCTACCTCTAAGGACATATAATTTCGCAGAATTCATATCACCAATCATAACAATGAGAGAACCCGATGATACCTTCAGAAGTTTGTTCCCACCTTTGTACTTGTACCCGTCACAATCAAGGGTACTGAGAGAGATCAAATTCCTCGCCATGGAGGGTATGTGCTTCACTCCTGTCAACGTGCGTGTCATCCCATCATGGGTCTTGATCTGAACAGATCCAATGCCAGCAATGTTGCACTGGTTGTCATTGCCCACACGCACAAAATCTCCAGTCTGCACAGACTCATAAGAACTGAACCAATCCTTGTTACAGCAAATATGAAACGAACATGCAGTATCAAGAATCCATTCATCATCACGTGAAACACATGCAGCAAAAACAGCTAAGCAATCTCCATCAGAACTATCACTACCAGCAACAACAGAAGCCTCACCCTTACCAGAGGCTACGGCAACCTTACCATTACCATCATTATTTTTCTGTTGGTAAGTTCCGTTTCTTTTCTCCTTGTTCTGCAGCTTCCAACAATCATCAATGGTGTGGTTGGATTTCTTACAATACCTGCAGAACTTGTCACGTCCCTTGGACTTTGAGCGACCTCTGTCGGTCCTGCTCTTATCTCTGTTGTTGTTGTAGTGGTAGTTGTCTCGCTGCTCAGGCCTCCCACGGACCTGTAATGCCTCCGCCTTGGAGGACGAACTTTCAGCCTGCACCATAGATTTCATCTTCTCCCTTTGCTGGAGAGCCTCATAAACTTCAGCAAGAGTTAGTTTGTCACGGCTCAACAATATGGTGTCACGAAAATTACTGAAAGAATTAGGCAGCGAGCATAAAAGAAGAAGACCTAAATCCTCATCCTCATACTTAACTTCTATAGACTGCAAATCAGAAACAATCTCTTTCCAGGAGGATAGGTGATCCATTACCGAACCTCCCTCTTGCAGCTTGTGTGAGAACAACTTCATCTTCACGTGCAATCTGCCCGTGAGATCCTTGGACAAACAGATCTCCTCTAGTTTGACCCATAACTCGGCGGTGGTTTTCTCCTGCAGCACTTCCTGCAGAATATTATTGGACAGATGGAGTTGAATCAACGATAAAGCCTTACGGTCTTTCCGCTTCTCCATCGGTCCAAGTATCCTTCGCCTTCGCCGAACGCATCGATCGCTTCATCCAGATCTGAAGATTGGGCGAGAATCGCCCTCATCTTCACCTGCCACAGAGAAATCTCGTGGTATAGTCCAGCTGCGGTAGATCGAACTTCAATGACGACATCTCGCAAAACCCTAGATCAAACACGGGCTCTGATACCACTTGTTATAATACGAGATGAACAATAACGAAGAACGATAAGTAAACACTGCAGAGGACACGAGATTTAACGTGGAAAAACCCCTCCAACAATGGAGGAGAAAAAACCACGGGCGCCAGCCAGCAATACTTCACTATATCGGGTGAGGTTACAAACGCCGTGGGTTTACAATATCTGGCTTATCCCAAAACGGCGGCTTACAAGAGGAATATATGGAGACATCAAACCCTAGGTCGGCTGCAGTCCAACCCGGAAAAATCCCACCGCGGCGGTACTACCGCCTATCCCAGCGGTAGTACCGCTGGGCGCTCTTCCCACCTCAGCGGTACCGTCGGCGGTACCGCCAGCGGTACCAGTTGGTACCGCACAAGCTCTTCAGAAGGCCATTCTGGCGGTAGCGATAGAGGTAGCGACAGCGGTAGCTCTCAGCGGTAGTACCGCTTAACCCAGCGGTACTACCGCTGGAATTTGGATCACTAGAAAAATAACAGAGCGAGCATCTGATCTTCTCCTTCGTTCTACCTGTTGCGGCCTCCATATAGATCAAGAAACCTACATCGGCATCAGCTCATGTGCCCATATCCAGGTGCTTCTGTTCCACTTATTGACAGTTTTATGTAAATTGTTCACTAACATAACTTCTAGAAAATGTTTATCTGGTTTTGATAAAGTCAAGAGAAAATTGGATAGATGAACTGGTACAATCTCAAAAAGGCTATTTGTTTTGCAGATGAAAATGATGGTCTGCTCACATTTAGCAAATCGATCTTTTGTACAACTATATTGTTTCCTTGTTACCATTGTGTAGTTCGCTTGATCATTACCAAAAAAAAATGTGGGGGTGATTGTTACGTATAACTAGTTTGCCATGTAAGTTTATGTTCAAATATCATCGATCTAATCTAGGCACTGGATTGTTTTTGAAATACAATACATCCCAAATTTTCGTTTGTCAACAAGGGCCCAATCTTGACGTCTCGCCCCAGGGCCCCGAATATGTATGGGCCGGGCCTGGTGGCGCGGCGGGCGTCGTCGGCGATTGCTGCCATGGCGTGCGGCGGAAGCAGAGCCTCCCCGCGTTGCTGGCGGTGTATATTAGGATGTCGCGCAGATTGGAGCCCATCGTGGACACGTACTGGGCTTGGGCCTCGCTGGATTCCGATCCGAATTCCGGTGAGCTGCTAGTGGTGGGCCTCGGCAACATAAAATCATTTTCCTCTCTAATTGTTTTCTCTCGTTGTCTAGAGAGAAGCCTGTCTGGCCCATCAAAAGCAGTTCTTTTGTAACACTAGAAAAGAGTCATTTTTTTCTTGGTATAAGCGCAGCTGCGACATTGACTCGGGTTACTTCGAAGCTTCAGTTCTTCCAGCAGTGAAAGGATATGAAGCAAGACGACCACTTCAAAACTTCAAGACATTAACACTGTTAATTTAACTCTGAAACTTATGACCAATCTATTTCTCCTCAAACCCTTCTGTTCCTCCCTTTTCAATGTGAACTCAACTCACTGATATCCCTCCATCATGGAAAAACATGATATTTCAAAGTCGGCAACCATGCATCACCAACATGATCACATACAAATCATTTTTCTTCTTGACAATCCACACAAATCATCAAAAATGCAATACCACAAATAGGAGCGTACGCACGTACCCATCATGACCGTTGTTTTTATCAAGATTCGTGCAACAAATTTATCAACGAGTCTTTAAATGTCAATGCATTATCAATAATTGATAGATTTGTGTAATCCAAATTTTAGATTCATGTACTAACATGAATTTTCTGTGCACCCATTGACAAAAAAAATTAAAATCATGCATTAACATATTTTTTAGTTTTTTTAACATATAAAATAGTACGAATAATATGTTTCGTTGGATGCAAAATCAACGGTCATGACGATAGGTGCGTACGCTCCTAGTTGTGGTAAAACCGCGTTGCACAAATCATGGATAACTCAGTCGGCAGACTAATCAATCAGCTCGTGTCGTACGTGCACTCAACGTCTCTCTACAACCAATAATATTGTGGGTTTGCCTAGTATGTCTTTTTTTACCTGGGTCATGGTGCGCAGCTGCGACATTGACTCGGGTTACTTCGAAGCTTAAGTTCTTCCAGCAGTGAAAAGGATGAAGCAAGACGACCACTTCGAAACTTCAAGACAGTAACATTGTTAATGTAACTCTGAATTTTATGACCAAACTATTTCTCCTCAAACCCTTACCCCCCCAATAAGAACTAAACTCACTGCTATTCCTCCATTATCGAAAAAATGATTTATTTATTTTTAAGTCGGCAACCATGCATCACCAAAATGACTCCACACAAATCATATGCATATGCATAACTCAGTCGGCAGACTAATCGTCAATCAGGTTGTACGTGCACTCAACGTCTCTCTACAACCAATAATGCTCTTCTTTCTCCTCTCCTATACTATACCAAGAGGAAGAAGACGAGCAGCGGAAACAGCAACACTGTCATGCGATTCCAAGACCAGAACAAGCTATGTAGTACATGCTGCTGCAACAACACATGTGACGCTACGTTCCAACCTCCCCGGTCTAGAGCCAGACACGGAAACTTTGTCCTAACCCAAAAACTCATCATCGAGGATCATCGACATGCATGGACGTAGTCGCAGGCACGTACACGTCTATGTACAGTGTACATGCAGCGGGCGGGACCTCTCGGTGTTGCCGGCGTCCGGCCGGCGCATGCAGTACGCCGTGCGCGCCGTCATTGGCTTCGATCCGTGCGTGTAGGCTCCGATCGTACTACGACCGCTCCGTGGATGCATGCATGGCACCGTGTGTCATCGGAGCTCCTCGTCGCCGTCCTCGTCGTCAAAGGAGCAGGAGTTTCGGCCGCATGTGCTGGCGGCGACGTCGGTGACGCGGAGCCCGGTGTCGTACACTCCGCCGGGCGCCCACTCCGCGGGGAGCACCGCGCCGTCAGACCGCAGCCACTTGCCGCCGGAACCCGCAGTCACGACGATCCGGAGCCGCAGCGGGCCGGCCGGTGCGCGGGACGTGCGCCACACTCCCGGGGATCCCTCGCGCAGCGTCATGTACCGCCACGTCGTCGGCGAGGGTGCGGAGGCGTCGTGGTCGCTGTCGGTAACAGCCTGGGCCACCTCGACGGCGACGATGTCGGTCTGGCCGCCCTGGTAGAGGAACCGGAGGGCGAGGCCGCCCCGGCTTCTGATGCTCGTCTCCTCCACTTTGACTGCCAGGTTCTTGTCCCTGTACATGCAAGGTATCCTTCTGAAGTCCACGTCGAGAGTCGCGTCGTCGTCCAGGCCCGCGAGGCGACCACCGTCAGCGGGAAGAGCGGCCATGGCGGCGAAGGCGTCCTTGGTGAGCAGGAACCTTCCGCCGCCGCCTGTCCCGTTCGTTGCCGTCTCCGGGACGTCGCTGACCACGACGACCTTGACGCCCTCCTCCGCGCACGCAGCACGGCCCCTGCACCTCAGCTGGTAGCAGGCCCCGCAGGCCTGGCCGTCGCGGAAGAAGCCGGCGCTGACGCCGGCAATGTGGAACCCCCCGTCGGCGAGCTCCGATGTTACCGTCCCCGAGCCATACCCGCAGGCTGCGCCGGTGAGGGCACCGGAGTCGGGTGGGAGGAGAGACGCGGTGGAGCGGCGCGGGCACCAGCCGCATCGGTATGAAGCGGAGGAGGCCACCGCCAGCTGGGCCTGGACGACGGCGGACACGGCGAGGAGGAGGATGGTCAGAATCAGGTCCGGGTGCAACACGGCAGCCATGGCGCTGATTTAGATGTCGATGGGAGGAATATCGTAGCCTGGTCTCTCTCTCGTCCTGCCTACTATGGGGGTCGTCTAAGGCTTTAAGCAGGCGAGGGATCGACGACGTGGGGCGGCATGAAGAAGAAGAAGAAGAAGAAGAAGAAGGGCCGGGCGGAATAAAATCGAACGAGTAGAGTAGGATGGGGATCTCTCTGGTGCATGCGCGCCAAGGCCAAGCCAGCCCAAGGGAACACTCCGTCGTCGTGTAGCTAGCTGGCTAGTGCGCGCCGGAGAAAGAGCGCCGTGTCCGATCGCGACATGCACGATCCACGGCTCGTTGTGCATGTCGCTGTATGGGGGAAGAGAGGGCCGCCATTTTTATCTGACCCCGTGACCCATCCTACCTTGGAAGTCTTTGCAAAATTTTATCTTAGACTAAAACACAGTCTGCTGCTCTAGCTCGTACGACTGGCTTGTTATATACGCTTTATTACACCTTTCTTTTTTAATAGAAAGTTTTTTTTTGATGTTTTACAGTACACGCAAATTTTATGACATTGTTGTCATGCACGCTTCATTACATTTTTCTTTTGAAGAGAAAAGGTTTTTAGATGTTTTACGGTACATCAACGCGATCTAGGCCATGTTCAAGCGAGGCGAACGGATGGTGCGGATCCAAAATAATATGCCAAAACGTTTGCACTACATTTGAGACCAAGGGGCATTTTAGGTATTACTCGTCCCGGGGGAGGAAGTACCTCTCAACATGGTTGCAAATTTTATGACATTGTCATGCAAGTGTGGCTAAAGGATGTTTGATTTGTCGAAGCTGTATTCCTGGGCCGACGAGCTACACGCGGTGCTGCTGGTTTTGAATGTTGGCACAGTTCCAGGGCAAGTTATTTACGTCATTGCAAGTATGTGTTGAAGAAGATGCTTAGTTAGGAAGAGAAAGTCGTTCGCATAAAACTGGCCCAGTTAATTTTATTCATCGGATGGGTCATATACTACACCCGAAAATGTGTAGAGCGATGCACCGTAAAATCTCTCTTTTTCGCTTCTTTTGGACACAATTGTACTCCCAAATGACAAGACACAAGAGATTATATGCAGGGCATCAAAAGAGTCATGCATACTATCTTCCAGAATGAAAAATGTTTCAGCGCTCAACCCGCGGTGAACCCGAATCGTGAGCGGTGACCTACGTACACTACACAGCTACACAGCAGTACACACACGGGCTCAAGTATGAACAGCTCCGGTGTAGTGGGGGACCGCGTGAAAGAAGACTGGCTGCAGGAAGGAATCTTTGGACTCGGACCCCGCCGGAACGACGGACCGCGGACGGCCGGCCGGGACGACGACGACACTGAGCTATCGATCCATCTATCGGCCAGTGATCGGATGGTACTAATGGCGCGCCCACTAGCTGCCCATCTCACCCGTGACACTACACTACTCAGGCACTAATGGTGCAGTACATTCAATAGCCTAACTAATCCTTCCCTGCGTACGGGTCAATGCAAACAGATGCAGTACCCTAAATTGCTGTTGAGGTCATTAATATTTCCGCACAACATGTGCACCCAGTTCAAAATTTTAATCAACTTGATCCATATTCACAGTTGGAATCAATAAGAAAAACTAAGCAAATTAAAGCTGGGGAGTGGATCAACGTACAAGAGATCAGTCGACGTGCATAAGCACTCGTTCGCGCGTGTAATCCGTGTGCTAATTGGAAAAACTAGCTTCTACCTACCTACCATCCAAGCAAGCTGGAGATAGTGATGAACAGATCCCCGGCCGGCCGTGATCAAGGGTGGTAGTTGATACTCCCTCCGATCCTTTATAAGTGTCGTGAAAACTGAACTAGCTATGTACAATGGCAGTATACCTTGCGACAAATTATTCGGATCAGAGGGAGTATTTGTTTGAAGAAAGCATAATAGCGCTTGGCTTGATATATACTGCTCCTGGCAGATTATTTGGTCCTAATTGAATGTTTAAAACAGCAAGCCAAAGATGAACTAACGGCCGTTTTATGCAGTATGTGCAGGAATGTTCCTATCAATATTTATACCGCACTCTACAAGTGTACATTTTTCTGCTGTTGCAAGTGTACGTACGTGCTGGAATTTTCCTGTTGCAAGCTACATTTATAGCAGTACTAAACTGCAAGTGTACTACGCATAGTTGTTTAAATTTGATCCAAGTGTATACAGTTGTGGGACCCATGATATGCACTTATGTAAATATATGATTAATTGATTGGCAGAAATTCAACTCCTGACTGAATAAGAAAAATCGAAATAAATAGTAAAACAAAAAATTCTGAAAACAACTCGTGAGTAACATATACAAGTTTTCTAAATACGTGCCAAGTTTCATGCTAAAATGATATTCGTAGTGTTTTGTCCAAAAAAAAAATTCAGTGGCCAAATTGAGATTTCAAAAAAAAAATAGACCAATGTTTTTTTTTCACAGAGTGCACTATGAATGTCATTTCACCACGAAATTTGGCACGTAGGTTGAAAATTGTACATGTTTATCACTAATGTTTTTCAGAAGTTTTTGAAATGTTTTAGTATTTTTTTTGGATTTCTATATTCAATCAGGAGCAGTTGAGCTTGATAGCCAAAACACCTCCCTCAGGTTGGCAGCTACATGGATGACCACGCATAATGTTCCCGTTTCCTGCCATGATAAAGCACATAGAGCAAGCTGCTACGTTCCTATATATATATATATATATATATATATATATATATATATCGCAAAAGGCTACTTAGCAAATTAAAATTTGGTACTGCAGTCGTATTTCAAATTCCACGGAGACGCCGGTGGAAGAAGAATCAACAGTGGCCGGCCGCAGCATGACGCCGAGTACAGGAGACTAGCTGACCTCGCTCCCCCACCCACTGTGCAGTGCACGTCCCCCTCATCTTCATGCATGCCCACAAGGATCTCTCCACCGTGAGTTGCTACTGTGGTCAATGGCCGCTATGATAGAAAACCACACAATCATGGAGCACGCACCACTTGTGTATATATGTGACATCACATTGTATATGTATGTGCAGCCACATATATGTATAGTACTAAGATCCGATTTGATCGATTCCAAGTACGACGTGCCTGCCATGATACGGCAGTACCATCTAATCCAGCTGCTAAGAACTGATATTAACAACTTTCTGCAATGACAGTTGGAGGACAGATCTCCATCATTATGCACTAAACCATTTCAAGTAGTACATAATCAACGATGGTTTAACATTCAGACAGATTCGACAAAATTTATTTATGGACAAGGAAAACAGCAAGACAAAACCAACGCTATTTCTTCCAAATAGAATATTCCGCAAGCTGCATAACTGGAAAAGACATGTGCAGCACACAAGAGACGCGTGTGCATCATGGTGAAATTATATCAAGAGTGAGACACTCCAGAGCATCGGATCAGCACAACATTTCAGTTAGGCCCTGATTTCAGTCCAAAACTCCCTCCATTTCAATATTTCATCTACCCACCAGGAAACTTAGTGCACTGTAACACTACATGCAAAAAAGCTGAGATAGCAGGCGAGGCCTAAATAAGCGGTAGGGTATCAGGATGTGTCATCACACGGTCGAGGATTAGGGTGGCGTCTGGATCATATACCTCATACGACTTCTTTTTTTTCAGATCAATAGGGGCATTGCCCCTGGTTCCATTAAAATGCAATCACAGCGTCACAAGGTTCCGGTCTGCATGTAGCAGTCAAGTTTACATCCTTACAGCCCAACGCAGGGGCGATTTTTGAAAGTAAAAGAACTGGGAAACCCCTATTGGGCTTTGTGGACTCTGCTCGAAATTCCCGTGGGCTCAATGCTGTTAGAGTACGTGTATTCATAGGAGTTAGAGATAGACTAGTATTAGACTTTCTTGTACTCCAAGTTTACTTCTCTCCTTGTACCACTATATATACCCCATGAGGGTCATGACAATACAACAACAAAGATTAGGGTTTCATATTTTCCACATGGTATCAGATCGGTTAGTCTCACGACGCCGATCCTAGGGTTCTAAACAATTTCCGCAGCGCGCCGCCCCCGGGGAGATCAATCTCTCCTCGGGGGCGCGGCACCCGGTCTCGATCAAAGATCAGATCGGTTATTAGATTCAGTTTTCCAGATTAGATCAGTTTTCCGAAATTTCCAATTAGATCCGAATTAGCCAAATAAAGCCCTAAATCCATAGATCGATCCTCTTCCGGCGAGAAATCAGTGTAAAAAGCTGTGCAATATTGGTGCTCTCGTCACAACACCGACGAACCCGGCGGACAAGATCTGCCTCAACTACACGGCAACTCCGGCGACACGCAGACAACCGAGACCCGAGGCGCAACAGCAGTTCATGCCGCTCCTGCGAACGGTCTCGTGCCCGAGGCGGCCAGCTCCATGCAGCACAGGATTCCAAGGTATGAAGGCCGTGCATGCATGTGAGCAAATTAAAAAGAAAACACATCGTACATGGAGATGCATGCGTACATGCTGTGCTGTGCCTCGAGCGTGCTATCGATCAGCTGTCCGCGTCGATACGTACGCGCCGCCACGACTACAAGCACCCGATGGACGAGACGAGGGTTCCAGCATCACGGCATCGACGCCTACGGCCCACGGGAAGGCGACCTCCCGCGCGCCAGCACGTCGTCACCTACCGATCTGCACTGCATCACGCCAGACTACAACGCCGAACCACGACGCCGAGCTGTAGGACTATACCAAAGATCTTCATCGAGCATCCACGGGAAGCGACTTCGACACCCACACGCAGGCCGGTGTGGATAGAGATGCAAGTTCTTCATCGACTTCTCCGATATCCGGCAGCAAGGCATCAACACCATCGTGTCGCCACGAGGGACGCCTCCAATCGACATACGACATCACGCCTGCTGCTGCTACATCGCCGACACATCATCGCCAAGGTCTACATCAACGTGGTCTTCATCGACAACCTCGTCAACACACCGCCGCCGCCGCTACATCGTCCACATGGATGGACACGCGCCCTCTGACAGTTTTACTGCAAGGCGACACACGACACCGACGACGGCATCGACCGCGTCCGACGGCTAAGACTGCACACAAAAACCCGGCATCACAATTGTGAAAGCCCCTACGACACAACCGCGCGCACGGTTCTGGCAAAACGTTGTGTGCTCGGTGGGTTTCCTCCAGTCTTGGCAAAACTGGTGGACTCACCTATGACCTACGACATACGACCGTGTCCTCTGACATTTGCAAGACGCCCCCGACGGTACCTCTCAAGGTGCAAAACGTCATACAAAACCACAACTGCAGCCCCGTCATATACACCGCGCAATTTTTTGCGCCTCCGGCATTGCGGCTACAACGACCACGACGAGTACTACATCGACCACAACACCTCGACCACGGCAACATCACGATCGGCTACCTCGACATCGACATCAAGGGCAACGTCTACAGAACTCATCGGCAACAACTCCAGTCAACAGCATTCGCGTCGTCACTTGCGTCCACGCCACTCCCGCTCTGACTGCGGGAGGGAAGAGGAGAGACCATCAGAGACGCAGTCGATGATGACGGAGGGGAGAAGACGACGGAAGCGCAAGACTTCAAATCCAGTCGCAATCATCCGTTTCACTCCCGCTACGACTGAGGGGGAGTGTTAGAGTACGTGTATTCATAGGAGTTAGAGATAGACTAGTATTAGACCTCATAGGAGTACGTGTATTCATATTTTCCACAAATGCTAGCGGCAGGCCTCTTATATAAAATAATGTTCCCTCCCATAAAAGGTCAGTTATACATTATTCGTGCTCGCTCCTAAGGCAGAGTGGGTTTTGCCCGTAAGGCAGAGTTGGGTTTTTTTGTGGTCGATAGTGAAAAAGTCGACGGATAAATCTTGAGGATGAAAAAGTGTCTCATTTGCTTTTCATTTCGAAATGAAAAATTATCAGATTTTTTTACAAATTGGCCAAAAAGTATAACATTTTTTTTACAGATTAACCCTTATATAAACTGAAAATAACATATAATGTTTTGAATGTGTCGGTGCCTTCTTTCTCCTGCATCGACCAGCCGCATTCTATAGAGTACTAAGAAAGAATTAGTGCATGAATTTGTTTGAAATGAGATAGGGTTTAAATACCATATAAGGAAATGGAAACAACTAAGTATTAGGTACATTCAGATTCCGAAAATGCAAATGGTAACAACAGAGAAAGAAGGTCTGCGTAGAGTCCAAGGAGAGCCTATTTGGATTTTTTTCTACAGTTACCTTTTTTCTTCTCAAAAAACGCATTTGATTTCCTTCCTTATACCAAAGGAATTCCGTCTTTCTCTTGCCGATCACATCCAAGGCATTTGGTTGGAATACATCCTATGTTTTCACCTCGTAGTCCTCTGCATAGTCGGTACTATAGCCTCAGTAGTCCTTGTCAAGGAATCTCCCTTCCACCCTTTCCTCTATTTGTTCGATAGGGTCTTCCTCCCGTGTAAAAGCAAACTCTCCAAGTTTATGACCAACCTTTCCTTCGGTGATCTTACAACGAACATGATTTTTTGAGTATTCGTGGTACTGGACAAGAATAATCCACTTGTTATTTATTTATTACTTCTTTCCCACTACAACTAGGAATGTCAAATCAAGAATTTCACTTTGAATTCGGGACCTCAACATCCTGCTACTCATGGTGTTTCACAATTGACTTTGGAAATGAACGGAGAAGTAGGCTCCAGTGGAACCACTTACTAGATCACTCGAGTGCAACACGAAGCCGCTGACGCTGAGTAGGTTCCTATGTCGCTAGCACGGTGGAGGTTCTGTAGCGCGTTATAAGTGAAGCGCTATAGATGACACAATTTTTCTTTGAAATGAGATAATTTTTTTCGGATGGATAGACCTGTGATATGAGATGGATAATTGTGAAGTGACATTTGTTATGTACATAGGGGTAAGTGTGACATCGTGTGACAGCAAGCGAGATGTGTCGCAACCACTCTGGTACGGCTGGGCCGTGACCTCTGCGTTGGTGCACCCTGGGCAGTTGAGCCTTCTCCAGTTCTTTGGCTTACTTCAATGGTATCCCGCTAGGTGCGCAGAAAGCAATACGAAAATAATTTGTATTCTAGGCTAAGAAAAAATGACAAAATGTGGATATATCTAGGTACGGTGATCGGTGCATATTTTGGAAATCCAAAATTTTGTCAGATTTGCCATTTCATGTAGCCTATAATTAATACAAATCATTTCTTACTAGTTTTATGCACACTGTTAGAATTCGACATAATCTACATCGAAGTTTGTTTTCATATATTTTGAAACTTTAAAACTAAGATTTTGAAAAAAAAATCCAAAAAATGGGTCTCCATGGAGCCCGACCTCCCTTTGGACAGTTCGAGTGTTGATCGAGTTATATTTGGAAAGTGTTACTGTGTTAGCTTCATGTGGCCGAGTCGAATAAAGTCATGTTCAAACGGAAGTACTGGTTGGTTCCGTCCGTTTAGTAGTGCCAGACTGCCAGGTTCTAGTTGGAATCGTCTTTGGCTTGCTGATCCATCCATCCTAAGAGCAAAATCCAACCAGATCGATCCGGCCTACGTCTACTCCATCCATCGAGTACGTGCACCGAAATCTCTCACCAATGGAGGAGGACCTTGCCGACGAGATCATCCACCTCGGCGCAGCCTGCGGGCGTTGGCGCTCCCAGACCCAGGCCCAGCCACGAGACGATGGCGGCGGCACCTGGTCGGGGCTCCACGAGGACGTCCTCTACCAGGTCATGCGCCGCCTCCCGTCCATCCAAGACTGCCTTAGCCTCGCCGCCGTCAGCCACCATTGGCGCAGCTCCGTGCATCTACGCTTGCCCCGCTCCCTGCCCAAGCTGTGCCTCGCGCTCCCGTGCGGGAGCATCTTCACCTTCCAAGCCGGCGATTCCTCCGTCTTGAAGCGCCGTAAAGATTTATGCGCTGGTTCCTACCGTGGCGCGACTAGCAGCCAGCTTCTCTCCGACACCGACAGCTACGGCGTGTACAGGCTGGTAAACCCTTTCACAGGGAGGGAGAGGCTGCTCCCTGTTCCGTCCGGTATCCGCGTTCACGAGGACGACCCGGCAGGTCACCAAGAAGACTACTGGAGCGAGGAGATGCCCGTGCGAAGTTAGTGGTCTGCCCGGGCGGCCTCGTCGCCGCCATCGTCGGACATGAAAATTTCTCCAAGGTCGCGCTCTGTAAGCCGGAGTCGGTGTGGTTGTGGTCTCTCAGCACGTATGTCCCGTGGCTCTGGTATGCCGATACGGCATTCTTCGACGGGAAGGTCTATGCGCTTACCAACGACGGGGACCTCCTCGCCTTGGAGGTCGGCTACCACGTGAGCAGCGTGCCCAGGATCTCCCATGTCGAGCGTGTCGTTGAAGGTGCCAGCTGCCACTACGTCTTACAGGAGTACACCCGAATGCGCTACCTTGTCGTGAGACCACGCGGCCGCGGCCTGCTCATGGTCTGCAGGATCATGCTAGGATATGGCTCAACCACTTACGAGCTTGCGGTATTCGAGGCGGATCTGGGGTCGTCACAATGGGTCCAACACCCTGGGTGGCGACGAGGCTCTCTTCGTCAGCCGGCTATGCTCCTGGGCTGTGCGTGCAGATCGGCACGGAGTGCGGAGCGACCAAATCTTCTTTCTAGATGATTCTGCCGGAATGGAAGGTCCAGGACTATATTTGTGTGATGCTTTCGCCAATGTGTATGACATGAAGGATGGGAGCGTTAACGAGGTGCTGCCAATGCACTCGTACGGGGATGGAGAAGTGCCGGCGACATGGCTCTTCCGCGAAGACGCCGACGCAGAGGAGTGAGCGCATAGGAATACCATGAGATCTCAAATTTTGTAGCTTCGATTAACAAGTATTTTCTAGAGTTGGCGGTATGTGTTTTTCAGGTCAAATTAAGCCCTGCCGCGTCGGCCATGCGTTTTCAGATGACACAAAATTTGGCACAAGCTTAAGAACTTCAATTTACCGTTTGCATATTCATAAGGCCACCGAACCTCATTCATAGGTTTATTTTATTTTCGATGAGCATAACTTTTATGTTTCACTCTTATTCATATAATTCATGACTAAAACAAGGTCCATTCTAAACTGTATGCTTTCATCGTTGGCTTGCAACATCCCTTCCTTTTCCTCTAGGCTATGAAGATCCAGGTGAAAACCTTGAGACAACTTTGGTCGGCGTCAGCGCCGAAGGCGCCATCAGGCGTCGTTGACCTTATTTTGAAGGCGTCACCGTTGAACCTCGTCTCTACCTTGCCGTTGGGTTCTCCGGGTCAATCCTCTGTACGCGACGTCTCTATGTTGAGCACGGTGCTCGGCATATGTGTCACGCACTCACGCTCGGCTTATGCCCCCATCATTGTAGTGCTATATAGGGGTCAAGGCAAACAAAAACTCCAAATGTCCAAGCAACCTAGAATTAGCAAAACCGAGCTAGTTATGGTAGTTCCCAAGACAATTGGACAAAGCAAATGCCTTTGCGACTCTTCTTACCGAGATTACTATCTGCTGATGAATTACGTACCATCCGCACTTGTAGCTCTCCAAACTCGTGTTCGACTCTATAGTTATTCAGGAAGCCGTGACCTTCGTAATTTCCTTTGCGACTCTTCTTAGCGAGATTTCTATCCATCGATGAATTATATATTGTCTACACTTTTGGTTGGCTAATGTTATACTTACATGCTTCATTCAGGGTTTGGATGTTGATATCCTAACGACAGCGTTGCGCTCTGTCAAGTTTTTAGTTTTCGATATGCTTACTCTAATCCTGAGAGTGGTTATTAACTTGATGAGATGCTTTTCATGCTTGGAGAAATTGTACATTAAGGTGACGAATTCTTTAAGTTAAACGGAAGTGGCCATCAGCAAGTGTATTTGCAGGTATCAACCCTCTCTTCAAGAATACTTGCACTCCGGAGTTTGGCCATCAGCAAGTGTCGCAAACACCGGAGGGCGTTGATACCTGCAAGTGAACAATGGGCTCACCCATTACTAGTAACTGCGGCATGATAGTCTTTCTTCGTTCATTCGATTTTTTCCATCGCGTCTTGCAATATATTATTATTTTTCGCTTTCACTGATTTTTCATACATTAATTCAGATAAAAAATATTAAATGAAATATGATAATAATAACTTTGTGAGAGAAGAATATAGGAAGGTTGCTTGTTTCTGAATGGCCATCTCTGTGATTTTTTGCTTGCTAACATGCATGTCTCTCGAGCTAATTGTTTATGCACTCACGCTGTATCTATGGAATAAACATAAAACAATCATTTTCTTTTGTTAAATAAGACCAAAAATGTTGTTAATTGTAAAACTTACATTGATGTTAATTGTTTTTTGAAGTCCAGAAGTATACCACATATTTTTTTCACCAGTGTTATAATTCCAAAAAAATGAACTCGCTGACATTTTTTAATCCAGAGAACGTATTTTTAGAATATGGAGAATCCTGTTTCGACGTGCAAATATATTTTTAAATCTTGTGATAGTATGTTTTTGAACCCCATGAACATTTCTTGAACCTGCCAACATTTTTTAATCTCCGAACGTACTTTTTCCAAACTAGTGATGAATTTCTGAACCATGAACATAATTTGAAACCGGTGAACATGTTTTGAATACGTGAATATATTATTGAACATCGGGAATAATTTTTCCAGATCATTACCAATTTTCCCGAACCTCATGAACATTTTTTAGGCCGTGAACAATTTTTCAAACCCTGTTCAAATTTATCACGACCTAGTGAACTTTTTTTAGAACACAACATGTTTTTAAACCTAGCGAACATTTTAACCCTGTTGATTGCTGAGGGCGTCGTTGCTGGGGGTGTTGCCGCCGGTTCGTTGCTGGATGCTGCGGTCCTTCTCCGGCGGAGGTTTGCGGCGTTTCTATGCATTTACCGCTAGAGTCGCCATTCCCCTTCCCCATTTCATACGACATCGCCACCAACTAGCCACTGCTCCATCTCCCCCAACTCTCCACCTCTCTCCTCCTATCCCGCGGCGATGCAATTGCCGGCTACGGCGACGCGTGGGAGCCTGGAGGAGCGGGCGGCGCTACAGGAGGAGTAACCACAACGAGAAGAATCCTACATCTCTCGCGCACACACACACACACGACGGTCCTCCAGCCATGGCGTCGCCGTCGTCTGGGGATGAGGAGGAGGGCGCAGACGAGTGGGTGCTGCCGAGCCGGCGGATGTGGCCCGCCCTGTGGTCACCATCGCCTAGCACGACAACTTCGGCAAGGTCATGGTCTACTTCTGACCCCTCTACGCCGCCGGCGAGCACAGCCCCCGCGCCCTCCGCCTCACCGCCCAAGCCCTCAACCCAGGCAACTACACTGTAAGTCTGTTCCAGTTCTCTCCTTCTCTTCATATTTGTACTGGATTGGGAAAATGATGTGTGGTTTTGTAACTATGGAATTGTGCCGTAGAGGTTCTTTTGTTTGGTAATTGTTTGAACTTTTGCTGAGGACTTCTGGATGTTTCCTGATCCAGTATAACTGTGGCCTTCTGGTAGACGAGGCTTCCAATTGATGTACTGTACGTGCAGTAGGTAGATGTATAGTCTGAGTGTGGCCGATCCAGCTATGGACCCGAATTTAGGTACAGCATGCCAACTTGATGTCTAGCAAAAGTTTTGCTGTCCCAAATCCAGTGTATGAAAGTGTGAACAACCCACTACTTGTATTGCTCAAGGATCATCTAGTTCAGGTTACAAACTTCGATTTCAGAGGAACAATGGAGAAGAAGGTGTGGATCTAGGAGGAAGAAGGGAAACCAAGCACACACGCGAGACACGTCTGTAGCCAGGCCTCGGCCGAAGCCGCCGTCCAGTCCGTCGTTCCCAGCCAAACGTCTGAGTCCACCTCCAGTTGTATTTGTAGCAGCTGCTCTGGTAGCTTCTGAGCAGGCCGAGACCCAGGAGTGCCGGCCCATTTCCAGCCCAAGCCTAGTGGAAGGTCCATGGTGAGAAGGGTCGCTGACAATCCCCCTTTCTTAAAATCCGGCTTGCCCTCAAGCCGGTGCTGATTAGAATTACCGGGGTCCCAGGGCAAGCACAAGTGTCGAGCATGTAGTCCTGCTTGCCAATTCGCTGCTCTTACTTCATGGTTAAAACATTTCACGACCAGAGAAATTTCTTGCATGTCCCCAATACTACTTGCATAGCCACCAGGGTCCCAAGGTATGATAAGTGACAGACAGAGGGTGAAATTGCTTGTCTCGAGAGAACTAGGAATGACAACAGTGTACCTCCTTGTTGTTTTCAGATTGAGAAGCCATGCAATTTTCCATTCAGATTCTTCAGCGGAATAGAGAGTAGTACGGCCAACATAACCATTAGATGAGAGGACCACCAAAACTTGCAAGGAAAGATACCTCACCATGACAACTTCATAACCATTCCCAATCGCTAAGGACCAAGCATCATTCAGACCTTCAGGATTGCCTTGACGCTGAGCAAAAGAAGAGCCAGCACCTGGATCCCATGGGTTTTGTAGTGTGTTGATTCCAGCATAGATGATATCCAAGACTTCACTCACGCCAGCTAAGGATTGTCTGAACTGAGAACTCTCGTGAAAACATTCAAATTCGAGTTCCCAAGCGATTTCCAACTGGAAAATAGCAGAATAATGTACTGTGGCACCTCCAAGCAGAAATTGCATACCAGGATTGGATGCAAGAGTTTCAGCAGTAATTAATATAAACATTGGCCTTGCCAAATGAATGGTACGAACAGCAGCCTGTGGAAGTGTGTTTGACCATGCGATATACCACTGAAAACGACTAGAACCATAGATGCAAGCATTCCCAACAGTGCCAACCCAAAAACATGGACCTCTGATGCTTTCCATGTAATCCTCTGTTCTGTACTTATTCTGGTCAGCCCGTGTAGTTGACCCAAACTCAGTGTAATACTGCAACTTGGGGAAAGAAAAACATGCCTCCCAAACTGGCCATTGCTGCATGTATATCAAGGCAATCAACAAATAGCAGTCACTTCCAAGAAACATTGGTGCACCAGGTTGAATACAAGAAGCCAAAAAACAAGGAAATTCAGTAGTCTGCAAGGCAGAACAAATGCTCATAGTTTGGAGTACTATGCTGCAGCAACCCAATGCAAGAATATCTGGCTGCAATGATAGGTTAGGCCTCATGTCCAATTCGTCTCCTGTCTTAAAAGATATCAGCAGATCATATATAGAGGAAGCAATTCTAGGAGCAGAGATAAAGAACTGTAACTGCCAAGACGTCCAAGGCTCACAACAACAACAACTCAGTTCACTGAAATTGTACAGGTGCTCATCCAATGCCAAGATGCAAATCTGCAACCTATCAGTTCGAAGAAGAGAATCACCCTCATACCTCAACTTCCAAGCAATTTCCCATTGTATAGCTTCAGAGCCACAACGACTAGAATATTCGAGAGATTTCTTATCAACTTGATCATTTTCTGTAAATAGGAATAGCTTGCCACTACCTTTTGCTTGATCAGGTAAGGAACACGCATGCACACATTGAAAACAATTTGAAGGCTCTTCACTTAATATAAGATCAGAGCAATAACGCCCCATTAAGGAGTTCATCAGAATTGGTGGCCAGGGATGCTTCTGCCATTCACCAAAGCAAATCAACAGGGGACATGGCATGAACAGTAACTGATCTCCAACATGATGACTGTCCAGGAACGAAGGCCATGGCAGTGGTCGGTCATTATACAGCAACAAAAGCTGGATTCCAGCGGCGGTTGCAGTTGCTCCTCTCTCGGAAGTGAAGAAGAAGCGTGGCAGCTGGGCTGTGATGACTAGCTCGGCATCATCAAACCCCGAAACTGTACCAGCGGGTGGCACGGTGCCGCCAAGCTGCTTGAGGATTGACGAACACGTGCCCGGTGCGAACGCTGGCGTCTCCACAATGGTTTCATCGCCGATGCAATCCATCGAACATCTTGTCGGCATCACAGACTCGATTTTAGAGGCAAGGCATGACAGCATCGTGGGGGTTGGCGTAGCCTCCACTGATTCTGGGAACGTTCTGATGATGGGTATGGTTGCCATGGGCAGAAGCTTACCGAGGACCTGATCTGGCACGTCATCGAGCAGCATCTTCGCAGCGGATTCCTCGACAACAACCTTCGACAAGGTGTCAAAGGCGAGTGCCACAGGTTCCACATGATGACTCTCAGGCCGAGTGAACTCGCTCGTGGCGGCGATTTGGAGTTGTTCGTCGGGAACGGGCACTTCGTCGTGGCGGTTGGCCACAACAGGAACTGGTGTTGGCATGGCCACCGGTTGCGACACCGGGTCGACGCAGCCGTCGCGTGCCGTGCAAGCTGTGGTCACAGCCACCTCACCAAGCACCATGGATGCCATCATGGAAGCCGTCACAGCACTTGTGTTGTTTCCGAGACATATCGTCGAGCAGATGGTGTGTGCCTGAACCACGGATTCTATCTCGCGCAATTCAGTGGACACAGGCGCGCCGATGGCACCCGTGGACACCTCGATCTGGAGATTATCCGCGTCCACCGCTGAGGTCGCCACAATGACAGGGATGGGAGTCGTGGCGGCGAGGTCGTCGCCGTGCATCCCGGTGGGAGCAGGGGCAGCCGGAGAGGTGACCGGTGCTGCACCGGTGTCTCCTCCATCGGGGCGCTCGGTCGCGGCCAAAGCCGCAGCCCACTCAGCGTATGGTGTGTAGTCGTAGAAGTACGCCGGGGCCAACTCGTCGTCGTCCGGCGTGGTGATGGTGGTGTAGATCGGTGGTACCTGGTCGACGGCAAGGATGCAGCAGCCATCGTAGATGGCGTGGCCGTCCAGAGCATCTCGAGCTCGAGCCGCCCTCCACCGAGACCGGAACTCCACATACGCCTCCACTCCGTACAGCCCGTCGACCACTCTCTCGAAGGCGCACAGCATGTTCCCAACACCAGAGTGAGATAACTCTTCCCGAAGTACATCCTTAGTCACTAACTGATGCACGTTGGTCATCCTGACGTGAAGAACACCTTGAGGGCAGGTGAATTTGTGGGTCGGCATTCCGTCGAACAGCTTGCAGACAGTGGTTGGGGTGGGAGGTGGGAAGAAAAAATTTGGTGGAATTGAAGGGGAATTGTGGTGGGGATGGCTCTGATACCAAATGTGAACAACCCACTACTTGTATTGCTCAAGGATCATCTAGTTCAGGTTACAAACTTCGATTTCAGAGGAACAATGGAGAAGAAGGTGTGGATCTAGGAGGAAGAAGGGAAACCAAGCACACAGCGAGACACGCCTGTAGCCAGGCCTCGGCCGAAGCCGCCGTCCAGTCCGTCGTTCCCAGCCAAACGTCTGAGTCCACCTCCAGTTGTATTTGTAGCAGCTGCTCTGGTAGCTTCTGAGCAGGCCGAGACCCAGGAGTGCCGGCCCATTTCCAGCCCAAGCCTAGTGGAAGGTCCATGGTGAGAAGGGTCGCTGACAGAAAGATAGGGAACGATACAACTGGAGCTGTTGCAGCATTGGCTGATGGTAGCTAGGAAGAGTGAGTAAGAAAAAAAAATCGATCCTTTGTCTAATTTACTTTGCATCTCAGTTCATCTTTCTATTTCTTTGTCATTCAAGGCACGGGGAGTTCGCATTTTGATTGCTTGCTTTAACTGTGTAAGTTGTATACGACATGTATGGTTATTTGTTGCAGTACCTAAAGTTCAGTTTATGTATGTAAATTATACGTCGCTTTTGTGTAAGATGAGAGTAAAAGCGGAGAGATAAACCTATCCACCTTATTTAGAGTTATTCTGATATCTCTTTCTAGATATTAATGTCCTCTCGTGTGCCTAATTAGGGTGGCTTAGACATATTCCATTTGACCACCGGAGATGATAGTGGGTGCATTATAGATCCTGCTTCAAGGTAGACATCCTAGCTTTTGATGCCTTATAGGCTGAAGCTATTGCAGCTGAATGTGGCGTGTACCTGGCAAACGAGCTTGCATCGACACATTCAAGGTGGCTGCTCTGCCGGCTGCAGGTCTGAAAGAAGGGTCGACAAAGAATCTTTGTATAAATGCAGTCATCTTTACGACTTTTTCCCTGCTGTTCCGTTGTAAATGTCCATGTATTATCATCTCCCAGAGTTTGAATCATTCTAGCTGATTGCCTACTTTTGTTAACTCCATATAATTCTTCTTCTTCTTCTTCTTCTTCTTCTTCTTCTTCTTCTTCTTCTTCTTCTGATGTTGTCCTGTTATGCTCCTTGCTTTGCTGTGTAGGCAAGCGTTGCGGTGGCGGCGGGGGACGAGCTTTCCCTGTAGATGTTAACCTTGTTGTATCCAAGTTCAGTCTAGTTAGGATTAGAAGTGTGAGTCCTAACAGAATTAGGATTCCTAGTCCTAGTCCAAGTACCTGACTTGTCCCTGCGTAGGTGGCTTGTAAACACAACGGAAAAACACAAAGAAATATATCGAGGCAAGACAAGCACGATATGGGCCTGTGGCAATCACCAAAATCTAGTTTTCGATCTGCGTTTTACTTCCGTCGCTAGTTCACAACGTTCCGCGAGTTTTGTCGCTGAAGAGGAAGCGCTAGCTTCACGTACGGGACATTATCACGTCAAGCTAGCTGCTCACGTACGAGTACTAGTTATAGATCAAGTTGGTTCAAAGTTGTACGTGCGTGTGGCTGGCTATACCGATCTAGTGCTTCTAAAACCTACATTCCCCACCACCACACTCTCTGATTGAAGTTGTGTCCGTCCGTTTGCAGGTGTTCGGACACCTTGTAAAGTGTACGAACATGTCTTCATTTTGACCATTTCAATATTTTTATAAACATAACACATAAATGTAAACACCATAATTAATATATATTTATTTACAAGTAGAGTTCAAACGCAACTAATTAAACATAGTACAAATACTACATACTAGTTCAGCTGTGGGGGTGGATATGCTCCTCCACTTCCCACGTCAAGCCGCAAGCAACCCATCCCCTCCTCCTCCCACGATGTCGGCAGCTCCATCAAGAACCAACTAGTTCGACGGTAGAGCTGCTCAAACTCGAAAACTCGTCCCACATGCCGACCTATACGATGGTGCGCGGATCCGCGTGTCGAGCTGTAGTGATGGTGGCGTTGATCTCGGCGACGCTGGTGGCGCGCTCTAAACCGGTCGGTGGCGGCGTTGGCACGTGGACCCCGAGCAGGTTGACGGACCACTCGGGCGGCCCGGGTGGTGGCGCGTTCTCCCGCAATGTTCATCGTCAGAGCTGGAGTTGTCTCGTCGCTGACTCGGGTCGTCGTATGTTTGGCATAAGCTGGCCTGGTTCCGACATCTATTGTGGCGAGGGCTTCGTTAGTGGGCATCTAATGTGAAGTCGGAGTTGCTCGCTTGGGAAGCAGCAATGACGATGATGCTTGATGGCAACCTCCACGCTGGTTTTTCTTCTTGACGACGTGTGTGTTTCGTGTGGGTACGCAGCTCAACCAAGGTTGTGACTATTTACGCACATTTTTCGCTAATTAACTGGAAAATTCTATCCTTCTTAATCAATGAGCTAGGGCAAAACTTTTGCCTCCGTTAAAAAAAATTACTTCAATGTCAAGTTTTCATTGATGAGTAGTTAATTGACAAACTAGGTATGTATATATGTGCATGCACACTCCCCTAACCTAGCTACTCCCTCCTCTCAAATGAATACACGCCCTCCGTTGCAGCGTAGATATGTGGTTTCCATGTAGGCTGAGGTTCATGTTTGGCCTTCAAATTGACCAATGAAGCGTTGGTTTTGTGTCATAAATTATACAACTGAATTCATGACCAATTTTTTTTCAATTGTGTAATTTTTATGGCATGCGACTCGTATATTCTGACTTAAGACCTCCCATAGTGGGGGTAACATAGGTGGTAACATGCATTCCACGTAGGTAAAATAGATGATGTGGCAATTAATTAGAATTCCTTTCTACTCACATTCCTGTCACTTGAACATCAGAAACATCATTCACGGTAGCGATGGCCCAGAGACAGCGAAGGACGAGATCGCCCTCTGGTTTCAGCCCAAGGCGCTGGTCTCTTACACCAGCAACAAGGAGAAGTGGATCTACGACGTGAACTAACTGGCGAATCAAACGCCTTCAAAACAACAAAGAAAACTCCGCTCCCTTTCAGTTATCGCCTTTTAGACCATGGCAGAGTGTAATAATGCTCTTTGCGATCTCTGAGCTCGGGTCGCTTGCGCTCGTCTGATTCCGATGCAAGAAGGAATTTTACCTTGGATTGTAGAGTGTGCACCAAGCAATTGTGATGTTTACATCAAACTATTGATCTATTTTCCATTTTTTACCTACATTCATTTTTGATCTAGCTAGAGGAACTGCTCTCCATTCTCTTGCAGCAATAGGATCATCATATTATTACATGGGAAAATAGAAATGCACGCCCCCGACAGAGCGGATTGATGATGGGGCGAACTAAAATTAATCCCGACGGGCAGCGCAGCAGCCGTCCTAGAATGCAGCGCGCCTCACCTTTTATTTTGAAAAGGGGAAGCCCCAGCCTCTGCATCGATTGTGAATATAGCCATTTTATTGATTTATTATGAAACAGTAAGAGAGTACAGTTCATGGATCACATAAGGTTGATACATGTATCAACCATCTAAAAATAAATAGCAAAATATGCCTTTGCATCAGCATGTAATCATATTAGCACACTTCCAGCCTCCCTAGTTGAAAAAACTCGAGCTTGCTGGCAGCTCAGCAGCGGCTTAAATCCCCTTACATGCAGCCTTGTCTTCCTCCTTACTTTCAAGTTTTGCAGCAGCAGCATTGCATGATCTACTTATTACAACTTCCCCGGCCTGAGCATGTCGCCGTCGTCCATCTTGGCGAACCGCCCTCGCACCCTCGGCTGGCTGTCTGCCAGAGCCTTCCTGCAGGCGTACTGCGATAGAGAAGTGTAAAGATTTATCACTCACTCATCTTGCATTCGTCGGTTTTAATTTGCCTCGTTGATATTATTTTTACTTGTATATGACTAGGGAAAAAAGAAGAGATTTTCTTATACCTTGATCTTTCTGCCAAAGTTCCTCTTCATCTTCTTCTTCCTGTACATGGAGAGCTTCTGCTTCCTTTGCTCAGTTTTCAGGTCACTGATGGTCACAAGCCTCTCAACATTTCCCGAGTTCCCGAGCTGAGGGTTATTCGAACCAAGATTCTGCCAAATAAGGTAAAATTCCTAATAAGTAATCTTAGGCTTGCAATATACAAAATACACTTTACATGATCACGCTACATAAAAACACAAATCAGAATGACACATAATTAGCATGTCGAAAAATTAAGTAACTTGAAACAGAACATATAATCCACTGTTGAGTGTGCAGAGTAGGTGGTATATGCCCTTCCCCCAATCACAGTTAAAGCAGTGGCCATGTCATTCATGAGAAACATGGCTTTGGGCACAATCAGTAACTTCTGAAACCAAATCACATCGCTACACTAGTAGGAAAATACCAGTGGCGTGGCAAAATGTAGCCACGTCACTGGTAAACGCCTACTAGTGGCGTGGCTACGTATTGTCACGCCACTGGTATTTGGACCCGGGCCTGCTCCCGAACCAAATTTACTAGTGGCGTGCCATTGTTTGCCAACGCCATTGGTACTTGCGTTACTAGTGGCGTGGTCGTTCACCGCACACGCCACTGGTATTTCCCAAAATACCAGTGGCGTTGCTGTGCTGGCCCGCGCCACTAGTAAGTTGCCAGAAATTACCCTAGAAAGAGAGTGGTAGATCTCATTTCACTTTTCACTCACCTCTCCCTTTCCACTGCCGCCGCCTCCTCTCCCCTTCGCCGCCGCTGCCTCCTTTCCCTCCTCTCCCCTCCACCGCTGCCGCCGACGCCGCATCCTGCCACCGACGTCGCCGCTGCCGCTCTCCATCGCCACTCTCTCGCCGCCGCCGCCACTAGTCTCCACCGACGTCGGCGCCGCCTCCTCGGTGAGCCTCTCCTCCTTTTGTCATAGTTGATTTAGTTTTGTGTATTTTATTTAGATGATTTAGGTACTTTTGATTGATTTAGTTTGGTTTAGGTTGATTTAGATTGATAGTTTGCATTGTTGTCGATATAGTTCTACACCACCGATTGCCCGTGCACCATGGTTGTGATTTGCGTCGATGGCTTGACCTTCGAAGGATCGGACGTGGTATAATTTCATTTAGGTTTAGCTTCATTTCATATATAACCAAATTATGCCGATTTAATTTAACTTAGAAATTGTTATATAGGATTCAATATGTGATTGCGGTAAGCAGGAAATGAAAACCGAGTTCAACAATTGTCTCGAAAAGTTAGACCTAGCCGAAGACGCAAACCGGAAAATGAGGAAAGTGGTGAAGAAAATAGAAGAAGAGAAGATGGAATTGGAGTTGTATATTGCTGATATCGTCCATGATCACAAGATCAAGATGGATGCAAGCCGGTTGAAGATGAAAAAGATTAGGAAATATGCCATCGATAAGGAGGCTTGGTTGTATTATGCAGTTGGATAGATTGTTACCTTATTCATGATAATGATCGCAATAGTTTCTTTATTTAGATGCACTAGATAATTGTATGGTAGTTATACGATAAAGTATGTATGAAGCAATGATTGCTTTATTTAGATGCACTAGATAATTGTATGGTAGTTGTATGATGAACTATGTATTAATCAATGAGACATTTATTTGGATTAATTTGATGTTTTAAAGTGGGTGTTGCGATTGCTCCTAATGCTTGTGAATATATATCCTTTTACATTATCAGTATTTACACATGCAATTTTTTAATGTAATAGGATATGGCGCGCCAAGTATGCAACTCCAATTGCGCAGATCCTCGTTCAGTATTCATCTGTGAGAGGGTCACCTTAATTCAGTGGTAAGTAACAATCAATTCTTTTTCATACACTTGTAACTTGTGTTTTTTATTTTAGTATCTAACGTGTCTTTCTTTTTGTTTTTGTTACTTAGATTGTACCATGTAATGTTCGGTTGCAGTTCAACCAGTTAACCGGCAACATCGTGCCCTTTCATGTTCACAGGAACATGTACAACATTGAAGTGACTAAAGGAAGGATCAAGACCCGCTTGCACGGGGAAGGATGGGTGCAACTCGTCGCCCAGATGAATCTCAACGGGGGTGATATACTTGTTTTTTCTATGGCAGGACCATAGCGTAGGATCAATGTTCACTATATGAACTATGGCAACAATGGTTCTGAGAATGTTGAGAGTGACGAGGATGATGGCGGTTTTGAGGATAGCGAGAGTGACGAGGATATGGACGAGGAAGACAACCCATTGTAGTCTGTCGCTATCTCCCAAAGAGCCAATCTGTAGGAGCATGAGAAGGACTACCTCCTTCAGATTCTACCCCCAAGAGATAGCTACGTCGGGGTGCCTTTTGTGCATCGTTTGACGAACACAAATGTCTCCAACAATCATGTGATGGTATGTTTCTAAAATCCTTTATGTTATTATCTTTGTTTATGTTATTATGCATGTGTGGCGGGTATGTGACGTAGTTCTTTTGTTTTTTCATGTGATGGTATGTTATACCAGAAACTATTTAAAACGGTAGCGGAAAGCGCTGGCCTCCCGAGTAGCGGCAATGTTGGACTACGCCTTGGAGCTGCAGGAAGGGACGTCACGACCGTTCTGTACAACACGGATGTTGACGGCCTCGTCGTCCTCAGCACGCAAGCATGGAGGGAGTTCCATTTGGGCAGCGATTTAGATGTTGGTCAAGCGATTCTGTCACAGTGAGGAACACTAATAGGCACAACTTGGAGATGATGATTGTGATCGACTACTCATCTAGCTAGTTTGTTGAGAGGGTCAATAATTTGAAGTTTGAAGTTTCTAGTTAAGACATATCGTTACTTTATTAGCTTTGTGGAGGATCAAATTGACGTTTCTAGTTAAAAGAGAGACATATATCTTCTGTTTTATAGATTCTGCTGTTTATGTGGTTTGCTTAATGCCATTTTGATGATAATTGTCGTATATATATGCAGCGATTCGCTGTAAAAAAAAATTCTGAAAAATACACCAGTGGCGTGTAATATATCTGCCACGCCCCTGGTATATATATTACTAGTGGCGTGGCCTGCACACGCCACTGGTACTTGCGTTACTAATGGCGTGGGCATGGCACGTCACTAGTAACAAATACTAGTGGCGTATCAGCAGCGGCGTGGCACAGACACGCCACTGTAGGCAAATCTGCACTTGTGCTAGCTAACTAGTGTCTAGTACTTAACGGCCATTTCTCAATGCACTACATCTACATCCACAGTAAGTTCTGTCAAATGCAATGAAAAAGCAATAGCTTTCTGGTTCGGTTTTTAGTACTTGGCGTCTCTTTTGTCGACAGTTGTGCTCTTCATTTGAGACACAACAAGAGCCAGCCAGTGCTTGTCACAATAATTAATATATTCCATATATGTGCAGTGTAGCGTAGTGCATTGCAAGAGGGTGAGAAAGAGAAAGGATCATCAGATCATATTCATACCTGGATGTCTCCCTCACTGTAGGCCCTCCGCCGCCCGAACGCTGCCTCAAAGTCGAGCCCTCCGAAATCCAGGAAGTTGGGCCTCACCACCGACGTCCCATTCATCAGGGACGAAGCTAGAAAATTTTGCCAACTAATTATAGTGGGGTCATCCTCTATAAATAAATATTACTTAGTACTAATTAGTGAAGGATTTGCTAGTTTTCGTTGGGATGAGCTGACCCCATTGTCCATACAAGCATCTCCACCGGCGCCCCGTTAATGTGTCCGACGCCCCTGTTAATGTTATCCACTATGGGGGCGTCCGGACACATGGGGCCGGCTGCCCCAGCGGCGCCCCCATACTTAAAAAAAATTAAACACTCAAATTTAAACGAACGGCTTGAATTTCATTCAAAATTTAACGGATATTACAACGAAATTTAAACTAACATCAATCTAAGCTAAACCATAAACTAATCCAGGTCGACTACGGGAGGGGGCTCGACGCGGCTGCTCCTAGCCTCGCCGTCGTGTGCCGCTGGGGTGCGCGCCAGCCTCCTTGCCGTCGCTGCTTCACGCGTTGCCTGGTGGTGCGCATCCTCCATCCGCAGGCCCGTGGCGTGCGCTGCCTCAGCCTGGGCTTGCAGTGCCATGGCGGCTTGCCGTTTCTCCGCCATAAACTGGCGGACGGCTGCCACCCTCCTTGCAATGGCGGCGGACATATCCATGACGCGCCGCTCAATGTGCTCGTTGGTCAGCTCGTCGGCCACTTTCCTCAGCCGCCGTTGGAGTCTCTCCCATCGCGCTGTGGCGTAGGAGGCCAGTAGGGCCGCTTGCTCCGGCGAGCAGGGCGGCAGCTCCTCCGCCTCCTCCTCTTCCTCCTCCGTCTCCTCCTCCTCCTCCTCCTCATCCTCCTCCTCCTCGTTGTTGTTGTCTGAAGGCGGAGGAGATGTGTAGGGTGGCGGCGCCTGTGCGCGTGTGGCTGCGGTCATGGTTGCCTAGCTAGTGGCGCGGTGGCGGACCATTTTTGGCGAGGGTGGGATGGGAGCATGGCGCGAGGGCGGGGTGGCGAACCATTGCCGGCATGGCTGGTTTTATAGGTGGGCGAGGTGGCGGGAACCGCCTGGGTAACCAAGGAGGCGGGTGGCGCCATTAAACAACGCTGACCGGCCTCTATGTCGATGATAGATTGGGCCCAACTGTCAGAGTCCTACGTGGTGGGTGTGTCCGGCACCCCCGAGCCGATCCCGAAAGTTGGGGGCGGAGAAGGGGCTGCCGAATAAGTTTTTGGGCTGTCCGGACCGATGGGGGGGTGCCGCTGGGGGCGCTTTTCGTGTCCGGGCCCCCATTGGGCCGATGGGGAGGCCTATCGGGGGCGCTGGTGTAGATGCTCTAAGTAAGGCAACTCCCTCCCTACCGTTCATCCAGTCCGCCGAGTTGAGGCACCCGGAGCTGACGCTCTTGTGCAGCGAGCACTCACCACCGGCGGCCCTCGGGTCGACGGCCTCCTCGACCTGCAGCATGGGGATCTTGACGAGCAGCTCGGAGATGGTCTCCTCGATCGCCGACTTCTCCATGAGCTCCATCTCGTACTCGTACAACTGCACCTCGCTGAGGCCCATGGACGAGGCCTCGATGGCGTCGCCACCCGACATCATGGAGATGGCGGCCGCGACCGGGTCGAGGCCGAGCAGCGGTGGTTCGTCGATGATGGGCTGCGGGGCCTTGAACAGGTCCCCTTCTCCTCCGAGGTCGTACCCCGAGATCAAGGATGGCTGCCCCATATCTCCCTGAATTATTTTGTTTGACATAAAAAATGACAAGTCAGCTTGATTTGGCAGCTAAAAGGGAGATTAATATCTCAGCCCCCTGTGCTGTGCTGGCCTTTGTGTGACTTAAGAAGATGAAAGTTGTGTGAACTGAGAAGATTCAAGGCACTAAGGAAATGGGAAGTTGTTTTGTTGTCGTGAGGGATTGGATGTTCATTTTGTGGTGTGAGCAGAGCAAGCTGTGTCTGAAGACGGTGGGGAAACCGGCCCAGGATTTCAGTAGGCAGTAGTGTACTACTGATTGATGTTGATCAATAAAACAAAGAGTGTTTAAGTAGTACATGATGCAGGTAAATAAAACAAGTGTTGTTTAGGAAGGCAGCGTACATGATGGTAATTAGCTAAAAATGTGCGTGCAGCCGGACGTATTCGTGTGATTGACGTTGATGACAAGTAGTGATGCTACTTTATTATTATACTATTTGCAACAGAGAAAGGATGAATAATAAGCCAATGGTTGGGGCAGTGGAGGATTTGAGATATTTTGTGGAGGAAAAGGGAGATAGATATTTGCTTGTGGAGGAAAAGGGAGGTTCTAGTCGACACCTCCTGACTTGTCCGACAAGCCATCGATATCAGAGAGCCAATAACAAGTACAAGTGCTGCCTTGCTCTTGTTCTGTTTTGTTGTGTTGTTCTTGTTGGTTTTTTGTGTGTTTTCGACGGATCTATCTATCTAGTATCTAATATGGAGAAGAAGAAAAAAGGCAAGAAGAAGAGAGTGGTTGGTACTACTCACGAGCTGGGCGTAGATGGCGTCGTCGGTTGTCGTGTCGGCGGCGGCAGCGGCAGCAGCAGGAGTTAAGGAGGAGGAGAAGGAGAAGTCCAAGTCCAAGTCCAAGTCCAAGGGCGGCGAGTAGCCGAACCCCGCGTCGGCGAACATTGAACAGGTAGCAGGCTGCTTGCTTTTCCCCACCACACTCTCAGATTGAACAAGTAGATTGGAATTACCGACTTGGGACGGGTTGAGGGAGGCCGGCGCAGCCGAGCTTAATTTATAGGCAAACAAGCTGTTGCTGATGCCACCATATCCATGTCTGCCTCTCACTTTTCTTTTCTTCTCTCCTCCTTGTTAATGCCAGCACACCACAGCCCAGCCTTGCTAGCTACCCCAGCTACATGTTTACTGCTGTGAGTGATGTAGATGCATGGCTCATTTATTCCTTCCCCTCAGTACAGTATAAACGAACCAGACAAACAAACAAAAGTAAACCATGAGCTAGAAGCTAAACTTCTTCTTAATCTCGGAATATAAAAGTAAACGGAACGTCATTAGACATGCATCAGCACATCAGGCCATGCATCCATCAAGTTGCACTGTTTAAGTATGTATATATTACTCAAGGCAGCTAATCATCATCTCGTTGGCCAAAATAACATGCATGCATGTCACAATTATTGTTGTAGTGGCCGACTAGCCGGAGATATAGAGTATATGATTGATTGGGAATGAGCCAAACTAGTGTCTGATCGAATTTGGAACTAGTTAGTTTTCCATATGCGGTGATCAAGGACGATCTTTGGCATTATATATGGATGTAAATTAAGAAGATCTTGTGGGTTGGTGTGTGTTTATGTGAAGGAATTCATAATATCTACTAGTTTAATTAAAAACAGTTCATAAAGAAATGTTGTACACAAACTCTACCAGCTCGCATTTCTTAGTTAGAACAAATTCTTCGTCTCACAATTCTGAATCGGAATCGCCTCTTCACGCGGCGGCGGCGGTCGGCGGTGCATGAGTGGCCAGATGGAACTAGATTCTCGAAAAGGGCACACGTCAATCGGTTGGTTTTTCAACACAAAGTACAAACTTTTTGCAAATTCGAAAGTAAAAGATCATTCATGTACAGCTTGCGAAGTTATTCATTTGGAATATCCTGTCCTCCTCTTCCAATATTTTAATTCATCACGCGGGTTGCAACAATTTGTTCGGATTCCATGTGTACATCACTACCTATCTTGAGACCGCTGGCATACCCATGACGAAAACGATCCAGTAATCCTTGTATATAAATGGCTTAAAAAGGAACAAGCATATATGTAATAAACAATGGAAATTTTGTACATGACAAAATGACGTATCTACTGACTGCCGAGAATCTCAGAGTGTCCGAAAACAGCTGTCCGTTGAAATAAGCCATCTCGAATGGCTTTGAAAGGATTTAGCCGTATTTGCACCTCGCAGCCTCAAATAAGCCAACGTGAATGACATGTCTACCGAAAAAACATCGTTTAACCCTAGCGGCTCCCGCGAGCGACCGGGAGCCCCTGGTGGCGCTGCCTCCTAGCCCTTCCCCACCCTCTCCCTCCTCCTCGCCGCCGCCGGAGGGCGTCGCCGGGCGAAGCCCGTGCGTCGCCGGCGGCGGCGGGGCCCTTCTTCTCCCTTGCGCGGTGGCAGCGGCGCGGGCCGCGGTGGCTGGTGGGGGCGTGGCGCTGGCGTAGGGCGCGGCTGCTCGACGGCGGCGTGGAGGCTACGTGGTCTGTGCGTGCTCGTGGAGGCGCCGTGGCCGTCCGGCGCGGCTGCTGATGCGGGCGGCGCGAGCAAGGTCGGGCGCGGCTGGGCGGAGCAGAGGAGGTGACGGCGGCGCGTCGGAGGCACAGCGTCGGTTCCGTGGTGGTGGCGGCGCCAGGAGCTGCTCGAGGGAGGCACGGCGGCGGCGGCGGCTCGGGCCCGATCTGGGCCCGATCTGGACAGAGCGGGCCGCTTCGTGTTTCCGCGTTGCTGCCTCGTCTGGACTGCGTGGAGGTCTCCTGTGAGCTGCTGGTAGGGTGTTGCGGTCTCCGGCCGCCTCGACGCGGAAGGGGCAGGGGCCCCGACCCCCTCGAGCTCTACTGCACTCGGTCCACTTCAGTTGCCGCGGTAGCCATGGGGGCTGTTGTCGGTTGATTTGGGGGTGGAGGCCTCTTCCTCGTCTCGTTCTTTTCAGCGGCGCGCGGAGCTAGGACACCGGGGCGGTGGCCCTGGACGGTGGGAGCCAGCTGGTTGGCGGGCGAGCCAGTGGTTTCTTTGGTGCTGGCTAGGACCATGGCCGTGTGGACGGGTGGTGTCGTGGGTTTGTCACGTCATATGTCATGGATGACTTCATAGGTGTGGTGCGCGAGTCAATCGTCTCCGAGCTTGGGATCGCAGGAACAAGGACGAACACAGATTTACCCAGGTTCGGCCCCTCAATGTGAGGTAAAGACCTACTTCCTGCCTACCCTAGATTGGTATTGATATGATATATGTGGTGTTACAATGGAGGCGATCCGATCTGGGAACTCGCCGTAAGAGCTAGGGTTTTAGGGCTTGATAGCTTGACCCTGTCTAAGTTCTGCGAGTCCTCTTTATATACACAAAGGCTCGCTAGGTTACAAAGGTAACTTTCTCCACAATGAATATATCGACCGGAACCTACTTGGAGACTAACTCCTCCTCACGTCTTCCAGGATATGTCTTCTAGATCCTTCTCCTTGTGGCAGTACGATGTTGGGCCTGCTTTCACGCAGGCCTTTATTGTGCGAATAAGATGAGTCGCACTTTATCAATATGGGCCGCGGGTTAATCCGCAAAGTATTCCCCCGACATTAGCCCCCAAGTTATGCTTGGACTTCGGATGAAGGCTTCTATGTCTTATTGAACTGCTGAACCGTTCTCATGAATGTCCCAGCTGAACTCCAATTTTTGCATCGCCATTTGCGACTTATAACCTTCTTAGCGGCTCAAGGGCGCGACTCATCTGGCCGTGCCTGTTGGTTTTCGAATCTGAACGCCTTCCACGCCTGGGCTTTTTAGTTTGACCCATGGGCCTCCCTGGCGCTCTACTTCCATTACGCCGCCGCTACTCTTCTCTGCCGCCTTTGGTTCCGCTTCTGCGCTTGCAATCTTCTGGCGGAAATCCCCTTGGTTGAAAGAGATGTCTCGCCGTAGCTGCAACTGGGAAGGCTCATGGATTGATGAGGTATTTTTGAAATCTTTAGCCGCTCGCGGCCTTCTTCCTCCGAGGGATCAATGCGAATGGCGCGCCGCGGGCGAGGAGATAATTCCCGATCCGCAGCCAGGAGAAGTGGTGATTTTCGCGGAACACGTCGAGCGCGGATTCAAGCCCCCTGGTTCTCTTTTCTTTCACTCCCTGATGCAGCGACTGGGTCTTCGCCTTCATGACATCGGCCCCAATTCAATATTGCAAGTGAGTAACTTCCACGTCCTTTGCGAAGATTACTTAGGCGTCTCTCCTTCAATAGACTTTTGGCTCGCTCTCTTTGGCTGCAATAGTCAAAAAGAAGCAATAGATGCATCTTTCCTTCAATGCGGCGCCATATCTTTCCAACGCCGTAAGGGTAGTATTTTCCCAAAGCTAGCCCTCGCCAAAAAAGTTAAGGACTGGCAAAGAACTTTCAGAAGATCCCTCGCAACTTGAGAAGCGTCGCAAGGCCTTGGCGTTGCTTGTGGATATCAAAGCTGCCAAATCTTTAAAACTTGCTAAGCCTGACAGCGCTGTACTTTCCTCCGAGCCTGCGGTGAAGAATTGCCCCTCGACAAGTTCGGGTATTTCCTTGTGACATTCTTTTCTTTGTATTCATGTGTCTTCATGAAGGGTTGTTTATTCACTGTTGTTTTTTCTATCCCGTAGGCTCAGACTGCAAGATTTGTCTTCTCCTTCTTCTGGTTGCCTGATGAGGAGCGTCCGTATTGTTTCTGGGTAAGATTTGCTTTCCTTTTATAACTGTTGCGCTGCCATTTTGGTCTATAACCATCAATATCTTGCAGGGCCATGGTTGGAGGTGATACAAAGTCTACCTCCTCCACTGATCTTTCTCTGCCAACCACGAGTGAAGGTGATGTTGCTGGCGAGAACATGGGAAGATGGCGCGACTTATCTGAAGCCTTCTTTAGAAGAGGGTATTGCCGATGCGGCTCCTGCCGTGGTTCCAGTCGCAGCGCCATCTGCGACTCCTAATGTTGATGGGATGCCCCTTCAAGTTGGAGCTCCTATTTCTGAAGCGGCTGACCTCCCCAGCGCTAGTAGTTCCAAATCAATTGCAGATGCCATAATCGATGCTGGAGATAAGCACGCTGCTTTATTGCGCGACCTGGTTGGGCAATTATCTTCAAGTTGCCTGGTACGCCTACTGTAGCCCCCAAGGATCAATACCTTGTGTCAGTTCGCAGGGTGTTGATTCTTTCTTTTCTCCAAGCTTTGAGCCCCAAGTATCTTTCAAAATTGCTTATATTCCGTTTACTCGCAGCTTGAGCTTTCCTCGCTTGCTGCTTCTGACGCAATGAAAGTCAAGGGCATTTCCTTAGATAAATCTGAAGTGACGCGATCTGCCTTGGGACATCATAGCGATGTCATTAAGAACCAAGCGCAAGAAATACAAATACTCAAGATCAACTTGACTCCTGTGAAGAGCAATTTAAAGAACTCGAAGCAGATTCCAAGCAGCGACTAATGGAGAAGGATGAATTGATAAAATCCTTGCGAGAGGGGCTGAATCTCAAATCTGAGCTGCTTGATCGGCTGAAAGGAGACCATGCGAGGGAGCTCGCCGCGCGAGATGAAAAATATAACTCGCTGCTCAAGGCTTTTGAGGGTTTTGGATCTGCTGTTAAATCAGCCATTCTGCAACTCGCCGGTACATCCCTAATCCTTTGTCTCTTGATCATTTACATCTGGGTGACCATCATGAGCTGCTGATCTGAATAATATCTTGTTTTTTGATGCAGGGCCTGGTGCTCCGGTGTACCGCTCCAATTTGAAGGATCAACTGGAATATCTTCAAGATTTTAGCCTGCGCCTTCTTAAAGTAACCAAAGAGGTTATGACAAAAATCGCCCCTGCGGCTGATGCTCCAGATTCATGTGAGTTTTGGCTGAACAGGCTATTTAAGGCTCCTCACTATGTCTCTGATTGGAAGGGGTCTTCTGCTCGCTCCGGAGCTGCTCATGTGTTAACATTACTCCGGGCATATTATCCAGAAATAGAGGTAGGCAAGATTGCTCTTCATGACCGGGCGAAGCGCGCGGATGGTACTGAGCTTCCAATGAGTGAATACTTCGACATCTGGAAGGGTATGCGTGGATACGCCACATTACTTGTTAAGAATTTAGACTTGGGCTTTATCTGGGAAAGTTCAACCCTGATGGTAGCAAGGCTACGAAGGAGAAATCCACTGGGGCTGAATCATCCCGAGCTTCCGATCCATCCTCAGGACCTGGTGGTCCTTCCATTCATCTGGTGGTGCCTTGGTTATAAGGACACCTGCTGCTCCAACCTCAGACAAGCCGCGAAGGTTTCTGTTCCTGCGACTCGAAAGCATAAACATCCAATAGTAATGTGCGACTCGTCAATAGTGACTTGCCCGTTAGTCTGTAAAAAATTTGTGTACTATAAGCAGTACTTTTGTGACCTATAAGCAGGTTCTTTTATGATACTTCCATTAAGTAGACGCTCGCGCGGCTCAGTATTTCCTAGGAACATGTGTGTTCAGGGTCGAGAGCGGCCATGATAGGCAATCAAGCTCGATTGACGCCACACCCCAGTACTTTGGCCGCATAATGCAAGACGCTTCTAGCTTAAGGACTGCCACTCGTTTGGCAAGGGTTGAGGTAGCGAGCTGTGCTCGCTGTGCTTTGTAAAAAAGCCCTCAGGGTTGGTGATGTATGAAATTCAAAAGACTCAGCGACTCAATGATAGTTGAGGCGAAACGACGAACCCTTGAATGTCAAGGGTGCCGGCTTTATTTCATAACCACTCAATTTATTACAGGGTGAGACAAAGACGATGCAGACCCTTTAATGCGAGTTTTCTGTTCCTCGCAGGTCATGCATACTTGATACTCATCGCACTCATTTGCGAAATAATACTCCTGACGGAGTGGGTTGAACACCTAGTTGGTTCATGTTTGAGTTGCTAAAAGCGACTCGGGTCGAGCATGATAGCTCCGATGTTTTCATGCCAAAGTGAGGGTCAAATCTTTTGATAGGGTAGTCGCACTGAGTTGCGACTTATGCTGATTCACGTCCTTGGGGATGAGTCGCGGGGGGTAAGGTCTCACAATAGTTGGGCCTCTCTGACTTGGGTTGTTGATTGATATTGGATCTATGCATATACGCCATCTCTTGTTTTGTTTTTGTATCAAAGCGATTCCTGGAGTATTATCTTCCTGATTCGCGACTGTATGGTTGGAATTCACCATCTGGTGGGCGCGTCCTGCTGTCCGTCCATTCTGAGTCCCCAAGGCGACTCGCTTTGGGCTGCGGAGGTTTACTGATGGCCTGAGACCATGTGAGGAGTTGGCGATGCAAGCTTCTTCTGCAATTACTGAGCCTGCTTCCTCGCATTCTAGCGCTCTCTGTCTGTCTCCATGCACCGTGATCACGCCGTTTGGTCCTGGTATCTTTAACTGCAGGTATACGTAGCAGGGGCGGGCAGTGAATTTGACATAAGCTTCTCTCCCGAAGATCGCATGGTATGGGCTTTTGACTGCTACGACCTCGAAGCTCAGGAACTCTGTGCGGAAGTTTCGCTCGGTCCCGAAGCTGACTTCGAGGGTAATTTTTCCTATAGGTCGAGTGATTATTCCTGGAATTATGCCTTGGATATCCTTCCTTGTTGGCTGTAGCCGCGCTCGGGTATGTTCATTCGACGGAGCGTGTCTTGGTATAGGATGTTTACTCTTCCTCCTCCATCCATGAGGACTTTGTTCAACCTGTATCCCGCGACTTGCGGTGTAACAACGAGAGCCAACTGTCCTGGATCTTTTACTTCTGGGGATGATCGTCGCGACTCCAAACAACCGATCGCTCTGTCCAACGGCGGTGTCTTTCCAGAGTTGGGATTGAGTCGCGGCTCCATCTGCTATTCATTTGCCTTCTGTTGCCCGCTGTTTGTACATCCACGGTATGAAATTGCCCTATGTTTCTTCTTACTGAAGTTTCAGGCTTTTGACAGGAGTTCTCTTGTCCCTATGCTGCATTGGTCCGCTGTGAGTCGCGATTGATGAATCACCTTCCTTCCATCGCCTGTAGTAGTGACACTGTGCCTTGGTGTGACCCGCGGGTCTTCCATCTCTTCTGCGGTGTAAGTCGCAAGGACTATCGAAAATCCCTTTGGCGCTGTTGGGGAGTGACTCCTGTCTTTTTTTGCTCCCTTAGTTGATACTTACAGTGTTCTGTTTCCTTTGAGATTGGCAAGGAGCCGCTTGCCATCTTGTCTGTCTCTGCGTGCTTGTTAGTAGTCGCCGAGAGTTGGCCGAAAGTATTGATCTTATGTCAGTGCGGCTTAAGGTATGCGGCGGCTCAAACCTACAGTTCTTTCTCATAACTTGCACTTCAGATTGCGCCGTGGTATCTTTGGCAGAGTCAAGGATCCCTGTGACTTGTTTTATCCACTCGCTGGTTGATTCGTTCTCCTTCTGGATCCATTGTCTGAGGTTCTTCACGCCCTCTATTTGGAACCTTTTGATGAACTTATCCTTCAATTCTTCCCATGAGTTTATTGACTTTGGTGGCAACCTTAGCAGCCAATCCTGGCTTCTCCCTGTAGTACCAAGTGAAAATACTTTGCGAGCACTTCCTGAGTTACACCGATTCCTGTCATGTTTATTTCATAATCCTCTATCCATAGGACAGGGTCCAGATCATTATGGTAGGTGGTGACTTGCTGCGACTCGCCGAAGTTCGGTGGGAAACGAGTGAGCCGTATTTCCTCCCCGAAACATGCTGGTCCTTTCAATAACGAATAGGAGCTCACAGGTGCTGTATCTTCATCTGAATCAGTTTCAAACTGGGTTGGTTGAGTCGCATCAAGCATTTGCGGCTTACGTCAGCCTTACTCTCTTTACCTGGTGATATTTGCAGACCTGCTAGCTGGTTGTCTAATTCTTCCACATTGCATCCTTCCTCGCCCCACGATACCTCGTGTTGCGGCTCGTTAGGCGTGACTCCATACATGTTTGCTTGCTGTAGGGCGGCAGTCTGTAGCAGATCAATCGCATGGCGAGCTTCCTTATCAGCTCGCGTATCTCCGACTGGTGCTATTTTTGATAATATCCGATCGCGTCGTGCATATTGCTCTCCGGATTATTGTGGAACTTCTGCTTCATCTCTTGCCTCCCTTTGTCAGTCTTGGTGCAAATTGCCTGCTGCTTTTGCTGCCAACGCCTCAGTCGTTGATCTTCTTCCTGGAGTTTTTTGCGCTCTGCCGCGAGCCTTTGCGCTTCTTCACAAAGTTCCGCCTGACGGCTTCGATTTCTTCAATTTTGGGATTTTTCTCCCGGCTAGGCAGAGGTTCCCAGATTGGTTTTGACGGGACGGAGGCAGATGTTTTTGCCCGGTTGTTGCAGTTCTTCTAACACGCGGACCCTAACTGGCCGCAGTTCCTCTCCTGATTCGTCCCCTTGAGTCGCGTCTGAAGATCTGCGACTGACGGACCCAACGAAGATTTTCACAGACCCGACGGGAATAATATACCCAAATTCAACGTGATCTGCCTCTGGTCCCCACTCTGAGTCGTCGATGAAGGGAACACCATTGATATCTTCCACTTGGCCGATGGCGATGTCCTTGAACCCTGATTCCGATCCTGCGCGGAACGTGACGCTCTTGACCGCAGGCCCCACGGTGGGCGCCAACTGTCGTGGGTTTGTCACGTCAGATGTCATGGATGACTTCGTAGGTGTGGGATTTGCGCGAGTCAATCGTCTCCGAGCTTGGGATCGCAGGAACAAGGACGAACACAGATTTACCCAGGTTCGGCCCCTCAATGTGAGGTAAAGACCTACTTCCTGCCTACCCTAGATTGGTATTGATATGATATATGTGGTGTTACAATGGAGGCGATCCGATCTGGGAACTCGCCGTAAGAGCTAGGGTTTTAGGGCTTGATAGCTTGACCCTGTCAAAGTCCTGCGAGTCTTCTTTATATACACAAAGGCTCGCTAGGTTACAAAGGAAACTTCCTCCACAAGGAATATATCGACCGGAACCTACTTGGAGACTAACTCCTCCTCACGTCTTCCAAGATATGTCTTCTAGATCCTTCTCCTTGTGGCGGTACGATGTTGGGCCTGCTTTCACGCAGGCCTTTATTGTGCGAATAAGATGAGTCGCACTTTATCAATATGGGCCGCGGGTTAATCCGCAAAGTATTCCCTCGACAGGTGGTGCCTGGCGAGCTTGCGCTCCGCGGCAGTGGTGTGATCGCCGTCCTGGCGGCGTCCCTTGCATTGTGTCGGAGGTGGAGAGGTCATGCCGAGGGGAAACCCTTACCTTGGTGTCTACCAGGTCGCGGCGGCGGCGTCCGTAGACGTCGTTACCTTCTTGAAGGCGCCGATGTGGCTTGCCTCTGCCCTCCTACGTGCTCCGGGTGAAAACCCAAGATTTTCGGAACGGGCGGTGGCGGTGTTCTGCGTCGTGATCTTCTTGAAGACGCCGTCTTGGAGCTTGCGGTGGGTAGCTCTCTGGAGGTTGGGTGGCGGAGTCTTCTTCGGCGTGCTTCCTCCGGCAAAGCTTGTTGCTTGGACTGATCTCTCGGCGTGTCTTGTTTGGACTTCCTTGGTGTGCCTCGGCGTGGAGGTGTTTTCCCTGTTGGTTGTCTCCGCTGCAGTTGGGCGGGGCTCGGTGGTGTGCAGTGTGTGTTGGTGTGCCGGTCTCGGCTCCAGGGTGAGTTTGGCCCGACGAACTTGCCGTGTTGACGGTGTGTAGCGTCCGCCGGTGTGCCAATCTGACCTCGTGGGCGAGCTTCGGCCCAACACCTTTGCCCGCCAAGTTGGTTCTCAACCTCACCGGAGTAACCTTGGGTGGCGTCCGTCTTGTTGGAGTTCCCGTGGTTGCCCTGTTTCTTGTGTGTGAGACAGTTCAGTGTTGTAAGCTGGGTTCAGCACTTTGTACCTTGTCGCCGTTTGTGGCGTTATTAATTTAACGTCGGGTCTTTTAGGCCTTTGGTCTAAAAAATGACATGTCTACCTATTCAAATAAGCTATTGTGAATGGCATTTTTGGGAGTGGCCAGATCTAGTTGAAAGTTTTCAGAGGGGCCATTAGTAGTTGAAAGTTTTCTAAAGGGCCATTTAAGACAAATTATACCTCAGCTCAGTTCGACGACAGGACACGACATGACAGCAGCCCAACCAACTGAACCATTTCCTCTCAACACGTAGCACTGTCGTTAGTTCGGTGTGCCAACCAAGGTTTTGGGTACCGAACTGGGAAAAAATCTCGAGGGTGCTCGAGATTTCCGGTAACCGCGGTTACTGAGAAATCACGACGGGTTACCGGACAAATTCAAATTTCAAATTTTGAATTCAAATTTCTAAAATTTTCAGAAACTGGGTAACCGCTCAGTAACCGGAGAAATACCGGGCAAATTCAAATTTCAAAATTTAAATTCAAATTTCTGAATTTTTTTGCTCGGTAAGGCCTTTTACCGAGGGTGCTCGAGATTCCCGGTTACCGCCAAGACCCTTTTCAAATATTACTTTTAAATCATTGACCATGTCATATATATCAACACCAGTAGGGTAGGTAGGCTTCGTCCGGTGATCTGCCTCACCTTTGAAATAATTGCCTTTCTTTCATACGGGATGCTGTTTTGGATGAAATCGACGATGTCCCGGGTACACATTCTTGTTACCTAAATATGTACTTTCAGTCTCACCTAAACGGTGTGTGCATGCATTATATCCCTTGTTTGACTGTCCTGAAATGTTACTAAGAGCAGGCCAATCATTGATGGTTACAAACAACAACGCTCGTAGGTTAAATTCCTCCTGTTTGTGCTCATCCCACACGCGTACACCTTTTTCATGCCACAACTCTAAAAGTTCTTCAACCAATGGCCTCAGGTACACATCAATGTCGTTGCCGGGTTGCTTCGGGCCTTGGATGAGCACTGGCATCATAATGAACTTCCGCTTCATGCACAACCAAGGAGGAAGGTTATAGATACATAGAGTCACATGCCAGGTGCTCTGATTAGAGCTCTGCTCCCCAAAAGTAATAAAGCCATCTGTACTTAGACCAAATCTTAAGTTCCTTGAGTCATGTGAAAATGTCGGGAACTCTCTGTCGATTTTTCTCCACTGCGACCCATCAGCGGGGTGTCTCAGCATCACGTCTTTCTTACGGTTTTCTTTATGCCATCGCAACAATTTGGCATGCTCTTTGTTTTGGAACAAACGTTTCAACCGTGGTATTATAGGAGCATACCACATCACCTTGGCAGGAACCCTCTTCCTGGGGCGCGGCTCGCCCTCAACATCACCAGGGTCATCTCGCCTGATCTTATACCGCAATGCACCGCATACCGGGCATGCATTCAAATTCTTGTACTCCTCACCGCGGTAGAGTATGCAGTCATTGATGCATACATGTATCTTCTGCACCTGTAATCCTAGAGGGCAGACAACCTTCTCTGCACCTGTAACCCCTCTTTTTCCGTGCTTGGTCCAACAATTATAACCGGACATGAAACCGGACTGCAACAGGTGGACGTGAATGGTTTTTGAGGTAGAGTAATCCTACGTATTCTTACAGACACGACATGGACAAGAAATAAAACCATTCGGCGGCTTGTTTGTCTCAGCCACACGGAGAAAATCATGCATGCCATTAATAAAGTCGGGACAACGTCGGTCACCGTACATCCATTGTCGGCTCATCTGCATTATATAAATATATCAAAAACCATTACACTACATCATGAATATATAATAGTGATCAAATTAATTAATACAAGTTCATCACATTAAAACAAAGTAGAGTAGTGACCAAATGCAATACATAGTTCACATAAAACATACATTGAAACTAACATACAATTATCTAAAGAATTTAAACCCAACAACAAATGCGATCAAAATCGCAACTAAGCTAATTATTGAACCAATAGCATAATGATACCAAGCCTCTTTATGAATGGCATATTTTATAATCTTTCTAATTTTCAAGCGCATTGCATCCATCTTGATCTTGTGTTTATCGACGACGTCGACAAGATCGAACTCCAATTTCATCTTCTCTTCTAGGCATTGTAGACGAAGATCTTCACTTCTTTTCAATTTTGTTTTCAAATCATTATTTTCTTTTTCAAAAAACTCGACAATAATGCCGGTTGGAATTTCCGGTTCAACTACCTCCTAGATAAAAAAATCTATGTCAAGTTGGTAGGTATAATTGTTATAAACACGAAATGAAACAAATAGTTATAAAAATATACCACATCTGAATCATAGACCGGACGAGAGCCGACGGAGACGGATATCAAAACCATGACACTATACATATAAAAAAACATAAGAAAATTATACAAGTAATAACTATACATTTAAATCATACAAGTAATTTGATCTCAAAATGCATATAAAAAACAAGAGGCTCACCGAGGTGGTGCCGGTGACGGGACGGCGCGGGCTATCGATGGCGGTGAGGACGGGGACGGGACGACACTAAAACCCACAAATCATAAATTAATTTGAGCTCAAAATGCATATAAAAAAAATGAGCTCCCTAATTTAGGCATTACATCAAACATCTAGCTAGCACAAGAAAAATGAAATGAGCTAAACTAGCAATGAAATGAGCTAAAGTAGCACGCCGGAAGAAAGGATGTAGTTGCTAACCCTTGAATAAATGGGGTGCCGTCAATCTTGACAAATGGTGGAAAAAATAGGGATGAACTAGAGCTTGGGAGAGGAAACGGAGGAGAAAAATTGTGAAGTTTCGAGCAGGAAAAATGAAGTGGCCTCGGGTGAAAGAATATGATATAGGGGAAACCTTTAGTACCGGTTCGTATCACGAACCGGTACTAAAGGTTGCTCGCGCTGGCCCCATCTCTGCGGCCGCTGCAGCAAACATTTAGTACCGGTTCGTAGACTAAAGGTTACTTACGAACCGGGACAAATGGGCCAAACGGAAGCCCTGTTTTCTTCTAGTGTCAATTAAGTTTCCAACATATTCATATAGCTAACAACCTATGGATAAAAATCTGGAACATACTGGGCAACTAAAAGCAGTTGACTGCTTCTCGAGCTAGCCAACCAGAGAGTTAATATATATTCTCGTCCTTGTAAAAAAAAGAAAGAAAAAATAATATACTCTTATGTGCGGCATGCATGAATCGGTGCTGACTAATTATCTATTATCTTGTATTGGCAGGGTTGATAATAGCTTAATTAATTAACACCATGGAATAATCTGATATTGGGTCATTGTTGCTTATTAATTATGGAGCATTCTCATGTGGTTGAAGAGCACACGCAATTGACCTATATAATTTATTAATATAAACTATTTCATGCATACTACTCAGTATTGTGCAATACCAAGGGAAATATCAGCACACGCAGGACAAAAGGTATGCAATGCCCCTAGCTGAAATGACATTAATCAAAGATTGAGCCGTCATCACATTGACAAGGACGTCAATGATATTTTCCTTATACCCTTCTCTATTTTCTTTTGCCTCAAAATGTGTTTGACTCGAGCGTACGTTAAACTGTTTTTTTTACTAATCAACATCACTACCTAGCTAGAGACCAGAGATATCTTAGGCAGCTAAATCATCATCGTGTGGTCCAAAGTAACATGCATGTCACAATTGTTGAAGTGATCAGAGATATCGTTTTCTTTTAGAATAGAGTATGGTTAATTGGGGAATGAGCCAAACTAGTGTCTGGTCGAATTTGGTAGCTAGTTAGTTTTCCATATACGGAGATCGAGGACGATCTTTGGCATTATATATAGATGTAAATTAAGAAGATCTTGTGGGTTGGTGCGTGTTCATGTGAAAGAATTCATAACATATATATACTGATTTATATTTCGAAGAAGAAAAGGCAGTTTATAAAGAAATGTTGTACGCATACTCTTCCGGGGCTCGCATTTCTTAATTAGAACAAATTCTTGATCTCACAATTCTTAGTCGGAATTGCCTCTTCATTCACGCGGCGGTCGGTCGGCGGTGCATGAGTGGCCAGACCAGATGGAACCCGATTCTTGAGAAGGGCACACATCAATCAATCAATCGGTTAGTTTTTCAAGACAGTTTATCTTTCAAAAAGGTGTTGGATGAATCGATGAGTACACACTAGGTAGCTTTTGCAAATTAGAAAGCAAAAGACCATGAATGTACAGCTTGCAAAGTTATTCATTTGGAATATCCTGTCCTCCCACAACATTTGAATTCGGATTCCATATATATATACATCACTACGTACCTAGCTAGCTAGAGACCAACAGGCGCTGACCCTTGACGAAAACGACCCAAGTAAAAAAAGGGATGTATGATTTGTACATGCATGTCGGCAGGGGCATGGATCGAATAATGCCGTAATTAATGATATTACTTGGGTCGCTGGCCCGTCTTAATTACTAGTTTTGTAGCTAGCTTTGTTTGGGCAGATAGTGAGCGTGGCCGGCCCCTCTCATCTCGTCGGCAGATAGTGAGTGTGGTGTTGTGGGCACGCACGAGCTAGCCAGTAGTCGATCGAACCGGCAATAAGCTCAGATCTCTCAACACGTACGTGCCGCTTTTAGCGAAAACAAAGTTATGAAATAAGATGGGTGATAGTCTATTGCATGATTGTCTAGTCACATACATTGAGCGGGATATTTTCTTCGAGGTGGATGAAGATGACATAATCAGACTTTCATGTCCTTAAGGAAGCGTAAGCCACACAAGTCAAACAAGTAGTATTGTGAGTTTTTTATGCATATTTCAGACTATATTAGTATGGGGTTTTAACTATTTGTACGGTAATTTATGCAACTTTCGTACTTAATCTTTCAGTTACATATTATTTATTGCTTTTATACCGTATTACAATGCAAAATTATAATTATTTATTGAATTGGTAAATAGATTTTATCAAAATGGCCAGTAAATTTTCGGTGCGGCCACTAGTAGGGAAAGGCCTACCGCTGGCGGACGGAAATGGCCTACCGCTGCCGGGCGGGCCCGCCAGCGGTCATTACGCCAGTGGTAACGATTTACCGCTGGCGGGCGGCCGTCCGCCAGCGGTAAGTCTCGTTACCGCTGGCGGGCAGAACTTCGGCCCGCCAGCGATAGGTTTGGCAGCGCTGGCGTGCAGCCTCGGCCGCCAGCGGTATAATTTTTTGAATTTCTTTTTTTCTGAAAATCGTATTCCAGCAGTATCTACAGTACAGTAAATTCAAATATAGACGTCAAACAAACAACAGAAATATAGACGACCACATACAAACGATCAAAGTGCTATACATAGATACCTTAATTAGTTCATCACACATGCATCACAAATTAACCTAACACGACATAGTACTTAAGCTAAAGTTCGATAAGGTAAACAACATGCATTAGTTCATCCCTTAACCTAACTTGAAATTTAACCTAAAACTACTCATCGAGATGACCCCAGCATGAACTGATGTCGGATGAGTCGTCCGACCCATCGAGATCATCCCAGAAGCTCGAGTCCATGCTCGACGACGAATCGTCGCCGGTCTTCTTGCACGGCGGCGCTGCACTGGAGGGTCCGGCGACGTCGGAGCTCACCTGCCTCTTCTTGTTCCTCGAGGCGTAGAAGTCCAGCTCCGCCTGCACCAGATCGGGGCGGTTCTGGCGCAGCGTGTCCATCCGCCACTCGTCGATCTCGGCAACGCGGCGAGCTCTCCCCTCGCGGCGGTTACGCCTCACCTCGTCTACGTCGACGATCTCCATGGGCGGCGCGAGAACTCAGCCTCCGCCCGGTTCGGAACGTCGGGGAAGTTGAGCTCGGAACGCGGCCGTCCAAACCTCCAGGCTGCCGCGTCGAATGCGCGCGCGGCGAGCTCCGCCGTGTTGAAAGTCTCCATGTACCAACGGTGGCCGTCCACGGTGATCTCCGCGGACCAGCGGCCAGATGGGCGGCCACGGACGCCAATGAACCCGCTCGTAGAGCGGCGGCGCGGCGGCATTCTCTGCATACAAGGTAAATAAAAAAATGTTAAACAACAAATTACAGTACAGAAATTGTAATGAGATGAAACATAACAACATTTTAATCATCGACAACCTAATAAGAATACAAAACAGAACAACATTTCGGCCAAAGTCATGCCAAAATTCACGAGAAATTTTGGCATGACTTTGGCTAAAAATATGACATATGAGTACCCGAATTTGCCGGAATGGAAGTTAATCAACATTCCGACAATCTCGAGGGTCTCTAAAGGTACCTGCAAACATTTCATACATAGCCACAAGGCCACCACCACAAGCACTTATGAAAATTTTCATCTCACTTCATGTACTACAAATCTATCAACTATCAACATCAACTAGCATCTATTAGCAACTATCAACATCACGAATCTATCAACTATCAACATAAAATTGAAGTTGGCATTTCGGCAAACACCTTCGGTGCAACCCGTTGGAGAGAAGGGAGAGGAGGGAGACGGGCAGCAACTCGGGACGGCGCGGCTGCGGAGACGGCGCGGGCGTAGACGGCACGGGCGGAGACGGCACGTGGCATGGACGGCGCGAGCGGAGACGGCGCGTGGACGGCGCGGGCGGAGACGGCGCGTGGACGGCGCGACGGCGGCGGCGAGACGTGCGGGGGAGCGGCCGCACGCGAGGAACGGCGGCGTCGGTGGTCCGGAGCGGTCGCTGCTGCGGGGGCAGGGAGGGGGCGGCGCGGTTGGTGGGGGGCAGGGGGTGGATGGGATTGGGTGGGGGGCGAATGGATAGGGTTAGGTGGGTGGGGGGGCAGCGGCGGGTGGATAGGGATGGTGCGCGGTGGGCCCGCGCGACTAGGGGAGGGTTACCGCTGGCGGACAGCGTCTGCCGTCCGCCAGCGGTAACTTCTAGGTTTTTTTTTTCCCTTATATAAAGGGCCAGGGGCAGACCCCGGATTTGCTATCAGTACCGCGTCACCACCGCGCCGCCGCCGCCCTTGTCCGCGCCTCTCGACGACCTCTCCGCGCCCGTGGCCTCCGCCGGCGCCCCTCCACGCCTCCGTGGACCTCCCTAGTCCGTCCCCATGCCAGTGTACGCTACCATTTCTCCCTGATCCCCTCCTCCCTCCGTAGGTTGCATGTACCTTAGGTGTTTGATCAAATTCCCCACTATTGTTTTTAGATCTCGGGCATATACGTCGGCGATGGCCGCGGCCGGACACCCGTTGGACAATAACGGCCCTGTGCGGGATTGGGCTCCGCCGGGCTGGCACTGGGAGTTATCTTCCGGAACGCGTAGCTTGGTGAGAAATCCGGGCGAAGTCGCCGACCCGGATCTTGTTTGGTGGAGGTCGCGTGGGCCAGGGAGCTTCCAGAGGGAGCCGGCCCCCGAGGAGGTGGTACGTCGCCGTATAAGGGAGGAGGATGCGCACGTCCGTCGCTACATGCATCTGTTGGATACGATGTATACTAATACATGACAGGCAATGCAAAGGAATCCTTATCATGTGAGTATTGACCCTGTGATGGTTCCTACTATTTGGGTGATCAGCGCTCCCCGTGATGCACCCCGTGGCCTAGTACGAGGCAGAAGTTAGTTAAATAAAAATGGCATGAGGACGATCGATCCAGCTGTAACCGGAGATTAAATAAAGATGTAACCGTGATATTTTTTGCATATTAATTTGATCTATGTTGCTTTTTGCATAGAGTCTTTTATGTGTACTAGTTGCTATGTGAACTGATAAACTTTATTTTCGACAAAAGTTTCACAAACATTTTTCACAAAAAGCACTATCATGTAGAAACATCTACAAGTTTCAGTTCGATCAAAATGACCAAGTTATGTCAATTCTCAACGCATAGTTTGTGATAAAGTGTCATATTCGACACATAGATCTGTCTTGATATAGGAAGCAATGGTTTCTAAGGAAATTTATAGATTGTTTTCATAAATATAATTTTCCTACTTATTTGTATTACAGGCTAACTTAACGCTGGCGGACGCTCTAGTGTGCCCGCCAGCGGTACGGAACCGATCGCTGGCCTACGGTGCACTCTGCCCGCCAGCGGTACTGTCTCCATTTTTTTCCCAGATGAGCTCATCCGCTGCCACTACCGCTGGCGGGCACTGTCTTGCGTCCGCCAGCGGTACGTTAAGTACCGCTGGCGGGGCATGTGTTGTGCCCGCCAGCTGTAGTTTGCGCCGCCTCCTCCCAGATTTCTACTCCTACCGCTGGCGGGCGGTCCTAGTGTCCGCCAGCGATACGTCCAGAACCAGTGGCGGACACGAAAACCCGCCCGCCCGCGGTCGTAGCGCTGGCGTACAAAACTGTTGTCCGCCAGCGTACGCTGGTAGCTATAAGCCTTTTCCTACTAGTGGGCATACCCAATGAAAAAATCCTAGATCCGCCACTGGTACTACCACAAAAGTGTTCGTCTTTGGCGATTATTGATCCATCGTCGACGCAAAGGTTGGACACATAAGACGGAACAGAAATCAGAGTCACGTGTACTACTAGATAGTATTCCCAAAACCAAGCACGTACTCCAGCTTACACCTGATAACTTGGCACACCAACTTTGCAAGGCTTGAGCTGTCTTCCTGAGCTTCATGTTAAATTCAGAATAGGGTTATGAGGCCACGCTTCAGTAGCATCGTTCCAATAAAGATTGACGACCTCAACAAAAACAAACCTGTTGAGCCAGTGTGATTCAAACCAAAATCTCTTGCACTTTGCTGTGTTAAACAACGTGGTAAGGGCGAGAGGTCAGATAAACCAAGGATAGCCCTGTAAGAAGCATTGCGGGAATTTGTCATGCCATTCGACCGACACAAGTACTATGTCGATTATGCAAAGGGTGATATTCTTCTTATCATTAGACCAAGTCAAAGTGTGATACGTCTCAAACATATCTATAATTTTTTATTGATCCATGCTATTATTATATCAATGCTACATGTTTTTTCTATGTTTTCATGTTAATTTACAACATTTTTATTGGACTAACCTATTAACCCAGTGCCCAGTGCCAGTTCCTGTTTTTGCATCGCATAATTGCCCGGGTGCAGTCACGTAAAAAATCGGGAAAAATAGGAAATCACCGTAACATTTCAAGACAAAGACGTGAAGCACCGGAGGGGGCCCCACCCCACTGGCGCGGCACCACGACCAAAATATCAATCCCCACATTTACTGCTGGAGTGTTAAGCCTTATATCGCTTAAACAATAGTCCTACTTTTTTCCGCTAAGAAATATACATTATGTATTTTCTTCTGCTGGAAAAGGAAAATACAAAAAAATGTTTTTTATTTTGTAGCAAAGCGAAAACAGAAATCCAAAAAAAGACTTGTTTGTTTGCTTTATTTTCTTTTGTCCCCAAGGGGAAACAAAATCATTAGAAAAGTGTTAGTTTTCTTTGTTTTGCTTTGTATAAAATGGAAAGAAAATCACAAAAAGAGTTGCTTTATGGTGTCAAGTAATATGTTCCTCGTTGTTTAATTAGAAGAAAACTCCAAAAACGTCTTGCTCATTTTCCAAAACATTGAGTTTGTGTTTTTGTTGTATGTCGGTTGTTGGCTGGGTGGGTATCCGTTGTTTGTTGGTTCGCGGGGGGGGGGGGGGGGGGGGGGGGGGTAACTCTGCCTATGCTAATATGATGTTGCATAGCCGGTCCCAAGCCCGGCAAAAAGAGGAGGGGCCAAACATTTGCCCATCATAAACTGTTATAACCAAACCCGTCATTTTCTTGCCTTTTTTCTTGTGGGGACCTACTATTTCTATGACATGACAACCAGAGAGACCAAATCATATCCGGGGTCGTCAGGGGAGGGCATCAGTGAGACTGGGGACGTGAAGCTTGGTACGCGCACGACATATGCAAAACAATGTTCATGCCGGCTCGATGGAGCCGGAGTGATCTGATGGTGCGGAAGGGCGGAGCATGGCGTATCAGATGGATAGAAAGCTCAAATCATTGTGGTGCGCCAATAAATTCACTAACAAGTTTTCTAAAAACTTCTTCGGACTCTAAAATATCAGGTGGTGTAGATTTTGGTTGACAAACCTTTGGCACATACATAAACTTGGGTCCTCTACGTACTGGAACTTTCCGGTGCTTTATTAAAAGGAGTACCTTAATTATCATTAGGTTCCATGATTAGCCTCGCTGAAACGGTATGGTTGGACAAAACATGTCGTGCAAGATTCTTATTACAAGCACGTACGATTAAATACGAAATACCGATGGAGAAATACATATGCCGTACATTAATGACGAGGACTTGGCCACAACCGAAACAACTTACTCCCTACCTGATAAGCCACGCGACCTGCAGGCTGCAGGTCGAGTAGCAAAGGTGGAATAGTTAATTTACACTGCACGGTCACTTTATTCCAGCCAGGACATCCTGCGAATATCAGTTTTCAAAACGATGCGTACAGCCAAACCAAAATTAGACGCAGATGAAGGCACAAATGTAATTCGTAAAGTAACGTGCCATTTCCACCTTTACCATCTCTGGCTTAATTTTTCTAGTCACACCACCACGAATACAAAAAAAAGTCGACGAAGAGAAAGCGGCGAACAGACCTTCTATCGCTGAAAGGGCTCGAAAATGAGGCACCACCTCCTGAAGTCCTACGCTGAAGCCGACATACTCGCACTGCATAAGGAATACGCGTGCCGGCTACCGGGTCGTAAAAACCATAACCAAACCGATTAAAAGATGAAGTAGCACTATTTGCGGCGTTCCTCAAGCGCGAACTCTCGCTACCAGCCCCTCTTTTACGGACGGGGCTTGCATGTGCCCTGTCGTGCGACCATCCGTGCGACATGCACGCACCGAGGTCATCGAACGGCTGTTTCCCCGCACCCCCTAGCTGCCTTTTTCTTCCGAAATAAAAACCAAAATACAACTGGTTCGTCCGCCATATCCATCATCCCCTGTCGGAGCAGCGGAAGCTGAGCCGCCCGCGATACGTCCGCCGCACTCCCGTTTGTCCGGCCTCCAACCCCATCCCGTCCTTAGGATGACTCCAACGGGGCGACCCATCGAGTCCGCGCGCGTCCGTCCCTGTTCGTGGGAGCCAAAAACACGGCCCAACGGGGCGACGCAAACGGACCGCGGTCCGTTTTTTTGGTCCGCCGCGACGCATTCCTGGCCCAAATTTGGGTCACCGATGCGTCGGGCCGGACGCGAGCGGACCGTTCCTGCATCCTCCCGTGTCCGCCCTGGCCCCGCGTGTCATCGACCCCAACGGCCACCTACCCGTAATAACTGTGTGGCGGTGGAGCTGTATAAATCGCGCCGGCCGGCCAAACCTAGGGCACAAACCCTAGCACTCCTCCCCAATCGCGCCGGCCGGCCAAACCCTAGCCACGGCGGCCACCATCTCCAAGCTCAGATCCACGCCGGAATGGATCCGCCGCCGCCGCCGCCGCAGCAGCATCTGGTGGACGAGGTCGAGCGAGCGCGTATGAGCGCGCGGGGCGCTATCGCGGCAGCTTCTCGCGCGGATGGCGACCAGCCCGTCATGGGCCGGCATGATTCCCCAGCCGCCGCGTCCGCGCCTGACGGACGCCAGAGGAGTGCGGTGGAGGCGGCGTTCGCGGACTGCGCCGACAGCAAGAAGAAGAGTACGCCGCCGGGTGTCGCGGCGGCTGCTGTCGCGGCGGCTGGTGTCGCGGGGGATGGCGCGCCGCCGGAGCCTCCCATTGGCGTGGGCGGCCCTGCTCACATCACCGGGAGGAGGCAGTGAATGCAGCCCACATGCAGCTGAACGCGCAGAGGGCGGCCGCGTTCATGTCCGCCGCGCGCGCCTGTGCCGACGCTGCAGTGGAGGAGGAGATGAAGCAAATGCGCCGCGCCGAAGAGTCCAAGAAGCGCGCGGCGAGGCGCAAACGGCACCGGGAGGCCTTGGCGGCGGCCGAGGCCGCGAAAGGAGCAGGCAGCTCCACCTGATGTCATCTCCACCGCGAAAGGAGCCGAGGCGTGGCCGCCTATGTGCGGTTCATTTTCCACTAATACCGGCGCCGCTACGTGTTTCGTAGCTACAAAATGATCAAGAAGATTGAGTCAGCCAGCCCTGGCTGGCCATGGGCGCGATGAAGGAAGAGCCAGCAAGTCCGTTGCAGAACGGGCATGCTGCGTGACGTTCCTCAAGGCCGCAGCCCCTCTTTGATCTTCCCCCTTGCCGACCGGTGGTCGGTTATTAATTTCCTTCAAGTTTAGGTTTAGGTTTTTAGGTTTTAATGTTAGGAGGAAGTCCTAAATTTACTGTGTAATTTTAGCTTTAAAAATGTAATCCTAGTATTAAAAAAAATGGCAAGCGGACCCAATGCGTCGGCCCCGTTGGGGGCACTGGCCAGAAAGGGGCGGACATGGGCCGGACGCACGTCCGTTCCCCGACCCAAACGGACAAAACGCGGACCAAACACGCGTCCGTTTGGGTCGGCCCGTTGGAGTCATCCTTACGTACGGGCGGGCGGCCAGGCTAGGTTTTACGCTGCAAAAAGCGCCGGCCATTGCGGCGGCGGAAGCGGAGGAGGAGGTACCTGTGGTGAGGAGAGACTCGAGCTCGCGACAGTTGAGAAGGGTGGTGCGGTGCTTGGTGAGGGCGGCGGGCGTCGTCGGCGATCGCGGCCATGGCGTGGGGCGGAAGCAGAACCTTTTCCTCCTCGGGTTGGAGTGGACTCGGCTGGACCGACCGACCAGGTGTGTTATCAGGAGAGGCGAGGGTTCGTGCCCATCGTGGACACGGACTGGGCCTAGTGGGCTTTTTGGACTCCGTTCCGAATTCCCGTGAGCTGCATGCTAGCGGCAGAGACCTCCGGTAAAATAATTTTCCTTCTCTAAAACAACACATAATCCTCGTGTACGTACATGCACAGAAATACATGTTTCCTCAAAAAATATGCATACATATACATGTGGATTAGTTTAGGTACTACTCCTCCGTTTTTATAATATAAGATGTTTTAGTTTTTCTATATCCACATGCATACAAATGTATCTAGATAACTTTAGTGTGTACATTCACTCATATAGTATGCATTTAGATAGACACACCTAAAAAATCTTATATTAAAAAACGGAGGGAGTATCTATTACACAAAGTTCTTTAAGCATATGCACGGAGAGAGGCGCTTTGACTCCCGGTTGCATATACACATAAAATACATTTTAAACAAATTTCGATATTAAAAATGAAAAAATTCTTCGTGCACATACTTAACATTTTAGGTGTTCACATAGTCGTTTCACGGAAAACGGTATATTTTTTTCTTGTCTGCGTTAAAAAAAACAAATTTTAGTGGTAAATAAGGCTTTTCACGAGTTTTTTTTTTGTCTTTTTTCGCGAGCCACAGAAAATATCAGTTTTTACAAAATGACTTTGTAACATAGTGAAGAGTATATTCAAAATTTATTTCACATTTTTCGAGATCTTAAAATGTGTTTTTGATATCCCAGTGCATTTCTCTTTTGAAGCTTTTGCATAGCCGTTTGGAAAATAATATGGAAAACCCTTGTAATCATCCAGGGGGTCGCGCGCTCGACGTACTACATATCTCTCCTTGCCGCGGCGTCGTCGTGGCCCCGGTTACTGCAAGGGGCAGCCATCGTGCTACACAGGAACGACGGAGCTGCAAAGGATCGGCGCCGCCGCTACCGTGCGCCAGCGGCAGTGCTGCAAAAGATCGGCGGCGATGCTGCCGTGCGCCGGCGGCGATGCCACCGTGCGCAGCACCGGTGCAGTGCAAAAATCCTTTTGTAGCAAAAATTTGAAAGCTTTGTAGCATAATTTTCCGCTATTGATGCAAATCCGCATGAGAGTTGTAGCAAGTTTCTTCTTTGACAATTTTTCTTGATGTGGTGCAAACCTTTAGAAGGTTTGTAGCAAAAATTCTTTTTATTGATGCAAATCCATTGAAGAGTTGTAGCAAATTTATGTTTATAAGATCATTTTATCTTGCAAATTCTTTCAAAGGTTTGTAGCAAAAATTATTTTTATTGATGCAAATCCATTGAAGAGTTGTAGCAAAATTATGTTTATAAGTTATTTATCTTGCAAATTCTTTTGAAGGTTTGTAGCAAAAAATCTTTTATTGATGCAAATCCATTGAAGTGTTGTAGCAAATTTATGTTTATAAGATCATTTTATCTTGCAAATTCTATGAAGGTTTTGTAGCAAATTTCTTCTACTTGTGATGCACATCACATAAGCGTTGTAGCAGAATTTTGATGCAAGTTTGTAGGTTTTTTGTAGCAATTTTCGTTTGTTTTTATATGACGCAATTATCTTTTCAGAGGAGCAAATCCTTAATAGTTTGTAGCAATTTTCCTCCTCCTTTTTATGGGTGCAAATCCATGTAAGGATTGTAGCAGAAAATTGTAGGGCTTTGAATCTGTCCATGACGGCACCGATGATGGCCGGAGTTGGGCGTCGAGGCATGTTGGGCCATGCACGATCGTGCTGCTACCATGGTGCCTAGCACGGTCGTGCTTCTACCCGCCGTCGGCGGTGGTGCGGTGCTGGCTGCAGCGGGGCCGACGGGATATTCGTCGCCGGAATTTCTGGGCGACGCGGTGATGGATGCTGCGTGCCATCCGTTTGCGAGCTCGCAGAGAGGAAAAATCAAACATGTCGTGCAGCTTTGGAAGACGGGTCCACCCACGTGGCCACGTGTGCTTGGAAAGCGACCGTTTCCACGTTTTCTGGGCGAGAGAGGATGTGGGCTTGCAAAGGGATCGGATGACCAGCGTTCTCTCCATCAGACCCATCCGACGGCTGTCGACCCGGGGGATCGGGCGCAGGATCCCGGGGACGCCTAGTTCTGTTTGCCTCACGTACGTGAGTATTTGTTGTGCAGAGTTGCACGAAAGCTAACTATAGTACTCCTTCCGATCCGAAAAAAGAGGCGCACCAACTGTACAAAGTAGATTTTACAGAAAAGTCCTTCACGATTCAAAAACTGAAAAGAAACTACAGATCTCTCCATCCCCAGCT
>CAMZMU010000089.1:3520380-3711170 GCA_947311845.1 Poa pratensis
ACTAGTGTCTAGTACTTAACGGCCTTTCTCAATGCACTACACCTTACATCACAGTAAGTTCTGTCAAATGCAATGAAAAAGCAATAGCTTTCTGGTTCGGTTTTTAGTACTTGGCGTCTCTTTTGTCGACAGTTGTGCTCTTCATTTGAGACACAACAAGAGCCAGCCAGTGCTTGTCACAATAATTAATATATTCCATATATGTGCAGTGTAGCGTAGTGCATTGCAAGGGGTGAGAAAGAGAAAGGATCATCAGATCATATTCATACCTGGATGTCTCCTCACTGTAGGCCCTCCGCCGCCCGAACGCTGCCTCAAAGTCGAGCCCTCCGAAATCCAGGAAGTTGGGCCTCACCACCGACGTCCCATTCATCAGGGACGAAGCTAGAAAATTTTGCCAACTAATTATAGTGGGGTCATCCTCTATAAATAAATATTACTTAGTACTAATTAGTGAAGGATTTGCTAGTTTTCGTTGGGATGAGCTGACCCCATTGTCCATACAAGCATCTCCACCGGCGCCCCGGTTAATGTGTCCGACGCCCTGTTAATGTTATCCACTATGGGGGCGTCCGGACACATGGGGCCGGCTGCCCCAGCGGCGCCCCCATACTTAAAAAAATTAAACACTCAAATTTAAACGAACGGCTTGAATTTCATTCAAAATTTAACGGATATTACAACGAAATTTAAACTAACATCAATCTAAGCTAAACCATAAACTAATCAGGTCGACTACGGGAGGGGGCTCGACGCGGCTGCTCCTAGCCTCGCCGTCGTGTGCCGCTGGGGTGCGCGCCAGCCTCCTTGCCGTCACTGCTTCACGCGTTGCCTGGTGGTGCGCATCCTCCATCCGCAGGCCCGTGGCGCGCTGCCTCAGCCTGGGCTTGCAGTGCCATGGCGGCTTGCCGTTCTCCGCCATAAACTGGCGGACGGCTGCCACCCTCCTTGCAATGGCGGCGGACATATCCATGACGCGCCGCTCAATGTGCTCGTTGGTCAGCTCGGCCACTTTCCTCAGCCGCCGTTGGAGTCTCTCCCATCGCGCTGTGGCGTAGGAGGCCAGTAGGGCCGCTTGCTCCGGCGAGCAGGGCGGCAGCTCCTCCGCCTCCTCTTCCTCCTCCGTCTCCTCCTCCTCCTCCTCCTCATCCTCCTCCTCCTCGTTGTTGTTGTCTGAAGGCGGAGGAGATGTGTAGGGTGGCGGCGCCTGTGCGCGTGTGGCTGCGGTCATGGTTGCCTAGCTAGTGGGCGGTGGCGGACCATTTTTGGCGAGGGTGGGATGGGAGCATGGCGCGAGGGCGGGGTGGCGAACCATTGCCGGCATGGCTGGTTTTATAGGTGGGCGAGGTGGCGGGAACCGCCTGGGTAACCAAGGAGGCGGGTGGCGCCATTAAACAACGCTGACCGGCCTCTATGTCGATGATAGATTGGGCCCAACTGTCAGAGTCCTACGTGGTGGGTGTTGTCCGGCACCCCCGAGCCGATCCCGAAAGTTGGGGGGGAGAAGGGGCTGCCGAATAAGTTTTTGGGCTGTCCGGACCGATGGGGGGTGCCGCTGGGGGCGCTTTTCGTGTCCGGGCCCCATTGGGCCGATGGGGAGGCCTATCGGGGGCGCTGGTGTAGATGCTCTAAGTAAGGCAACTCCCTCCCTACCGTTCATCCAGTCCGCCGAGTTGAGGCACCCGGAGCTGACGCTCTTGTGCAGCGAGCACTCACCACCGGCGGCCCTCGGGTCGACGGCCTCCTCGACCTGCAGCATGGGGATCTTGACGAGCAGCTCGGAGATGGTCTCCTCGATCGCCGACTTCTCCATGAGCTCCATCTCGTACTCGTACAACTGCACCTCGCTGAGGCCCATGGACGAGGCCTCGATGGCGTCGCCACCCGACATCATGGAGATGGCGGCCGCGACCGGGTCGAGGCCGAGCAGCGGTGGTTCGTCGATGATGGGCTGCGGGGCCTTGAACAGGTCCCCTTCTCCTCCGAGGTCGTACCCCGAGATCAAGGATGGCTGCCCATATCTCCCTGAATTATTTTGTTTGACATAAAAAATGACAAGTCAGCTTGATTTGGCAGCTAAAAGGGAGATTAATATCTCAGCCCCCTGTGCTGTGCTGGCCTTTGTGTGACTTAAGAAGATGAAAGTTGTGTGAACTGAGAAGATTCAAGGCACTAAGGAAATGGGAAGTTGTTTTGTTGTCGTGAGGGATTGGATGTTCATTTTGTGGTGTGAGCAGAGCAAGCTGTGTCTGAAGACGGTGGGGAAACCGGCCCAGGATTTCAGTAGGCAGTAGTGTACTACTGATTGATGTTGATCAATAAAACAAAGAGTGTTTAAGTAGTACATGATGCAGGTAAATAAAACAAGTGTTGTTTAGGAAGGCAGCGTACATGATGGTAATTAGCTAAAAATGTGCGTGCAGCCGGACGTATTCGTGTGATTGACGTTGATGACAAGTAGTGATGCTACTTTATTATTATACTATTTGCAACAGAGAAAGGATGAATAATAAGCCAATGGTTGGGGCAGTGGAGGATTTGAGATATTTTGTGGAGGAAAAGGGAGATAGATATTTGCTTGTGGAGGAAAAGGGGGTTCTAGTCGACACCTCCTGACTTGTCCGACAAGCCATCGATATCAGAGAGCCAATAACAAGTACAAGTGCTGCCTTGCTCTTGTTCTGTTTTGTTGTGTTGTTCTTGTTGGTTTTTTGTGTGTTTTCGACGGATCTATCTATCTAGTATCTAATATGGAGAAGAAGAAAAAAGGCAAGAAGAAGAGAGTGGTTGGTACTACTCACGAGCTGGGCGTAGATGGCGTCGTCGGTTGTCGTGTCGGCGGCGGCAGCGGCAGCAGCAGGAGTTAAGGAGGAGGGAGAAGGAGAAGTCCAAGTCCAAGTCCAAGTCCAAGGGCGGCGAGTAGCCGAACCCCGCGTCGGCGAACATTGAACAGGTAGCAGGCTGCTTGCTTTTCCCCACCACACTCTCAGATTGAACAAGTAGATTGGAATTACCGACTTGGGACGGGTTGAGGGAGGCCGGCGCAGCCGAGCTTAATTTATAGGCAAACAAGCTGTTGCTGATGCCACCATATCCATGTCTGCCTCTCACTTTTCTTTTCTTCTCTCCTCCTTGTTAATGCCAGCACACCACAGCCCAGCCTTGCTAGCTACCCCAGCTACATGTTTACTGCTGTGAGTGATGTAGATGCATGGCTCATTTATTCCTTCCCCTCAGTACAGTATAAACGAACCAGACAAACAAACAAAAGTAAACCATGAGCTAGAAGCTAAACTTCTTCTTAATCTCGGAATAAAAGTAAACGGAACGTCATTAGACATGCATCAGCACATCAGGCCATGCATCCATCAAGTTGCACTGTTTAAGTATGTATATATTACTCAAGGCAGCTAATCATCATCTCGTTGGCCAAAATAACATGCATGCATGTCACAATTATTGTTGTAGTGGCCGACTAGCCGGAGATATAGAGTATATGATTGATTGGGAATGAGCCAAACTAGTGTCTGATCGAATTTGGAACTAGTTAGTTTTCCATATGCGGTGATCAAGGACGATCTTTGGCATTATATATGGATGTAAATTAAGAAGATCTTGTGGGTTGGTGTGTGTTTATGTGAAGGAATTCATAATATCTACTAGTTTAATTAAAAACAGTTCATAAAGAAATGTTGTACACAAACTCTACCAGCTCGCATTTCTTAGTTAGAACAAATTCTTCGTCTCACAATTCTGAATCGGAATCGCCTCTTCACGCGGCGGCGGCGGTCGGCGGTGCATGAGTGGCCAGATGGAACTAGATTCTCGAAAAGGGCACACGTCAATCGGTTGGTTTTTCAACACAAAGTACAAACTTTTTGCAAATTCGAAAGTAAAAGATCATTCATGTACAGCTTGCGAAGTTATTCATTTGGAATATCCTGTCCTCCTCTTCCAATATTTTAATTCATCACGCGGGTTGCAACAATTTGTTCGGATTCCATGTGTACATCACTACCTATCTTGAGACCGCTGGCATACCCATGACGAAAACGATCCAGTAATCCTTGTATATAAATGGCTTAAAAAGGAACAAGCATATATGTAATAAACAATGGAAATTTTGTACATGACAAAATGACGTATCTACTGACTGCCGAGAATCTCAGAGTGTCCGAAAACAGCTGTCCGTTTGAAATAAGCCATCTCGAATGGCTTTGAAAGGATTTAGCCGTATTTGCACCTCGCAGCCTCAAATAAGCCAACGTGAATGACATGTCTACCGAAAAAACATCGTTTAACCCTAGCGGCTCCCGCGAGCGACCGGGAGCCCCTGGTGGCGCTGCCTCCTAGCCCTTCCCCACCCTCTCCCCTCCTCCTCGCCGCCGCCGGAGGGCGTCGCCGGGCGAAGCCCGTGCGTCGCCGGCGGCGGCGGGGCCCTTCTTCTCCCTTGCGCGGTGGCAGCGGCGCGGGCCGCGGTGGCTGGTGGGGGCGTGGCGCTGGCGTAGGGCGCGGCTGCTCGACGGCGGCGTGGAGGCTACGTGGTCTGTGCGTGCTCGTGGAGGCGCCGTGGCCGTCCGGCGCGGCTGCTGATGCGGGCGGCGCGAGCAAGGTCGGGCGCGGCTGGGCGGAGCAGAGGAGGTGACGGCGGCGCGTCGGAGGCACAGCGTCGGTTCCGTGGTGGTGGCGGCGCCAGGAGCTGCTCGAGGGAGGCACGGCGGCGGCGGCGGCTCGGCCCGATCTGGGCCCGATCTGGACAGAGCGGGCCGCTTCGTGTTTCCGCGTTGCTGCCTCGTCTGGACTGCGTGGAGGTCTCCTGTGAGCTGCTGGTAGGGTGTTGCGGTCTCCGGCCGCCTCGACGCGGAAGGGGCAGGGGCCCCGACCCCCTCGAGCTCTACTGCACTCGGTCCACTTCAGTTGCCGCGGTAGCCATGGGGGCTGTTGTCAGTTGATTTGGGGGTGGAGGCCTCTTCCTCGTCTCGTTCTTTTCAGCGGCGCGCGGAGCTAGGACACCGGGGCGGTGGCCCTGGACGGTGGGAGCCAGCTGGTTGGCGGGCGAGCCAGTGGTTTCTTTGGTGCTGGCTAGGACCATGGCCGTGTGGACGGGTGGTGTCGTGGGTTTGTCACGTCATATGTCATGGATGACTTCATAGGTGTGGGATTTGCGCGAGTCAATCGTCTCCGAGCTTGGGATCGCAGGAACAAGGACGAACACAGATTTACCCAGGTTCGGCCCCTCAATGTGAGGTAAAGACCTACTTCCTGCCTACCCTAGATTGGTATTGATATGATATATGTGGTGTTACAATGGAGGCGATCCGATCTGGGAACTCGCCGTAAGAGCTAGGGTTTTAGGGCTTGATAGCTTGACCCTGTCTAATTCTGCGAGTCCTCTTTATATACACAAAGGCTCGCTAGGTTACAAAGGTAACTTTCTCCACATGAATATATCGACCGGAACCTACTTGGAGACTAACTCCTCCTCACGTCTTCCAGGATATGTCTTCTAGATCCTTCTCCTTGTGGCAGTACGATGTTGGGCCTGCTTTCACGCAGGCCTTTATTGTGCGAATAAGATGAGTCGCACTTTATCAATATGGGCCGCGGGTTAATCCGCAAAGTATTCCCCCGACATTAGCCCCCAAGTTATGCTTGGACTTCGGATGAAGGCTTCTATGTCTTATTGAACTGCTGAACCGTTCTCATGAATGTCCCAGCTGAACTCCAATTTTTGCATCGCCATTTGCGACTTATAACCTTCTTAGCGGCTCAAGGGCGCGACTCATCTGGCCGTGCCTGTTGGTTTTCGAATCTGAACGCCTTCCACGCCTGGGCTTTTTAGTTTGACCCATGGGCCTCCCTGGCGCTCTACTTCCATTACGCCGCCGCTACTCTTCTCTGCCGCCTTTGGTTCCGCTTCTGCGCTTGCAATCTTCTGGCGGAAATCCCCTTGGTTGAAAGAGATGTCTCGCCGTAGCTGCAACTGGGAAGGCTCATGGATTGATGAGGTATTTTTGAAATCTTTAGCCGCTCGCGGCCTTCTTCCTCCGAGGGATCAATGCGAATGGCGCGCCGCGGGCGAGGAGATAATTCCCGATCCGCAGCCAGGAGAAGTGGTGATTTTCGCGGAACACGTCGAGCGCGGATTCAAGCCCCCTGGTTCTCTTTTCTTTCACTCCCTGATGCAGCGACTGGGTCTTCGCCTTCATGACATCGGCCCCAATTCAATATTGCAAGTGAGTAACTTCCACGTCCTTTGCGAAGATTACTTAGGCGTCTCTCCTTCAATAGACTTTTGGCTCGCTCTCTTTGGCTGCAATAGTCAAAAAGAAGCAATAGATGCATCTTTCCTTCAATGCGGCGCCATATCTTTCCAACGCCGTAAGGGTAGTATTTTCCCAAAGCTAGCCCTCGCCAAAAAAGTTAAGGACTGGCAAAGAACTTTCAGAAGATCCCTCGCAACTTGAGAAGCGTCGCAAGGCCTTGGCGTTGCTTGTGGATATCAAAGCTGCCAAATCTTTAAAACTTGCTAAGCCTGACAGCGCTGTACTTTCCTCCGAGCCTGCGGTGAAGAATTGCCCTCGACAAGTTCGGGTATTTCCTTGTGACATTCTTTTCTTTGTATTCATGTGTCTTCATGAAGGGTTGTTTATTCACTGTTGTTTTTTCTATCCCGTAGGCTCAGACTTGCAAGATTTGTCTTCTCCTTCTTCTGGTTGCCTGATGAGGAGCGTCCGTATTGTTTCTGGGTAAGATTTGCTTTCCTTTTATAACTGTTGCGCTGCCATTTTGGTCTATAACCATCAATATCTTGCAGGGCCATGGTTGGAGGTGATACAAAGTCTACCTCCTCCACTGATCTTTCTCTGCCAACCACGAGTGAAGGTGATGTTGCTGGCGAGAACATGGGAAGATGGCGCGACTTATCTGAAGCCTTCTTTAGAAGAGGGTATTGCCGATGCGGCTCCTGCCGTGGTTCCAGTCGCAGCGCCATCTGCGACTCCTAATGTTGATGGGATGCCCCTTCAAGTTGGAGCTCCTATTTCTGAAGCGGCTGACCTCCCCAGCGCTAGTAGTTCCAAATCAATTGCAGATGCCATAATCGATGCTGGAGATAAGCACGCTGCTTTACTGCGCGACCTGGTTGGGCAATTATCTTCAAGTTGCCTGGTACGCCTACGGTAGCCCCCAAGGATCAATACCTTGTGTCAGTTCGCAGGGTGTTGATTCTTTCTTTTCTCCAAGCTTTGAGCCCCAAGTATCTTTCAAAATTGCTTATATTCCGTTTACTCGCAGCTTGAGCTTTCCTCGCTTGCTGCTTCTGACGCAATGAAAGTCAAGGGCATTTCCTTAGATAAATCTGAAGTGACGCGATCTGCCTTGGGACATCATAGCGATGTCATTAAGAACCAAGCGCAAGAAATACAAATACTCAAAGATCAACTTGACTCCTGTGAAGAGCAATTTAAAGAACTCGAAGCAGATTCCAAGCAGCGACTAATGGAGAAGGATGAATTGATAAAATCCTTGCGAGAGGGGCTGAATCTCAAATCTGAGCTGCTTGATCGGCTGAAAGGAGACCATGCGAGGGAGCTCGCCGCGCGAGATGAAAAATATAACTCGCTGCTCAAGGCTTTTGAGGGTTTTGGATCTGCTGTTAAATCAGCCATTCTGCAACTCGCCGGTACATCCCTAATCCTTTGTCTCTTGATCATTTACATCTGGGTGACCATCATGAGCTGCTGATCTGAATAATATCTTGTTTTTTGATGCAGGGCCTGGTGCTCCGGTGTACCGCTCCAATTTGAAGGATCAACTGGAATATCTTCAAGATTTTAGCCTGCGCCTTCTTAAAGTAACCAAAGAGGTTATGACAAAAATCGCCCCTGCGGCTGATGCTCCAGATTCATGTGAGTTTTGGCTGAACAGGCTATTTAAGGCTCCTCACTATGTCTCTGATTGGAAGGGGTCTTCTGCTCGCTCCGGAGCTGCTCATGTGTTAACATTACTCCGGGCATATTATCCAGAAATAGAGGTAGGCAAGATTGCTCTTCATGACCGGGCGAAGCGCGCGGATGGTACTGAGCTTCCAATGAGTGAATACTTCGACATCTGGAAGGGTATGCGTGGATACGCCACATTACTTGTTAAGAATTTAGACTTGGGCTCTTATCTGGGAAAGTTCAACCCTGATGGTAGCAAGCTACGAAGGAGAAATCCACTGGGGCTGAATCATCCCGAGCTTCCGATCCATCCTCAGGACCTGGTGGTCCTTCCACTTCATCTGGTGGTGCCTTGGTTATAAGGACACCTGCTGCTCCAACCTCAGACAAGCCGCGAAGGCTTCTGTTCCTGCGACTCGAAAGCAGAAATAAACATCCAATAGTAATGTGCGACTCGTCAATAGTGACTTGCCCGTTAGTCTGTAAAAAATTTGTGTACTATAAGCAGTACTTTTGTGACCTATAAGCAGGTTCTTTTATGATACTTCCATTAAGTAGACGCTCGCGCGGCTCAGTATTTCCTAGGAACATGTGTGTTCAGGGTCGAGAGCGGCCATGATAGGCAATCAAGCTCGATTGACGCCACACCCCAGTACTTTGGCCGCATAATGCAAGACGCTTCTAGCTTAAGGACTGCCACTCGTTTGGCAAGGGTTGAGGTAGCGAGCTGTGCTCGCTGTGCTTTGTAAAAAAGCCCTCAGGGTTGGTGATGTATGAAATTCAAAAGACTCAGCGACTCAATGATAGTTGAGGCGAAACGACGAACCCTTGAATGTCAAGGGTGCCGGCTTTATTTCATAACCACTCAATTTATTACAGGGTGAGACAAAGACGATGCAGACCCTTTAATGCGAGTTTTCTGTTCCTCGCAGGTCATGCATACTTGATACTCATCGCACTCATTTGCGAAATAATACTCCTGACGGAGTGGGTTGAACACCTAGTTGGTTCATGTTTGAGTTGCTAAAAGCGACTCGGGTCGAGCATGATAGCTCCGATGTTTTCATGCCAAAGTGAGGGTCAAATCTTTTGATAGGGTAGTCGCACTGAGTTGCGACTTATGCTGATTCACGTCCTTGGGGGATGAGTCGCGGGGGGTAAGGTCTCACAATAGTTGGGCCTCTCTGACTTGGGTTGTTGATTGATATTGGATCTATGCATATACGCCATCTCTTGTTTTGTTTTTGTATCAAAGCGATTCCTGGAGTATTATCTTCCTGATTCGCGACTGTATGGTTGGAATTCACCATCTGGTGGGCGCGTCCTGCTGTCCGTCCATTCTGAGTCCCCAAGGCGACTCGCTTTGGGCTGCGGAGGTTTACTGATGGCCTGAGACCATGTGAGGAGTTGGCGATGCAAGCTTCTTCTGCAATTACTGAGCCTGCTTCCTCGCATTCTAGCGCTCTCTGTCTGTCTCCATGCACCGTGATCACGCCGTTTGGTCCTGGTATCTTTAACTGCAGGTATACGTAGCAGGGGCGGGCAGTGAATTTGACATAAGCTTCTCTCCCGAAGATCGCATGGTATGGGCTTTTGACTGCTACGACCTCGAAGCTCAGGAACTCTGTGCGGAAGTTTCGCTCGGTCCCGAAGCTGACTTCGAGGGTAATTTTTCCTATAGGTCGAGTGATTATTCCTGGAATTATGCCTTGGATATCCTTCCTTGTTGGCTGTAGCCGCGCTCGGGTATGTTCATTCGACGGAGCGTGTCTTGGTATAGGATGTTTACTCTTCCTCCTCCATCCATGAGGACTTTGTTCAACCTGTATCCCGCGACTTGCGGTGTAACAACGAGAGCCAACTGTCCTGGATCTTTTACTTCTGGGGGATGATCGTCGCGACTCCAAACAACCGATCGCTCTGTCCAACGGCGGTGTCTTTCCAGAGTTGGGATTGAGTCGCGGCTCCATCTGCTATTCATTTGCCTTCTGTTGCCCGCTGTTTGTACATCCACGGTATGAAATTGCCCTATGTTTCTTCTTACTGAAGTTTCAGGCTTTTGACAGGAGTTCTCCTTGTCCCTATGCTGCATTGGTCCGCTGTGAGTCGCGATTGATGAATCACCTTCCTTCCATCGCCTGTAGTAGTGACACTGTGCCTTGGTGTGACCCGCGGGTCTTCCATCTCTTCTGCGGTGTAAGTCGCAAGGACTATCGAAAATCCCTTTGGCGCTGTTGGGGAGTGACTCCTGTCTTTTTTGCTCCCTTAGTTGATACTTACAGTGTTCTGTTTCCTTTGAGATTGGCAAGGAGCCGCTTGCCATCTTGTCTGTCTCTGCGTGCTTGTTAGTAGTCGCCGAGAGTTGGCCGAAAGTATTGATCTTATGTCAGTGCGGCTTAAGGTATGCACCGGCGGCTCAAACCTACAGTTCTTTCTCATAACTTGCACTTCAGATTGCGCCGTGGTATCTTTGGCAGAGTCAAGGATCCCTGTGACTTGTTTTATCCACTCGCTGGTTGATTCGTTCTCCTTCTGGATCCATTGTCTGAGGTTCTTCACGCCCTCTATTTGGAACCTTTTGATGAACTTATCCTTCAATTCTTCCCATGAGTTTATTGACTTTGGTGGCAACCTTAGCAGCCAATCCTGGCTTCTCCCTGTAGTACCAAGTGAAAATACTTTGCGAGCACTTCCTGAGTTACACCGATTCCTGTCATGTTTATTTCATAATCCTCTATCCATAGGACAGGGTCCAGATCATTATGGTAGGTGGTGACTTGCTGCGACTCGCCGAAGTTCGGTGGGAAACGAGTGAGCCGTATTTCCTCCCCGAAACATGCTGGTCCTTTCAATAACGAATAGGAGCTCACAGGTGCCGTATCTTCATCTGAATCAGTTTCAAACTGGGTTGGTTGAGTCGCATCAAGCATTTGCGGCTTACGTCAGCCTTACTCTCTTTACCTGGTGATATTTGCAGACCTGCTAGCTGGTTGTCTAATTCTTCCACATTGCATCCTTCCTCGCCCCACGATACCTCGTGTTGCGGCTCGTTAGGCGTGACTCCATACATGTTTGCTTGCTGTAGGGCGGCAGTCTGTAGCAGATCAATCGCATGGCGAGCTTCCTTATCAGCTCGCGTATCTCCGACTGGTGCATTTTTGATAATATCCGATCGCGTCGTGCATATTGCTCTCCGGATTATTGTGGAACTTCTGCTTCATCTCTTGCCTCCCTTTGTCAGTCTTGGTGCAAATTGCCTGCTGCTTTTGCTGCCAACGCCTCAGTCGTTGATCTTCTTCCTGGAGTTTTTTGCGCTCTGCCGCGAGCCTTTGCGCTTCTTCACAAAGTTCCGCCTGACGGCTTCGATTTCTTCAATTTTGGGATTTTTCTCCCGGCTAGGCAGAGGTTCCCAGATTGGTTTTGACGGGACGGAGGCAGATGTTTTTGCCCGGTTTGTTGCAGTTCTTCTAACACGCGGACCCTAACTGGCCGCAGTTCCTCTCCTGATTCGTCCCCTTGAGTCGCGTCTGAAGATCTGCGACTGACGGACCCAACGAAGATTTTCACAGACCCGACGGGAATAATATACCCAAATTCAACGTGATCTGCCTCTGGTCCCCACTCTGAGTCGTCGATGAAGGGAACACCATTGATATCTTCCACTTGGCCGATGGCGATGTCCTTGAACCCTGATTCCGATCCTGCGCGGAACGTGACGCTCTTGACCGCAGGCCCCACGGTGGGCGCCAACTGTCGTGGGTTTGTCACGTCAGATGTCATGGATGACTTCATAGGTGTGGGATTTGCGCGAGTCAATCGTCTCCGAGCTTGGGATCGCAGGAACAAGGACGAACACAGATTTACCCAGGTTCGGCCCCTCAATGTGAGGTAAAGACCTACTTCCTGCCTACCCTAGATTGGTATTGATATGATATATGTGGTGTTACAATGGAGGCGATCCGATCTGGGAACTCGCCGTAAGAGCTAGGGTTTTAGGGCTTGATAGCTTGACCCTGTCAAAGTCCTGCGAGTCTTCTTTATATACACAAAGGCTCGCTAGGTTACAAAGGAAACTTCCTCCACAAGGAATATATCGACCGGAACCTACTTGGAGACTAACTCCTCCTCACGTCTTCCAAGATATGTCTTCTAGATCCTTCTCCTTGTGGCGGTACGATGTTGGGCCTGCTTTCACGCAGGCCTTTATTGTGCGAATAAGATGAGTCGCACTTTATCAATATGGGCCGCGGGTTAATCCGCAAAGTATTCCCTCGACAGGTGGTGCCTGGCGAGCTTGCGCTCCGCGGCAGTGGTGTGATCGCCGTCCTGGCGGCGTCCCTTGCATTGTGTCGGAGGTGGAGAGGTCATGCCGAGGGGAAACCCTTACCTTGGTGTCTACCAGGTCGCGGCGGCGGCGTCCGTAGACGTCGTTACCTTCTTGAAGGCGCCGATGTGGCTTGCCTCTGCCCTCCTACGTGCTCCGGGTGAAAACCCAAGATTTTCAGAACGGGCGGTGGCGGTGTTCTGCGTCGTGATCTTCTTGAAGACGCCGTCTTGGAGCTTGCGGTGGGTAGCTCTCTGGAGGTTGGGTGGCGGAGTCTTCTTCGGCGTGCTTCCTCCGGCAAAGCTTGTTGCTTGGACTGATCTCTCGGCGTGTCTTGTTTGGACTTCCTTGGTGTGCCTCGGCGTGGAGGTGTTTTCCCTGTTGGTTGTCTCCGCTGCAGTTGGGCGGGGCTCGGTGGTGTGCAGTGTGTGTTGGTGTGCCGGTCTCGGCTCCAGGGTGAGTTTGGCCCGACGAACTTGCCCGTGTTGACGGTGTGTAGCGTCCGCCGGTGTGCCAATCTGACCTCGTGGGCGAGCTTCGGCCCAACACCTTTGCCCGCCAAGTTGGTTCTCAATCTCACCGGAGTAACCTTGGGTGGCGTCCGTCTTGTTGGAGTTCCCGTGGTTGCCCTGTTTCTTGTGTGTGAGACAGTTCAGTGTTGTAAGCTGGGTTCAGCACTTTGTACCTTGTCGCCGTTTGTGGCGTTATTAATTTAACGTCGGGTCTTTTAGGCCTTTGGTCTAAAAAATGACATGTCTACCTATTCAAATAAGCTATTGTGAATGGCATTTTTGGGAGTGGCCAGATCTAGTTGAAAGTTTTCAGAGGGGCCATTAGTAGTTGAAAGTTTTCTAAAGGGCCATTTAAGACAAATTATACCTCAGCTCAGTTCGACGACAGGACACGACATGACAGCAGCCCAACCAACTGAACCATTTCCTCTCAACACGTAGCACTGTCGTTAGTTCGGTGTGCCAACCAAGGTTTTGGGTACCGAACTGGGAAAAAATCTCGAGGGTGCTCGAGATTTCCGGTAACCGCGGTTACTGAGAAATCACGACGGGTTACCGGACAAATTCAAATTTCAAATTTTGAATTCAAATTTCTAAAATTTTCAGAAACTGGGTAACCGCTCAGTAACCGGAGAAATACCGGGCAAATTCAAATTTCAAAATTTAAATTCAAATTTCTGAATTTTTTTGCTCGGTAAGGCCTTTTACCGAGGGTGCTCGAGATTCCCGGTTACCGCCAAGACCCTTTTCAAATATTACTTTTAAATCATTGACCATGTCATATATATCAACACCAGTAGGGTAGGTAGGCTTCGTCCGGTGATCTGCCTCACCTTTGAAATAATTGCCTTTCTTTCTTACGGGATGCTGTTTTGGATGAAATCGACGATGTCCCGGGTACACATTCTTGTTACCTAAATATGTACTTTCAGTCTCACCTAAACAGTGTGTGCATGCATTATATCCCTTGTTTGACTGTCCTGAAATGTTACTAAGAGCAGGCCAATCATTGATGGTTACAAACAACAACGCTCGTAGGTTAAATTCCTCCTGTTTGTGCTCATCCCACACACGTACACCTTTTCATGCCACAACTCTAAAAGTTCTTCAACCAATGGCCTCAGGTACACATCAATGTCGTTGCCGGGTTGCTTCGGGCCTTGGATGAGCACTGGCATCATAATGAACTTCCGCTTCATGCACAACCAAGGAGGAAGGTTATAGATACATAGAGTCACATGCCAGGTGCTCTGATTGGAGCTCTGCTCCCCAAAAGTAATAAAGCCATCTGTACTTAGACCAAATCTTAAGTTCCTTGAGTCATGTGAAAATGTCGGGAACTCTCTGTCGATTTTTCTCCACTGCGACCCATCAGCGGGGTGTCTCAGCATCACGTCTTTCTTACGGTTTTCTTTATGCCATCGCAACAATTTGGCATGCTCTTTGTTTTGGAACAAACGTTTCAACCGTGGTATTATAGGAGCATACCACATCACCTTGGCAGGAACCCTCTTCCTGGGGCGCGGCTCGCCCTCAACATCACCAGGGTCATCTCGCCTGATCTTATACCGCAATGCACCGCATACCGGGCATGCATTCAAATTCTTGTACTCCTCACCGCGGTAGAGTATGCAGTCATTGATGCATACATGTATCTTCTGCACCTGTAATCCTAGAGGGCAGACAACCTTCTCTGCACCTGTAACCCCTCTTTTTCCGTGCTTGGTCCAACAATTATAACCGGACATGAAACCGGACTGCAACAGGTGGACGTGAATGGTTTTTGAGGTAGAGTAATCCTACGTATTCTTACAGACACGACATGGACAAGAAATAAAACCATTCGGCGGCTTGTTTGTCTCAGCCACACGGAGAAAATCATGCATGCCATTAATAAAGTCGGGACAACGTCGGTCACCGTACATCCATTGCCGGCTCATCTGCATTATATAAATATATCAAAAACCATTACACTACATCATGAATATATAATAGTGATCAAATTAATTAATACAAGTTCATCACATTAAAACCAAAGTAGAGTAGTGACCAAATGCAATACATAGTTCACATAAAACATACATTGAAACTAACATACAATTATCTAAAGAATTTAAACCCAACAACAAATGCGATCAAAATCGCAACTAAGCTAATTATTGAACCAATAGCATAATGATACCAAGCCTCTTTATGAATGGCATATTTTATAATCTTTCTAATTTTCAAGCGCATTGCATCCATCTTGATCTTGTGTTTATCGACGACGTCGACAAGATCGAACTCCAATTTCATCTTCTCTTCTAGGCATTGTAGACGAAGATCTTCACTTCTTTTCAATTTTGTTTTCAAATCATTATTTTCTTTTTCAAAAAACTCGACAATAATGCCGGTTGGAATTTCCGGTTCAACTACCTCCTAGATAAAAAAATCTATGTCAAGTTGGTAGGTATAATTGTTATAAACACGAAATGAAACAAATAGTTATAAAAATATACCACATCTGAATCATAGACCGGACGAGAGCCGACGGAGACGGATATCAAAACCATGACACTATACATATAAAAAAACATAAGAAAATTATACAAGTAATAACTATACATTTAAATCATACAAGTAATTTGATCTCAAAATGCATATAAAAAACAAGAGGCTCACCGAGGTGGTGCCGGTGACGGGACGGCGCGGGCTATCGACGGCGGTGAGGACGGGGACGGGACGACACTAAAACCCACAAATCATAAATTAATTTGAGCTCAAAATGCATATAAAAAAAATGAGCTCCCTAATTTAGGCATTACATCAAACACCTAGCTAGCACAACAAAAATGAAATGAGCTAAACTAGCAATGAAATGAGCTAAAGTAGCACGCCGGAAGAAAGGATGTAGTTGCTAACCCTTGAATAAATGGGGTGCCGTCAATCTTGACAAATGGTGGAAAAAATAGGGATGAACTAGAGCTTGGGAGAGGAAACGGAGGAGAAAAATTGTGAAGTTTCGAGCAGGAAAAATGAAGTGGCCTCGGGTGAAAGAATATGATATAGGGGAAACCTTTAGTACCGGTTCGTATCACGAACCGGTACTAAAGGTTGCTCGCGCTGGCCCCATCTCTGCGGCCGCTGCAGCAAACCTTTAGTACCGGTTCGTAGACTAAAGGTTACTTACGAACCGGGACAAATGGGCCAAACGGAAGCCCTGTTTTCTTCTAGTGTCAATTAAGTTTCCAACATATTCATATAGCTAACAACCTATGGATAAAAATCTGGAACATACTGGGCAACTAAAAGCAGTTGACTGCTTCTCGAGCTAGCCAACCAGAGAGTTAATATATATTCTCGTCCTTGTAAAAAAAAGAAAGAAAAAATAATATACTCTTATGTGCGGCATGCATGAATCGGTGCTGACTAATTATCTATTATCTTGTATTGGCAGGGTTGATAATAGCTTAATTAATTAACACCATGGAATAATCTGATATTGGGTCATTGTTGCTTATTAATTATGGAGCATTCTCATGTGGTTGAAGAGCACACGCAATTGACCTATATAATTTATTAATATAAACTATTTCATGCATACTACTCAGTATTGTGCAATACCAAGGGAAATATCAGCACACGCAGGACAAAAGGTATGCAATGCCCCTAGCTGAAATGACATTAATCAAAGATTGAGCCGTCATCACATTGACAAGGACGTCAATGATATTTTCCTTATACCCTTCTCTATTTTCTTTTGCCTCAAAATGTGTTTGACTCGAGCGTACGTTAAACTGTTTTTTTACTAATCAACATCACTACCTAGCTAGAGACCAGAGATATCTTAGGCAGCTAAATCATCATCGTGTGGTCCAAAGTAACATGCATGTCACAATTGTTGAAGTGATCAGAGATATCGTTTTCTTTTAGAATAGAGTATGGTTAATTGGGGAATGAGCCAAACTAGTGTCTGGTCGAATTTGGTAGCTAGTTAGTTTTCCATATACGGAGATCGAGGACGATCTTTGGCATTATATATAGATGTAAATTAAGAAGATCTTGTGGGTTGGTGCGTGTTCATGTGAAAGAATTCATAACATATATATACTGATTTATATTTCGAAGAAGAAAAGGCAGTTTATAAAGAAATGTTGTACGCATACTCTTCCGGGGCTCGCATTTCTTAATTAGAACAAATTCTTGATCTCACAATTCTTAGTCGGAATTGCCTCTTCATTCACGCGGCGGTCGGTCGGCGGTGCATGAGTGGCCAGACCAGATGGAACCCGATTCTTGAGAAGGGCACACATCAATCAATCAATCGGTTAGTTTTTCAAGACAGTTTATCTTTCAAAAAGGTGTTGGATGAATCGATGAGTACACACTAGGTAGCTTTTGCAAATTAGAAAGCAAAAGACCATGAATGTACAGCTTGCAAAGTTATTCATTTGGAATATCCTGTCCTCCCACAACATTTGAATTCGGATTCCATATATATATACATCACTACGTACCTAGCTAGCTAGAGACCAACAGGCGCTGACCCTTGACGAAAACGACCCAAGTAAAAAAAGGGATGTATGATTTGTACATGCATGTCGGCAGGGGCATGGATCGAATAATGCCGTAATTAATGATATTACTTGGGTCGCTGGCCCGTCTTAATTACTAGTTTTGTAGCTAGCTTTGTTTGGGCAGATAGTGAGCGTGGCCGGCCCCTCTCATCTCGTCGGCAGATAGTGAGTGTGGTGTTGTGGGCACGCACGAGCTAGCCAGTAGTCGATCGAACCGGCAATAAGCTCAGATCTCTCAACACGTACGTGCCGCTTTTAGTGAAAACAAAGTTATGAAATAAGATGGGTGATAGTCTATTGCATGATTGTCTAGTCACATACATTGAGCGGGATATTTTCTTCGAGGTGGATGAAGATGACATAATCGACTTTCATGTCCTTAAGGAAGCGTAAGCCACACAAGTCAAACAAGTAGTATTGTGAGTTTTTTATGCATATTTCAGACTATATTAGTATGGGGTTTTAACTATTTGTACGGTAATTTATGCAACTTTCGTACTTAATCTTTCAGTTACATATTATTTATTGCTTTTATACCGTATTACAATGCAAAATTATAATTATTTATTGAATTGGTAAATAGATTTTATCAAAATGGCCAGTAAATTTTCGGTGCGGCCACTAGTAGGGAAAGGCCTACCGCTGGCGGACGGAAATGGCCTACCGCTGCCGGGCGGGCCCCGCCAGCGGTCATTACGCCAGTGGTAACGATTTACCGCTGGCGGGCGGCCGTCCGCCAGCGGTAAGTCTCGTTACCGCTGGCGGGCAGAACTTCGGCCCGCCAGCGATAGGTTTGGCAGCGCTGGCGTGCAGCCTCGGCCGCCAGCGGTATAATTTTTTGAATTTCTTTTTTTCTGAAAATCGTATTCCAGCAGTATCTACAGTACAGTAAATTCAAATACAGACGTCAAACAAACAACAGAAATATAGACGACCACATACAAACGATCAAAGTGCTATACATAGATACCTTAATTAGTTCATCACACATGCATCACAAATTAACCTAACACGACATAGTACTTAAGCTAAAGTTCGATAAGGTAAACAACATGCATTAGTTCATCCCTTAACCTAACTTGAAATTTAACCTAAAACTACTCATCGAGATGACCCCAGCATGAACTGATGTCGGATGAGTCGTCCGACCCATCGAGATCATCCCAGAAGCTCGAGTCCATGCTCGACGACGAATCGTCGCCGGTCTTCTTGCACGGCGGCGCTGCACTGGAGGGTCCGGCGACGTCGGAGCTCACCTGCCTCTTCTTGTTCCTCGAGGCGTAGAAGTCCAGCTCCGCCTGCACCAGATCGGGGCGGTTCTGGCGCAGCGTGTCCATCCGCCACTCGTCGATCTCGGCAACGCGGCGAGCTCTCCCCTCGCGGCGGTTACGCCTCACCTCGTCTACGTCGACGATCTCCATGGGCGGCGCGAGGAACTCAGCCTCCGCCCGGTTCGGAACGTCGGGGAAGTTGAGCTCGGAACGCGGCCGTCCAAACCTCCAGGCTGCCGCGTCGAATGCGCGCGCGGCGAGCTCCGCCGTGTTGAAAGTCTCCATGTACCAACGGTGGCCGTCCACGGTGATCTCCGCGGACCAGCGGCCAGATGGGCGGCCACGGACGCCAATGAACCCGCTCGTAGAGCGGCGGCGCGGCGGCATTCTCTGCATACAAGGTAAATAAAAAATGTTAAACAACAAATTACAGTACAGAAATTGTAATGAGATGAAACATAACAACATTTTAATCATCGACAACCTAATAAGAATACAAAACAGAACAACATTTCGGCCAAAGTCATGCCAAAATTCACGAGAAATTTTGGCATGACTTTGGCTAAAAATATGACATATGAGTACCCGAATTTGCCGGAATGGAAGTTAATCAACATTCCGACAATCTCGAGGGTCTCTAAAGGTACCTGCAAACATTTCATACATAGCCACAAGGCCACCACCACAAGCACTTATGAAAATTTTCATCTCACTTCATGTACTACAAATCTATCAACTATCAACATCAACTAGCATCTATTAGCAACTATCAACATCACGAATCTATCAACTATCAACATAAAATTGAAGTTGGCATTTCGGCAAACACCTTCGGTGCAACCCGTTGGAGAGAAGGGAGAGGAGGGAGACGGGCAGCACTCGGGACGGCGCGGCTGCGGAGACGGCGCGGGCGTAGACGGCACGGGCGGAGACGGCACGTGGCATGGACGGCGCGAGCGGAGACGGCGCGTGGACGGCGCGGGCGGAGACGGCGCGTGGACGGCGCGACGGCGGCGGCGAGACGTGCGGGGGAGCGGCCGCACGCGAGGAACGGCGGCGTCGGTGGTCCGGAGCGGTCGCTGCTGCGGGGGCAGGGAGGGGGCGGCGCGGTTGGTGGGGGGCAGGGGGTGGATGGGATTGGGTGGGGGGCGAATGGATAGGGTTAGGTGGGTGGGGGGGCAGCGGCGGGTGGATAGGGATGGTGCGCGGTGGGCCCGCGCGACTAGGGGAGGGTTACCGCTGGCGGACAGCGTCTGCCGTCCGCCAGCGGTAACTTCTAGGTTTTTTTTTCCCTTATATAAAGGGCCAGGGGCAGACCCCGGATTTGCTATCAGTACCGCGTCACCACCGCGCCGCCGCCGCCCTTGTCCGCGCCTCTCGACGACCTCTCCGCGCCCGTGGCCTCCGCCGGCGCCCCTCCACGCCTCCGTGGACCTCCCCTAGTCCGTCCCCATGCCAGTGTACGCTACCATTTCTCCCTGATCCCCTCCTCCCCTCCGTAGGTTGCATGTACCTTAGGTGTTTGATCAAATTCCCCACTATTGTTTTTAGATCTCGGGCATATACGTCGGCGATGGCCGCGGCCGGACACCCGTTGGACAATAACGGCCCTGTGCGGGATTGGGCTCCGCCGGGCTGGCACTGGGAGTTATCTTCCGGAACGCGTAGCTTGGTGAGAAATCCGGGCGAAGTCGCCGACCCGGATCTTGTTTGGTGGAGGTCGCGTGGGCCAGGGAGCTTCCAGAGGGAGCCGGCCCCCGAGGAGGTGGTACGTCGCCGTATAAGGGAGGAGGATGCGCACGTCCGTCGCTACATGCATCTGTTGGATACGATGTATACTAATACATGACAGGCAATGCAAAGGAATCCTTATCATGTGAGTATTGACCCTGTGATGGTTCCTACTATTTGGGTGATCAGCGCTCCCCGTGATGCACCCCGTGGCCTAGTACGAGGCAGAAGTTAGTTAAATAAAAATGGCATGAGGACGATCGATCCAGCTGTAACCGGAGATTAAATAAAGATGTAACCGTGATATTTTTTGCATATTAATTTGATCTATGTTGCTTTTTGCATAGAGTCTTTTTATGTGTACTAGTTGCTATGTGAACTGATAAACTTTATTTTCGACAAAAGTTTCACAAACATTTTTCACAAAAAGCACTATCATGTAGAAACATCTACAAGTTTCAGTTCGATCAAAATGACCAAGTTATGTCAATTCTCAACGCATAGTTTGTGATAAAGTGCTCATATTCGACACATAGATCTGTCTTGATATAGGAAGCAATGGTTTCTAAGGAAATTTATAGATTGTTTTCATAAATATAATTTTCCTACTTATTTGTATTACAGGCTAACTTAACGCTGGCGGACGCTCTAGTGTGCCCGCCAGCGGTACGGAACCGATCGCTGGCCTACGGTGCACTCTGCCCGCCAGCGGTACTATATCCATTTTTTTCCCAGATGAGCTCATCCGCTGCCACTACCGCTGGCGGGCACTGTCTTGCGTCCGCCAGCGGTACGTTAAGTACCGCTGGCGGGGCATGTGTTGTGCCCGCCAGCTGTAGTTTGCGCCGCCTCCTCCCAGATTTCTACTCCTACCGCTGGCGGGCGGTCCTAGTGTCCGCCAGCGATACGTCCAGAACCAGTGGCGGACACGAAAACCCGCCCGCCCGCGGTCGTAGCGCTGGCGTACAAAACTGTTGTCCGCCAGCGGTACGCTGGTAGCTATAAGCCTTTTCCTACTAGTGGGCATACCCAATGAAAAAATCCTAGATCCGCCACTGGTACTACCACAAAAGTGTTCGTCTTTGGCGATTATTGATCCATCGTCGACGCAAAGGTTGGACACATAAGACGGAACAGAAATCAGAGTCACGTGTACTACTAGATAGTATTCCCAAAACCAAGCACGTACTCCAGCTTACACCTGATAACTTGGCACACCAACTTTGCAAGGCTTGAGCTGTCTTCCTGAGCTTCATGTTAAATTCAGAATAGGGTTATGAGGCCACGCTTCAGTAGCATCGTTCCAATAAAGATTGACGACCTCAACAAAAACAAACCTGTTGAGCCAGTGTGATTCAAACCAAAATCTCTTGCACTTTGCTGTGTTAAACAACGTGGTAAGGGCGAGAGGTCAGATAAAGCCAAGGATAGCCCTGTAAGAAGCATTGCGGGAATTTGTCATGCCATTCGACCGACACAAGTACTATGTCGATTATGCAAAGGGTGATATTCTTCTTATCATTAGACCAAGTCAAAGTGTGATACGTCTCAAACATATCTATAATTTTTTATTGATCCATGCTATTATTATATCAATGCTACATGTTTTTTCTATGTTTTCATGTTAATTTACAACATTTTTATTGGACTAACCTATTAACCCAGTGCCCAGTGCCAGTTCCTGTTTTTGCATCGCAAATAATTGCCCGGGTGCAGTCACGTAAAAAATCGGGAAAAATAGGAAATCACCGTAACATTTCAAGACAAAGACGTGAAGCACCGGAGGGGGCCCCACCCCACTGGCGCGGCACCACGACCAAAATATCAATCCCCACATTTACTGCTGGAGTGTTAAGCCTTATATCGCTTAAACAATAGTCCTACTTTTTTCCGCTAAGAAATATACATTATGTATTTTCTTCTGCTGGAAAAGGAAAATACAAAAAAATGTTTTTTATTTTGTAGCAAAGCGAAAACAGAAATCCAAAAAAAGACTTGTTTGTTTGCTTTATTTTCTTTTGTCCCCAAGGGGAAACAAAATCATTAGAAAAGTGTTAGTTTTCTTTGTTTTGCTTTGTATAAAATGGAAAGAAAATCACAAAAAGAGTTGCTTTATGGTGTCAAGTAATATGTTCCTCGTTGTTTAATTAGAAGAAAACTCCAAAAACGTCTTGCTCATTTTCCAAAACATTGAGTTTGTGTTTTTGTTGTATGTCGGTTGTTGGCTGGGTGGGTATCCGTTGTTTGTTGGTTCGCGGGGGGGGGGGGGGTGGGGTAACTCTGCCTATGCTAATATGATGTTGCATAGCCGGTCCCAAGCCCGGCAAAAAGAGGAGGGGCCAAACATTTGCCCATCATAAACTGTTATAACCAAACCCGTCATTTTCTTGCCTTTTTTCTTGTGGGGACCTACTATTTTCTATGACATGACAACCAGAGAGACCAAATCATATCCCGGGGTCGTCAGGGGAGGGCATCAGTGAGACTGGGGACGTGAAGCTTGGTACGCGCACGACATATGCAAAACAATGTTCATGCCGGCTCGATGGAGCCGGAGTGATCTGATGGTGCGGAAGGGCGGAGCATGGCGTATCAGATGGATAGAAAGCTCAAATCATTGTGGTGCGCCAATAAATTCACTAACAAGTTTTCTAAAAACTTCTTCGGACTCTAAAATATCAGGTGGTGTAGATTTTGGTTGACAAACCTTTGGCACATACATAAACTTGGGTCCTCTACGTACTGGAACTTTCCGGTGCTTTATTAAAAGGAGTACCTTAATTATCATTAGGTTCCATGATTAGCCTCGCTGAAACGGTATGGTTGGACAAAACATGTCGTGCAAGATTCTTATTACAAGCACGTACGATTAAATACGAAATACCGATGGAGAAATACATATGCCGTACATTAATGACGAGGACTTGGCCACAACCGAAACAACTTACTCCCTACCTGATAAAGCCACGCGACCTGCAGGCACAGGCGAGTCCAATAGGCAGGCTTCAACAGGCTTCAGCCTGCCCTACGAAATAGCAAAATTATTTTCTACTACTACTATTCTACCAGTGATCCAGCCCATTACCTCAGCCCATTAACTCAACGCACACACACGCACATGCTCACGACGACCAGCAGCACACATCCAGTTCTACGCTCGGCAACAGTGCGTATTTGTCCAATCATTAAACTATTTTGCAACCTGTCGTTTGCAATTAGCAGCTCATTTGTCCATGTACTGTTTGAGAATTAATTTATATCCAATGCAATTAGAAGAAAGATGTGGAAGAGGCATTTGATAAGAGGTAGGAAACGCAGAGATGATTTGTTGTTGCTTCTGGATGTATTAGTGTGTGAAGTGCATGCTTTTGACCCGAATCTTTGTGGTATATTATGAGTAGGGATTGGGTGAACCAGTGATCCTGCCTTAAAAAAAAATCGAAAATAATATTTTTGAGTGTCGAAAAATTCCAATTTTTTGAACATGAATACATATACATGGTATATATATTTTTGCAAAGTTTCGGTTGAAAATACATATTGTGTCGGGCTACCGAAAAATAAATTCATGTATTAGATAATGACTATTTTCTTTTGACATGAGATAATGACTATTTTCGATGCAAAAACAACTTTCCGGGTATATTTGTCTTAAATAAATTCATGTATTAGATAATGACTATTTTTCTTCGGAAACAACAATTAGTTTACTCATTGTTAAATTTCATTTGGCATGGTTTTCCTATAAACCGAGCCATTTTCAATGAATCGCAGCGCTGCCCGTTTTTTGTCAAAATTTTCAGCCCACCCTCCAATTAATTCCTGGACTCGCCGTTGCCTGCAGGTCGAGTAGCAAAGGTGGAATAGTTAATTTACACTGCACGGTCACTTTATTCCAGCCAGGACATCCTGCGAATATCAGTTTTCAAAACGATGCGTACAGCCAAACCAAAATTAGACGCAGATGAAGGCACAAATGTAATTCGTAAAGTAACGTGCCATTTCCACCCTTACCATCTCTGGCTTAATTTTTCTAGTCACACCACCACGAATACAAAAAAAAGTCGACGAAGAGAAAGCCGGCGAACAGACCTTCTATCGCTGAAAGGGCTCGAAAATGAGGCACCACCTCCTGAAGTCCTACGCTGAAGCCGACATACTCGCACTGCATAAGGAATACGCGTGCCGGCTACCGGGTCGTAAAACCATAACCAAACCGATAAAAGATGAAGTAGCACTATTTGCGGCGTTCCTCAAGCGCGAACTCTCGCTACCACGCCCATCTTTTACGGACGGGGCTTGCATGTGCCCCTGTCGTGCGACCATCCGTGCGACATGCACGCACCGAGGTCATCGAACGGCTGTTCCTCCCGCACCCCCTAGCTGCCTTTTTCTTCCGAAAATAAAAACCAAAATATAACTGGTTCGTCCGCCATATCCATCATCCCCTGTCGGAGCAGCGGAAGCTGAGCCGCCCGCGATACGTCCGCCGCACTCCCGTTTGTCCGGCCTCCAACCCCATCCCGTCCTTAGGATGACTCCAACGGGGCGACCCATCGAGTCCGTGCGCGTCCGTCCCTGTTCGTGGGAGCCAAAAACACGGCCCAACGGGGCGACGCAAACGGACCGCGGTCCGTTTTTTGGTCCGCCGCGACGCATTCCTGGCCCAAATTTGGGTCACCGATGCGTCGGGCCCGGACGCGAGCGGACCGTTCCTGCATCCTCCCCGTGTCCGCCCTGGCCCCGCGTGTCATCGACCCCAACGGCACCTACCCGTAATAACTGTGGGCGGTGGAGCTGTATAAATCGCGCCGGCCGGCCAAACCCTAGGGCACAAACCCTAGCACTCCTCCCCAATCGCGCCGGCCGGCCAAACCCTAGCCACGGCGGCCACCATCTCCAAGCTCAGATCCACGCGCCGGAATGGATCCGCCGCCGCCGCCGCAGCATCTGGTGGACGAGGTCGAGCGAGCGCGTATGAGCGCGCGCGGGCGCTATCGCGGCAGCTTCTCGCGCCGGATGGCGACCAGCCCGTCATGGGCCGGCATGATTCCCCAGCCGCCGCGTCCGCGCCTGACGGACGCCCAGAGGAGTGCGGTGGAGGCGGCGTTCGCGGACTGCGCCGACAGCAACGAAGAAGAGTACGCCGCCGGTGTCGCGGGGGATGGCGCGCCGCCGGAGCCTCCCATTGGCGTGGGCGGCCCTGCTCACATCACCGAGGAGGAGGCGGTGAATGCAGCCCACATGCAGCTGAACGCGCAGAGGGCGGCCGCGTTCATGTCCGCCGCGCACGCATGTGCCGACGCTGCAGTGGAGGAGGAGATGAAGCAAATGCGCCGCGCCGAAGAGTCCAAGAAGCGCGCGGCGAGGCGCAAACGGCACCGGGAGGCCTTGGCGGCGGCCGAGGCCGCGAAAGGAGCAGGCAGCTCCACCTGATGTCATCTCCACCGCGAAAGGAGCCGAGGCCGTGGCCGCCTATGTGCGGTTCATTTTCCACTAATACCGGCGCCCGCTACGTGTTTCGTAGCTACAAAATGATCAAAGAAGATTGAGTCAGCCAGCCCTGGCTGGCCATGGGCGCGATGAAGGAAGAGCCAGCAAGTCCGTTGCAGAACGGGCATGCTGCGTGACGTTCCTCAAGGCCGCAGCCCCTCTTTGATCTTCCCCCTTGCCGACCGGTGGTCGGTTATTAATTTCCTTCAAGTTTAGGTTTAGGTATTAGGTTTTAATGTTAGGAGGAAGTCCTAAATTTACTATGTAATTTTAGATTTAAAAATGTAATCCTAGTATTAAAAAAATGGCAAGCGGACTCAATGCGTCGGCCCCGTTGGGGCACTGGCCAGAAAGGGGCGGACATGGGCCGGACGCACGTCCGTTCCCCGACCCAAACGGACAAAACGCGGACCAAACACGCGTCCGTTTGGGTCGGCCCGTTGGAGTCATCCTTACGTACGGGCGGGCGGCCAGGCTAGGTTTTACGCTGCAAAAAGCGCCGGCCATTGCGGCGGCGGAAGCGGAGGAGGAGGTACCTGTGGTGAGGAGAGACTCGAGCTCGCGACAGTTGAGGAGGGTGGCGCGGTGCTTGGTGAGGGCGGCGGGCGTCGTCGGCGATCGCGGCCATGGCGTGGGGCGGAAGCAGAACCTTTTCCTCCTCGGGTTGGAGTGGACTCGGCTGGACCCGACCGACCAGGTGTGTTATCAGGAGGAGGCGAGGGTTCGTGCCCATCGTGGACACGGACTGGGCCTAGTGGGCTTTTTGGACTCCGTTCCGAATTCCCGTGAGCTGCATGCTAGCGGCAGAGACCTCCGGTAAAATAATTTTCCTTCTCTAAAACAGCACATAATCCTCGTGTACGTACATGCACAGAAATACATGTTTCCCTCAAAAAAATATGCATACATATACATGTGGATTAGTTTAGGTACTACTCCCTCCTTTTAAATATAAGATGTTTTAGTTTTTGTCTATATCCACATGCATACAAATGTATCTAGATAACTTTAGTGTGTACATTCACTCATTATAGTATGCATTTAGATAGACACACCTAAAACATCTTATATTAAAAAACGGAGGGAGTATCTATTACACAAAGTTCTTTAAGCATATGCACGGAGAGAGGCGCTTTGACTCCCGGTTGCATATACACCATAAAATACATTTTAAACAAATTTCGATATTAAAAAATGAAAAAATTCTTCGTGCACATAACTTAACATTTTAGGTGTTCACATAGTCGTTTCACGGAAAACCGGTATTTTTTTCTTGTCTGCGTAAAAAAAAACAAATTTTAGTGGTAAATAAGGCTTTTCACGAGTTTTTTTTTTGTCTTTTTTCGCGAGCCACAGAAAATATCAGTTTTTACACAAAATGACTTTGTAAACATAGTGAAGAAGTATATTCAAAATTTATTTCACATTTTTTCGAGATCTTAAAATGTGTTTTTGATATCCCAGTGCATTTCTCTTTTGAAGCTATTTGCGTGCGCAGCACCGGTGCAGTGCAAAAATCCTTTTGTAGCAAAAATTTGAAAGCTTTGTAGCATAATTTTCCGCTATTGATGCAAATCCGCATGAGAGTTGTAGCAAGTTTCTTCTTTGACACATTTTTCTTGATGTGGTGCAAACCTTTAGAAGGTTTGTAGCAAAAATTCTTTTTATTGATGCAAATCCATTGAAGAGTTGTAGCAAATTTATGTTTATAAGATCATTTTATCTTGCAAATTCTTTCAAAGGTTTGTAGCAAAAAATATTTTTATTGATGCAAATCCATTGAAGAGTTGTAGCAAAATTATGTTTATAAGATCATTTTATCTTGCAAATTCTTTTGAAGGTTTGTAGCAAAAAATCTTTTTATTGATGCAAATCCATTGAAGTGTTGTAGCAAATTTATGTTTATAAGATCATTTTATCTTGCAAATTCTATGAAGGTTTTGTAGCAAATTTCTTCTACTTGTGATGCACATCACATAAGCGTTGTAGCAGAATTTTGATGCAAGTTTGTAGGTTTTTTGTAGCAATTTTCGTTTGTTTTTTATATGACGCAATTTATCTTTTCAAGAGGAGCAAATCCTTAATAGTTTGTAGCAATTTTCCTCCTCCTTTTTTATGGGTGCAAATCCATGTAAGGATTGTAGCAGAAAATTGTAGGGCTTTGAATCTGTCCATGACGGCACCGATGATGGCCGGAGTTGGGCGTCGAGGCATGTTGGGCCATGCACGATCGTGCTGCTACCATGGTGCCTAGCACGGTCGTGCTTCTACCCGCCGTCGGCGGTGGTGCGGTGCTGGCAGCAGCGGGGCCGACGGGATATTCGTCGCCGGAATTTCTGGGCGACGCGGTGATGGATGCTGCGTGCCATCCGTTTGCGAGCTCGCAGAGAGGAAAAATCAAACATGTCGTGCAGCTTTGGAAGACGGGTCCACCCACGTGGCCACGTGTGCTTGGAAAGCGACCGTTTCCACGTTTTCTGGGCGAGAGAGGGATGTGGGCTTGCAAAGGGATCGGATGACCAGCGTTCTCTCCATCAGACCCATCCGACGGCTGCCGACCCGGGGGATCGGCGCGCAGGATCCCCGGGGACGCCTAGTTCTGTTTGCCTCACGTACGTGAGTATTTGTTGTGCACGAGTTGCACGAAAGCTAACTATAGTACTCCTTCCGATCCGAAAAAAGAGGCGCACCAACTGTACAAAGTAGATTTTACAGAAAAGTCCTTCACGATTCAAAAATTGAAAAGAAACTACAGATCTCTCCATCCCCAGCTCTGCTCGCCTCGCTTGCCCAGGTCTCAATCGATCGATCGTAGCGCCGGCGAGAGACGCGGGATCGATTGATCGCCAGCCGGGCCGAGCTAGCCAGAGCGATCGATCAGCCTCGCTCGCCCGCCTCGCGGTCGCCCGCGTTGCTCTCAATCGATCGATCGCAACGCCGGCGAGCGACGCGGGATCGATCGATCACCAGCCGGGCTGAGCTAGCCAGATCGATCGATCCATCGCCAGCCTCGCTCGCCAGCCTCGCTTGCCCGCGTTGCTCGCCGGACCATCTCTGTCCAACTCCGGCCAGATCTCCATTCCTACCCAGCTCATCTCCACTCCAGGTCGCCGGCAGCTTAATCTCCACTCCAGGTCGCCTCGCCGGCAGGTCGCCGGCAGCCTCATCTCCACTCCAGGTCGCCGGCTGCTTCATCTTCACTCCAGGTCGCCGGCAGGTCGCCGGCAGCTTCATCTTCATCCAGGTCGCCGGCAGGTCGCAGAAATAGCACTCGCCTCTAGATCGCCGACTCTGGGAAATGGATGCCTCAAGTGCATCTTCAACTGCAGCTTCCTCCTCCACCTCGAGATCTTCCAGTGCAGCTTCTTCTTCGTCCGCGGCCTCCGGATCATCATCAGGTCCTCCCTCCTGCACATGAATTCAGCTAATCTCACTGCTCTCTTCATACTAATGTCATACCAGGAACTAGTGTTGCCAACTAATTATGAAATGCATAGAACAATGGGAGTACATCACTGATCTTGAATGGCAGTAATGTCATACCGGCTATTTGTTGACGCAGCATGAGCAGCTGCAGCAAGAAGGCCAATGTGCATGCTATCACTAGATAGAACAGAAGATGGCATGACAGTTTGTGGCTGGGATGCCCGTCGAATTCCCAGAAGAAGCTGATTGTTATCATTCCTGAAAACACACATAGATACACAAGTTCAGCCATTTACAATCTGTGTGGTCGAGAGGTGACATCAAGGAAAGGAGGGGTGCCTACTGATCCTCTTGAGTGTTGGAAGAATGGACGAATCTCTTTGCACTTGCAAAAAGCTCCTGCGCTGGAGGCTGCAGCGTGAAATCCTACAGAAGTTATAGGGAAGTTAGAACAGTTGATGATTGATTTCACTCTATGCACCAAGTCAATTCACAAAACTGAGCTGAAAGTGTAGAGAAGCAGCACAGACCAGCGGAGGAAACACTCATAATTTTCACGGTGATTTTGGTGTTGACAACAAGTATCATCATCTGTGGTTCGGCGAAACTCAAGTGGCGTATGTGACAAGCCACGAACGCCAGCGGCGCTGCCGCAATCCCTCCGTGCACTCTGACGGCCGACACCCTGACGCTGTGTCGCCATGCCTCTAGCGGCGTACCGTGCCTCCGTTCTGCCCATCCGCGTCGTTGTCGCCGTTTCCTCTACCTGAGTCTACTGAGATGGTGGCACCTTCGTTTCAGTAAACTTTCTTACTTAAGTACAAATCTCGTGTAAACTGGTAACAAAAAAAATACTGGAAATATTGATACAAGCAGTAGAACGCTACTGTTTTTTCTGCCAAAAAACAAACTCAGGGCAATAGAAAGAAACACTTGCCCTGATCTTTTGTAAAGCTCACCCCGCTGCCGCGATGCTATCTGAATCCCTGTTGTTGCTGTCCTCGGGAATTTGTACTTAAGTACTGAAGGTAGTCTATGATTGGGAATGCAAGCCCTCGGCTATTTGGACGAACACCAGGCAGTCCCAATAATAGACTACCTTCAGTGCTATGTGTAGTAGTAGATGATGGCTCCTCCGATTCAATAAACTTTCTTAAGTACAAAACTTTTGTACACTTGTAACAAACAAAGAAAAAGCTGAAAATATAAATAAAAGCAGCACAGCCCTATTGGTTTCCTCAAAACAAAACAAAAACATGACTGCTCCTTCCACTCACACATACCAAGTGTGCTCACCATGATCATCTCTAGCTCTTGCAAGTACCAAATGACTCACAAAACGTTAACCAACAGCATCATGAACCATAACCAAGAAGATTAATTAATTAACTAGTACCAAAGGGTACACCTCAGGTAGCAAGTTCCTACAAAGGCTTCATGATCGATACAAACAGAATAGTGGCTGCCCTCTAGGAGAAACAGATCCCTGAATCCTCAAGGGGAATTGATCGCAAAACGGCTGAGATAAGGCAGGTCACTGCAGAGGTACACCAGCTGTCAATTCACCAGCGCCAGGTAGCAAAATGTGACGGGATTAGACGGCCACGGAGGAGCAACAAAGAAAAATAACGGCAGGGTGACGCCGAGGGCCGTCCCTCTTTTCCCATTCCCTGTCGGCATCCATCTGCTAAGCAAAATTTACAAGTGTGGTCAAGTTACAAGCTCTCCCGCCAACACGAATGATGAGGGAGGGAGACTCATTTCTAAGTCCTAGGATCCCTAGACCTACCAATATACATACATGTATAGCGTGCCCAAATGCCTCCAAACTTGTCAGATAAATGTGGGCCTCGCCGAGCCTACAGCTCCGCTCCCGCCAAAACACGACCGAACCGATGCGTGGCTCAGCAGCGACTTGGTCGGCATCCTTGGGCACCTGCTGCCAGAGACAATCTTCTCTGGTCCTGATACGAGGGCTTATGCTATCTAGACCAAAACGTCCATTTATTCCTCACCCAATGTCTGTCAAATCTGCAAGAGGATCCAACTCCTCGATGCTTGGAAGCGAACCAGGGTCATACTCGTACTGCTGTGAACCAAACTCAGTCTCAGTCTCTAGAAGATCATCATCCACGTAGGTGAACTCGGAATCATCGATGCCAAAGTCAGACAGGGACTGCGCGATGTGGAACTCAGCTGCTGAGATTGTCGAAGGTCGACCCGGGGCTCGGAGGAAGTCATGCCTGACTGTTGGCGCCTCGTGCGGTTCGGCAGTCCTCTGGATCTTCGACTTTGAGGGTCTCCCTGATTCCGAAGCTGCCTTATGCTTGCCCGTGGACTTTGGGCCAGATCTGTGCCGAGCAGTGTCCTGTATGTGGAATGCAGATGATGCCCAGTGAGAACCTTCCCCTTCGAAACAAGCTTCCGATGCTATCCTGCATAGATGTAAATCACACTTAACATTAGTTCACGCTATGGAAGGTTGCTAGACAATATGCAGTTTCAAACAATTTATAACTACTCGTCCCGACTACAAAACAAGGGCAATAATGATCACCAGCAGTACAACAACAAAGCATTAGCACTGACCTGAATCTTTTCTCAGCGTGTCTATGTGATAGTCCAGACAGCAGCGATTGTTCCGCCGGCATAATAGCGCGCTTAATAGGTTCTGGTTCTAGAATGGACACATTCACTACAGACGGAAAGTCTGCCTCATAAGCATGTTGATCTGTGCGGAAATCCAATACTAATTCTAAACTTTTCCGACGAGTTTCATGAATGCCAGTTGGTATCACCACTCTTGGACCTTGGGCCTGAGCATCTGCGAGGGCTGTCCTTACATGATCAAAGCTTGGTCTGTCGCTTATGGTGGACCAGTTCTCACTCAATCTAAAAGGCTTGTGGGTTGCACTAGAGCTAGTACTTGTAACACGACGGGGCTCATGACCACATTTTGATCTCCAAACAGAAGAAAGTATGGCCATGAAATGCTTCTGGAGAAGCAACTCATTGTTGGGAGTTTCACTGATCACATTCAGCAACAACCGAGTTTGGTCCTGAAAGAAGGCATAGAGAAGGTCAATCTGTGGCTAACAAGCAGCTGAAAGGCATACCATACACCCGACAAACATATGGAGACAAAATGATGTTAAACTATGACCAAAGGAAATGAGAAACATATGCATGAAGCCATGTAATTCCAATATTTATCAAGTCTAGCATTCATATTAACACATGCCTCTTGACTATTGCTTATGAATTAGACTAAACAGGGGATTACTTCTCAGCAGAGCTATGCTGACTTGCATATTGGTCAAATGTGAAATCATCTTCCCAGCAGCAATAGAGAGTTGGTCAATGATAGTAATTGCATAGCTCAAAAATGAGTTGTGTTTCTGAAAAAAGAAATTATGAAATAACCAGTGGCAGATTTACTACAAGATACTTCAGTTTTAGGGCTTCTAAGAATAATCGAGCATGAGTGGCATGTTGCACACATGCATCATTTTGGACTCACTATATAACTCAGAACCAAGATAACCTTGGTCAAAGCGTGAACATGCGCAAATATCCTCGTGTTGGAAATTGCTCCACTACAAGATGACAGTAAATCAACTCACCTCATTTACTTTCAAGATAGCCTTCCCGGCACCTGAAGGAGCCTTCTCACTGTTTGGATTGTCAGTAGCAGACAACACATGTTTGCAGAATAGTTCTCGGAATCTCTCACAGCAATGCACAGGATGACGATATCTGCCCCTATAAAGTCCACCGCCCGGCATGGACTGAAGAAATTCGCTAGCCAGTTCCCAGATAGGGCCATACTCATGCACAGTTCCACAAAGAACTGCATCTTCTTCAGTGGTCCATGGATCTAATGCACAATCTCGAGGCCATAGAAGACCCTTCTTCTTCAACCTCTCGGGCTTAATTACCATAACACGCTTTGCTGGCATGCAAGGGATGGAAACCCGGCCATCATTCTTAGTTCTCGCCAACTTTGGATCAGGATCATCAGCTTCATCCTTCAACTTCAGCCGCTTGCCTTCGAGCGAGTGCTTATGTGATGAGGACTCTGATTTAGCTGTTTTCTTTAACTTCTTCAGGCTTCTGCTACCGCTGTTCACTTCCTCATTTCTAGGCGTCATCTTTTTGCGCTTATTAGAACAATGGTGCGGTGATTCGTCACTCATAAGCTCTGGTGAGGGTGCATTGTCATCAATACTCATAGTATCAACAGACGTTTCATCAAGCATGACCTCTGACTCTGATGACAAACGTGCCTTTTTTAAGGACTTAAACTTGCCTGCCTTCCTTTTCTTCTTCTTCAACTTTTTGTGGTGACTGCTATAAAAGATGACAAAAGGAATGAGTCATTTATATGTGGTCAACAGCAGGAAAACAAACAGATAGTTCGAAGAATAGATTGGGAACAGAAGTTAAATGTAACACAGAAATGTCGAATACAACACTACAAAACAGTAATTCAATACAGCAAGCATAAAAATTGTGGACATGTTGAGAGCATCATGTACCTGACTATTTCATTTGTCTCCTCCAACTCTTTCGCTGCTTCAAGAGCTTGTCTTTCCTGTTCTTCCAACAACTGCAGGTATTACAGCAAGGACGTCATTAGCCACCATGCACAACAGGCACACACAAAAATTTAAGCTATAAACCGACCTGCTTTTTAGCTAGAGCCTCAACATGTTGGTGATACGCTGTAGTAGCAAAATCAACATCCCATGCTGCAATTCAAATGATGTCAATACACTGAAACATAATATAAAGGAACATAACATGCGTCGAGGAGAGAGCTGTAGCTCTAACCAAATTGCAGAAACTAAAGGCCAACTCTAAAAGAATTTTAAGAAGACACACATTAAGCTCGTTCAGCATCAACATAAATCACTTACTCTCATAAGATAGTGGTTCCTGGTCTTCATCAATTTCTGCTTCTAAATCATCTTTGAGTTTTTCAATGCGTTCAAGTTCCCAATCTTCCTCTGCAACATTCACCTCATAGTTTACAGCAGCTTTGTCAATTATTGGATCCCAGAGCTCCAAAAACCGCATTGCATATCTATCAATTGGCCGGAGCTGATTCTCAAAGGATGAACTCGCTTGTCCTGCTGCAGCAGCTGCAGCGGCCATCTGCTTAACATCAGCAAGCATGTCCATATCTCCGTCAACCACAGCCAATGTAAGATCCTTTTCTTCATCTAACTGGTTCACAGGTAATGCAACACTTTTTTCCTTATCCACGTCAGAACATTGATGTGTATGCTCTTCACCAGTGTGCTCGTCAGGTTTCAGATCATCCTCATTTACAAGCTCATCATCCTCTAGCCTTCCAGCAACCTCCTCAACGAATTCTTGATTGTCTGCAGCCTCTTCCTGCTCCAACTTTTTGAGAGCCATATAGTCAGCTTCATCTTCCGCCTGTCTAATAGCTGCTTCAACATCTGCGTTTGACAGCGCCAGACCAGTTTCACTTGATGGTACAGCAGTCACAGAGCGATCCGTCTGCTGAGCTTCGACATTAAGAGATGTGTGCCCAGAAAAGAATTCCATGGGATCAAGTTTCTTGAAGAATTCTGTATTGTAACTACCGCGCTGAATCACTAAATCATCAAGCACTCGCTTCTGATTTGCTTTCTTGAGAATATTCTCCTCTATAGTGCTCTCACTAATTAGTCTGTAGATGTTAACTTCACGTGTTTGCCCTATCCTGTGACATCTGTCTTGGGCTTGTTGATCCATAGCAGGGTTCCAGTCACTGTCATAGAATATAACAGTGTCTGCGCCTACTAGGTTGACTCCCACACCGCCACTGCGAGTGGATAAAATGAAGAGAAAAAACTTTGGGTTTGTATTAAACCTCTGCATTAGTGTCTGCCTCTCTTCTGGCTGGGTAGAACCATCTAACCGCAAATATGTATATCCATACAGATTAATGAATTCCTCCAATGTATCAAGCATCTTAGTCATCTGAGTAAATATCAAGGCCCTGTGTCCCTCTGACTTCAAACGCCTCAGCAAGACAGAAAGCTCCTGCAACTTACCACAGTCAAACTGGATCAAGCGCCTGTCAGGAAAGTACACTTGACGGCGAACGATTGCAGGTCTTATGGGAGAGAGAATGGGCGAGAACTCATTCATGCATTGTTCTCTGTATGCTGGTTTAAGAAGAACAGGAGAATTTCTTTTTTTACACCAGCAAACAGGAGTAGCAGCCCGTGCAGCAGGAATAGCAAAAGTAAATGATTCAATAAAGCCAAGCATTTTATTGAATCTCTCCACTGATGAAAGAACAAGATCTGCTAGACTCGATGAAAACTCCATGTGGCAAGAAGGATTGTTCTTCTTCTCAAGAAGATCACATATAGGATGTCTTATGGTCAGAACCTCCCTAATGTTTGTACCATAGACAGGCCTCTTCTGGCATCTTACCCTATTCCACCATGCAATTGAAGCTGCTCTTTCTTTGGCTTCTTTCGTTCTCTCCTCCTGTAAGGCTTTATGAATTTCTTCAAAAATATTAGTTCCATTACTTCTCTGACCACCCTTGTTAGAGCAGGAAATCTCTGCACCAGAGCCCCTAGAGGTGATGACTGGAGAAAAGATAGCAGCGACCTCATCCATCTCCCAAGAAGTCATATTAAATTCATTTTGAGTAAATACAAGGTTCATATCAGATAGGTCAGTCTGAGCAAATGGACCCTTATCAAGGACCATGCAAACAGAAGAGCTGATCTGCATGTTAATTCCTGCCATGTCAAATGAGCTGATAATTGGACGGCCTTCAAAAAGATCTGGATGGTTACAGACCTTTCTGAGTTGCATAATGATACTAATCATACCAAAATAATTCCCACTTGACAGTGTTGCTTGTGTCTCTGAGTTGGCAATAAAATCTTCATACAGGTTCCTTTGTCTTCTGGAAAGTCGGCAATATATGACATGTTCATGCTTCTGTGGTAACTGTTTCTCCACATCTCGTTTCAATCGGCGTAATATAAATGGACGAAGGACATTGTGCAACCTATCTATAACTTCCTTGTTTACCTTGTCCTGGCCCTCCACCATTCCAGAAATTGGATTGCAGAACCAATCCTTGAACTCTTGGTGAGACTGGAATACATGTGGCATCAGAAAATGCATGAGAGACCAAAGTTCCATCAGGTCATTTTGTAAAGGAGTTCCTGTCAAAAGAATTCGCCGTTTTGAATTAAAATTTAGCAGAGTCTGCCATCTTTGTGATTTCCAGTTCTTTATCAGATGAGCCTCATCAAGAATAAGATACTTCCACTTTTTTCGCTTGAACGCTTTGGAGTCTTGAATAACAAGCCTGTATGTCGTGATGCATACATGGAAAAAATTTGGTTTGTTCCAACCCTGACGTTTCTGTTTTCTCTCCTTTGCACTTCCAAAATAAGTCAGTATTTTAAAGGCAGGACACCACTTCAGAAATTCAGTCTCCCAATTTAACATAACACTGGTTGGCACGACAATAAGATGTGGGCCCCATATCCCCTTCTCACATGCAAGGTGTGCCAGCAAGGAGATAGTCATGATTGTCTTCCCTAAACCCATTTCATCTGCTAGAATTCCATTCAGCCTCTTTTCATACATAGCAACCAACCAATCCAAACCAATATGCTGGTATTCCCGGAGAGAATGCTTGAGAAGGAATGGGAATTTCGTGCGTACGCTTGTTGTTGAGAAGGTATTCCCAGTTGGTTGTGCTGATCTTGCGGCAGCAGCAGCATCAGTCATTACACTGTCACTAATTTCCTTATCGGCTGTCACCTTAGCATCAGTTAGCTCATCTACTTCAACAGAACATTCTTGTACACTAGGCTCTGCTACTATTTCTTCTAGCAGCTCAGATTCTTTAACAGAGCATTCTTGTACACCAGGCTCTGCTACTATTTCTTCTAGCAGCTCATCTTCTTTAACAGAACATTCTTGTACACTAGGCTCTGGAACTATTTCTTCTAGCAGCTCAACTTGAATAACAGAACATTCTTGCACAGTAGGCTCTGGTGCTATTTCTTCTAGCTGTAGGGCATTACCGCTCACATGCTCAGTTACCAGCATGTCTGTTGTTTCATGACTTTCAAATGTGTCATTGTTCAGTTTCAAAATGCCCGCAGATCGACCATCCGGAGACATGTGAGTATCAACCTCTTCGCTAGAATATGCGGGTGAATTTTCCAATTCTGTTGATACGTCATCTCCATAGCCATCCTAAATATATACAAAAAAGGCATTACAGATTGACAACGGTAAAGAAGAATTGGAAAGAGCAATTAGAAAACCTGCATACCTTTTGGTACCTCGCAAGAAGTTCTTCTAGTGGGATCTCGCTCTCTTTCTGCAGTAACTTAATCTGCATTTATGAAGATCAATGATGAAGATTTAGAAGAAAATATGCAAGGGTGAACCTAAATGTCATTACTCACAAAAATGAAATGAACAATAATCCTAAAACTGAAATCTCAAATCATAACAAGGACTCAAATACAAGCAACTTAAAAACGGACGAATGCCCCCGTCTGGGTTTTAGAATTTTATGTTAGGTCTTTTGAAAAGCTACAGTAAAAAAAGGGCAGCCCCGGTGCAGTAGCTCCCGCTTGCGCAGGGTCCGGGGAAGGGTCCGACCACTTTGGGTCTTTAGTACGCAGCCTTTCCCTGCATTTCTGCAAGAGGCTGTTTCCAGGACTTGAAAAGCTACAGTAAATGAAAAAAAATCAATTTAGACCCTCCTTCACTGCAGTGTTGCTGACATGTTTGGCACTCTGGCTTCACAACAAATAATAAGCTTATTTGTTTTACGGTATCTAGGGAGTAGGGACATTTTACATACACGCACACACGCGGGGAAAAAGAACTTGCCCATGACACTTCATTTAACAACCATACTGAAGTTGTGGCGGCACTTTAGCCCAATATCCTTCCCAGAACAAGTTTTGCATGACCGAAGTCAGGTAGCAGATTGACAGAATCAAAATGTTACAATTTGCTCTACAGATGTGTTACTAAGAGAATGTCCATCAGAAGCCTAACCAGTTAAACAACTGAAAAAGTGCTAGTCTTTAGTTATATTTAGTGAATCAATGGCAATCTTAGCTTTTACTGTTGAGCCCATTCACGTTGCAACAAAATCTGTAGATAGAGTAGCTCAACATGACAATGTGTACAGTACAACAACATTACTGACTGATGTATGAAATCACCTCATCCGAAGGATCATGGCTATCTTTCTTTGCCAATTCTTCCTCTTCAGATAAAGTTGCTTCATCATCCTGCCAAATAGATGCAGCGTTAAGATTCACAAATAGACACAGATAAACATGCATTAAAAAGGAGAATTAAATGCACATGGAAACTCTCTAAAAAATCATGAATGGATGTGTTTCTAGTCCCCCAGAGGAATTTCCATGCAAGACGTGAAATATGTGGGAAGGTGGCGAAGAAAACAGATAAAGATGGGAGTGCTACCTTTCCTTCGGCAGTAGCAATATAATCTTTGTCCTCCTGAAAATAATAGATGGTATGAGTTAGCATGTAACCATATTACCACAGATTCCACAGAAAGGTGGAATGAAAGATTGTAATTCTATAACAGTAAACGGGTTATTGAAATGTACCTGCTCACCAATAGAGGAGATACCACCGTTGCTTTTCCCCTGAAAAGTTACAGAAGCAGATTGGTATCAAGTTAGAAAACAGTATAAAGCTTGTAACCCCCGGTGTCTCACACACATGCACGCATACAAAAAGGCATAAGGAAAACAAGCATACATGATTCCTGTTCACAAACTCGGTGTAACAGTAGCGGTCAATAACTTCCTCAGAAGAAATGTCTTCATCACTTGAACTATGGCCAGATTCATGATTACAGCCATTTATTTGGTTTGAAGAATCTGATAAACAACAAAAAGGCCACATCAATCTGAAAAGCCATCTATGAGTCTGCAGTATTTCAGATCTGTGATGCCATAAAGGTATCTGAAAATCCCACCTTTAATCAAATTCTTCAAATTTGAGTTATTGCAAGCATCTTTGTTAGCTGGACTGCTTTCCCTGCTAACTAAGAATGTTTGAGCTGATCAATTTATCGATTTAGTGCCAAATAGAACTCATTATTGTCTCTATATATGTGAGCGCAGGTAAAAGAGAACTGCTTCTGGTGATCACCTTGGGATTTTGTATACATCTTCAGAATCTCATCCAGTGGTAGATCAGCTTCTGCCTCCAAAGCAGCTAATTCTTCATTGCGCTCAGCTTCAGTGATAAGAGCTTCATCCTCATCGATTGTGTGCTCATCATCTTCCTGTAGTACCAATACATACCATAGTGATTCATATGATACCAAATAACAATACAGTAGAGCACACCTAGGTAAATATACCTACAAAAATATCATGAATAAATAGACACATTACGCATATGTTGAGTATAAAATAATTTGTGTTCACACTTCACAACCTGACTAGTTTCAGCCCAGTAAGATCCTCTCGACTCTTACAAATTACCACTCCCTGCTCCACGACATATTCTCTTGAGCAGCGCAGGCACAACCATTGTGGCGACACTACAAGCATAGAAGCGATGAACCTCTCGCTAACCAGACGAGAGGCGGAGGGGCTTGCAACTACGTTGTGTGCGGCTTTGTGATGCAGATGCAGGACTCTATCGAAAGCTTGGTGGCGTGCCACATGCTCCCTGTGTATCTAATTTCCTCCATCCCAACCCCAAGGTCAGTTTTGCAGTTACCAATTTAGGGTAATGTTGAAGTATTGATCTGTAATCTGAGTGAGCACGCATGTTGGTGTCTGCATGGTTAGGCTCAAGTCAGGCAGGGCTGTGAGGGGGGTAACTTCAAAGTTGTCTTCCAATACATGAGCTTGCGTAACCTCCTGGGCTATTAACTAACCGGTTCTGGTTCCGCCACTGAGCCACAGAAAGCAAAGATAGTCCTTATATAACTATGCAACTTCCCCCTTCCCCTGCAATACTTAGGTATATGGTATGCAGCAACGCGTTATCAAAAGATACTCAAATGAAACATAGAATAAAACATACGGTAATTGACAATACGAACAGAATGTTTCACTTATATATTCGAAACAGTTACACTTAGTAGTAAGATCTGTACTATTCACAATAATTATATTTCTAAAGACAAAATAAAAGAAATCAGGGAAACTAAACAGTAACAGCTTACCTGCTCTTCATTCAAGGAGCTATTGTAATCATCATCGGTTTCCATTTGGTCTGTAGTTAAAAAAGTTAAAGCTTATTGAAAAGAACAAGAAACTAGACACTATTTCTGAAGCATGTAGTATTTTATAAAGCTTACACACCTAGATCATCAGGAGTTGGTGCATTTACGTTCTCTTCGGCTACTTCCTCCTGGGATGGTTGATTTTTCTGCGAAGGATCTGCTACTTCCTCCTGGGATGGTTGATTTGTCTGCGGAGGTTCTGCTACTTCCACCTGGGATGATTGATTTGTCTGCGGAGGTTCTGCTACTTCCTCCTGAGATGGTTCATTTGTCTGTGAAGGTTCTGCTACTTCCTCCTGGGATGGTTGATTTGGCTGTGAAGGTTCTGCTGCTTCCTCCAGGGATAGTAAATTTGTCTGCAATGGTCCATTTTCTAGTGTTTGCAAATGGGGAACATCCACGAGGTTTTCAGCCAACATCGTCGAATATCTGGAAAGTTTACAGCAAATCACAAGAAGTTAGCATGCAGCCAGGGCCAGTATCCTAAAATAAGAAATTCCAAAATTCGAGATAGGCACAGCAAAATCAACCAAGAACACGTGGAGGTACCTTTCAGTCTGACCTAAAAGAAAATTAAGCTGTTTATCAAGGGCCTTTTTCTTCCTTTCCTCAGCCTCTAGTTGATTCTTATAGAGAACCTACATTCCCACCATAAAATGATATGGTTCAATTTCTTAACAAACATCACATAGTAAAAGCAAGTGGTACAGTGAGCCACAAGAAAATAGAAAATAAAATGAACTTGCCAGCTTCTCTATTTTGGTCCAGAACTTCTTCACATCCTTTGAAATATTTAGGGCGACTTTTCTCATTCGATGCTCCCCCTCCTGTAAGAGAAGGGTTGTCAAAGTATGATCAAATTCCATAGAATTAATATCAGCATAGTACAGATAAAGACATGCCTTGTGGGGATGGCAGTTGAATAAACTACGAAAACATAAAATTGGTTATAGCATAGATAATGCAAACCTTCTGTCTTTTCTCATCCTTTGTTGCTTGGTCAACTACACCTAGATTGGCCCTTTGAGCAATCCTTTTAGCCATGGACAACTTCCACTTTCTCTCAGATTCAAACTCCTGCAGGATGTTCAAATTACAGAAGAAAAGATAATAGAATCATTATAGTTCCTTGATCAAATCCTGCAAGTTTGCTTCATGTGAAAGGATGTCAGCAAGATTTCAATTGTATCAACACCAACTAACCTTCGACAGCCAAAGCATTTCCGCAAGAACATGATCCCAGTGAACTTTAGGCTTTCGAGGCTCCTTTGGAGCTTCAAGAGCCTGAACAGAGAGGAAAAAAGCTTCAGTCAATGAACTAAAAATTAGATAACTGAAAATGGAACTCATAAAAAAGAGAGGCACGTATTTTGCTCTTTCCCTCCTCGACTATGAGGTATTCCAATATCAAAATTTAGCATCGTGTACATATGAAATGCTGCAAGCTCACCTTCTTGCGTTTAGGCCTTGTCTCATGATCTAACTTTGAACGTGGACCTTTTGATGCCATCTTTTCAATCCCTTGCGGAGGAAGATCTCATGTCTTGGGGCGTACGTAGAAAAATGGCATACCAACTGTGGATTACATGTGGCGGTAAAGAATTAGAAAATGAAAAAAAGATATATCTATCTTTACAAATACATACAAGGCAAAGCGGGAGCAAACGGTGAAAGCAGGTCCAAGCATATAAATGAGCTATTTCAAAACCCCTAGGACTGAAGTACATGTCTAAATTTTGACCTTTAAACCTGCCGTGCTATTCCAATTTTTCAGTGTTTAGGATCCATCGATGACAAAGCAGACCACACTCCCATCATAGACGTGGGAGGCACAAGGCAAAGAAGTTCACTGCGCCATTGTGGTACACCAATGTCACCGTAGCACGCTGCCACAACAATTAACAACGGAATAGCTAGTTGACTTCAAGGCAGAAATGTTCAATTGGAAAAAAAAATGCGCAAGGCCTGCCTCTGTGAAACTAACAGTACAGCTACTGAATAAACTTTGCCGATTTGTTCGATTGGTTTCACATTCACATTGCTCATCCCTAACTTCTTCTCGACCCCATTCACCAAACTCTGAAATCACACTGTCCATCCAGTACATGTTCCCAGCTTGATTACATAATCTAACTACAACAAAAACAACCGTCACGCCACCACCTGCGACTGACTAACCGACAATGCGTCTAGCTTAAACAGCATGTGAGGACACCAAATGTAAGAACAGGGCATCCAGCGTGGAGCTACCCAAAATAAGCACACTACAAGGCTACCACTACCCCCTTGTAGTAGAGATAAAAAAGACTACGCTGCTGGCAAACAAGAGCATTTCTTGCCCAACAGCAAACAAACGCCGCACTAGTTATCTACCTACGTGAAAGAAAAACCAGTGACCAATCTAAGAAGCCAAATCTCGAGATCCGGGAGCCGCATTCCACGCGAACGAGAGGGCGTTGGGTCAATCGGGCTAGCTCCGAGAATGCGCGCGTCGGCGCGGAAGCAGGGAGGAACGGCAGTGAGTGGCTCGAGCAGGGGACCAGTGGTCAGTCAGAGATAGGCCGTACTTACACGCGCTAGGGTTCGGGCACAAGACGGGACGGCCTTCAGGCCGGTGGGAGGCTCCGCCTTCGAGGGGGCGAGCGGGCGTCGCTCACGGCAGCCGCGGGCCCCACGCGCGAGGGGGGGCAGCTCGCTCGGGTGCCCTTGCCTTCGCCCGTCGTCGTTGTCGGCCGTGGGTCTCCTCTCGGCGGCGGCGGCGGAGGCTAGGGCGGGGGGCGCCTCGGCCAGATGCCACGGCTGGCTAGGACAGGTGGCGGCGGCGCGTCGCCGGAGGCGGCGAGATCGAGGGGGCGAGGTGAGGCTAGGGCACGGGGGTTGGGGACTGGGCTGGGGGACCTCGGGAGGTAAAACGCGACGAGCTGCGAATGGACGGTGGTGCCCCTGGGCGGCGCGCTGGGTGGGCGGCGCGGGTGGGGGTAGGATCGGGATTTCGCGTGGTCCTGTGTGGATTCGTGTGTCAGAAAATAAAGGGTGGAGGAGGAGTGAGGAAGGAGGCAGGCGGGCGAGAGAGGTCAAGGGGCAGAGAGAGCGACCGGTGTAAGTCCAGCCCACTAGCCAGCCGGCCCGGCCCAACAGCACTGTCTTCTCTTTTTTGCTGAAAATTTCATATTTCTGCTGGTTCGATAAAACTTGGTTCCCAATCGAGTGAATTTTTTGATGTTATTCTACGTCATCCCTTCCACTTGGTGGTTTCCAATGTCATCAATGCTCCACTCTGCCACTTCATCTCCAGGGGCAGCATTCTCTGACGCATGTTGGCCCGCTTCCGGTCGTGCCGCTACTTACTATGTGTAGTTGCAAAAAGGAAATAGTGTGCACCTATCCATGGCGTATGCCGTATGCATATATGTCCACCACATTCATGCATACCTCCCGCGTATGTGGCCTTAATTAATTATGTCTAGTATGATTGTGTTGATGTACTGTTGTGTGGGTCAGTATTTTACTATGATTTGTGACACTGCCTGCTATCTAAAACCCCAATTTGGTGCACACTATTGTGCAATAAATTTCCTACATTTTAAATTATTCATGTTCATTTGTTTTTTTAAGGAAGTACCAGGACTACGTCCTGCTGTGAGCTTTATTTATTGGCAACACAGATTACATCGTTTATTTATGTTCATTTGTTGTTTCCGCAATTTGATCTTTGTTTTGCATCATACTTTCCACACGTGCACGCTATCACATATCTACATTTGCTTTGTCATTGAAGTTTTTTTTAATATTCGTTGCAACATATGCAAGTGTCATAAGACCTCGTTGCGAGTAATCCAAAACTGAAACATATCGTAGTTCCAACGCTAGATATCATGATCCATAGTCTCCAGGACTTGGAGGCTAGTCAGATGATCCATAGTCTCCAGGACTACATGCGGCCCAACAATATCAGTAATCCACTGGTCATGCATTTAATCACCCTTTCTACAACGGTCAGACAAAAAAAAAGGGTTAACGACACATCTCCTACAAGCTATCCTGTTTGCAGCCTATCTGCATGCGGCCCATCATCTGGGTGGCAAGCTCCATGGCCTCCTTGAGCCGAGAAGCGTCGTTTCCCTGCGTTGCACAATTCACATATTATTTAGGTAATCATGACAATAATTACTAGCAGGCTTCGACCAAAGACACGGAGGCTCACCTGGCCCTGGGCAAGACCATTCTTGCCTCCACCTCCCCTTCCCCCCAGCGGTGCGATCGAAGCCGTAAGCCAATCCACCACATTCAAGCTGTTGGGTGCTTGAGGAGGTACACCAGCATAAACAACAGCCTTGTTTGATGCCCGACATGTACTGAAGAGCATTATCGGCATACGGTCCATGCATTTGACTTCCCGGACAGCGGTGGCATCAAGACCCACGTAGACGTGCGCGACACAGAAGGCTTGTCCTGCAGAAAGAGCGGCTTATGCAGCGTTTACCGCAGTCTTGACAGCCTTCTGGATGTTTTCTTGGCCAATCTTCTTCTTCGCCTTCCTCATTTGATCCTGATGATGATATACATATACAATCAGCTTTATCCCTCTCTTCGAGAAGAGGATGATGTGAAAACACATGAATGAAGAGAAACATCATAACACAGACCTCCAACTCTGACACCTTTCTTCTTAGATCGGCTTTTCTTGTAGCTAGGATAGCAGCTGCATCCAGTCTACTCTTGATGGATCCAATCTTCTTTTCCAGCGTCACTCCATCCAGTTTTAGACGCCTCGACGACATCAGCATCGATAGACGATGCAAGCTTCATGGCCTGGGAGGCACACTCGGCGGTCACGGCTGTTATCCTCCGAACACCTTTAGCAATACCCTCTTCAGAGATGATGGCAAATGCCACAACATCTCTAGTTTTTGAAACATGTGTGCCTGATGACACACACATAAAACTCAATATGACATAACCGCACAAAAAAACTGGAGAATCGTGTACAGACATGCATGCTAGTAAGATAGATAGATATACCTCCACACAGCTCAGTTGATATGGACAACCATTCTTTGCTTTCAGGGTCTGCAAGCACATCTTCCACCTTGCGACCAATCGATACAACTCTTACGGGGTCAGGGTAGATCTACAAAGTCCATATGCAAAATCAATTAGGTCGGGCAAACTCAGACATGACATAGGATGGTATGTGAAGCTGAGTAAGACAACACACCTCACCAAACACAGCTCGCAGACCATTTATGTGCTTTGCGTCAGCTAATTTTATTTCTAGTGCAGATACCACCAACTCATCCTTTATTTGTTGGTTCACTTTTAACTCAATCTTTTCCAAATCTTCTGGCTTAACAGGTTTCCCTGTTATACACTAACAGTTTAGTCAACACGCTGATGAAAAAACATCATTTGAACGCAATATGAATTGAATCAGAGCATACCATGACAGAAATCAAATCTCAGCTTCTCCGGAAGAACAATGGAACCTTTCTGGTCAATATGGTCGCCAAGTAATTCCTACACTTTTTTTTTGCGGGAAGGATCTGATGATCTTACAACAAGGTCCTTACAGAAAGATCCAGAACAAAGGAAAAATTACAACTTACTCCAGCTGGAACCCGATGTTGACGACGAAGAACAGAACGTTCCGCCGGCGCGCCGCCGCTTCTCCTCCCACACGCCTTGGATCAGGAGGAGTCCCTCTGCGGACGGGAAGTCGACAATCCTCGGCTCCAAGAAGCCTCCACCCTGCACCGCCATCGCCATCGCCTTGCCGCACCTCACCATCACCTTCAGCTTCAAACTTCCGGATCCGCCGCAACTCGGACTCCGGCGAGGGAAGAGCACGCACAACAGCACCAGGGGCCTGCGAGCGTGCACAAGGCGGCAGATCCGCAGCGGCGAAGCTCCGGAGAGCACCACCACCGAAGAGGAGAACCTCCGCCCCAAAAACGACACACCAACCGCGCCGCCGTCTCCTCAACGCCGCCGGCACGGAGCCTACTCAAGCCTACACTGTGTACACGACGAGATCCAGGGTTCCCCCACCCTCCCGCCGCCGGAGCGGCCGGCGGAGGGAGGGGGAACCGACAAATCGCCGCCAGCGAGGTGGTTTGACTAGGTGGTTTCAGAAATCGCCTCTCCGGCACTGTAGCGGGGGAGAGAGAGAGTCCAAGGTCTCAATATAATTCCTACACTTGCACAAAAGCAAACAACCATCAGTAGTGCACAAAAGCATCCCCGCAAATTGTTTAGAGGCTAAACAACATACCCTTAGAGCAAAGTTCAGCATATGGGTACAGGTATGGTTTGGAGCAATCAGACTACGCCGTGTGTAATCAACCTACCAAGAGCAAAATAAGTAACAAACATGCAATTTACCAAATGACACAGGTTAACAGATTCGCAAAAATTATTTAATCAGCAAAGAACGTTACCTTGCACTTCACTTCATCGCCAACAGACAATGCCTCGGACCCTTCCACAAATGAACCAATATGCAGAACATAGCCAGCAAACACTTGGACGTTGTTCACAGTGAAAGATCCAGATGACCCCTCAATACTCCCAGTGTCATATATCTAATTCAAAAAATATCATATGCCATGTCAAAAGATTCACACGATGCATGTAAGAACAGTGAATTCAAAAATAAAAACAAGTAAACGCCCACTGAATGCTAGTTGCAATGTTCATTGTGCAATATACGGGTATTTACATGATTTTTTTTGACTGGTCAACTTGAAGCCACTATTATTGTGTGGGCAACTTCAACGGCCTCAACACATACTATTTTCGTCAGATGAGACTGGATACAACAACAATGTAGTCTTCAAAATGGTGATATGATGAAAAACAATTACTTCACTCATTTATTTAGGAGTGTCAGTGCTGCAGATTATTAGGAGGAGGTACGACAAACAACAAAGGATTCCAATCAGATTTAAACTAACATGAGTTATCAAGGGCAGATTATGACTAACTGACAGACTTGAGAGAATATTAAGGTAACTATGGAGCTGATATCTGCTGGAGTTTCCTCCTGCAGCAATGGCCCCACATGGCAATCACACTTTAAAAACAAACGTCATGTTTATTCAGTAGTTAAACTGAAAATGAATTGCATGATTGAAACTCGAGAGGTGATTGCGCTTGATATGTTTCATTCAACCACATCAACATGACAATGTCAATATTAAAGTTGTACCTGACCACCCTGTTCAGCATAGAAGCTTGTACTTTTCAAGACAAGACCAAAGTCCTCATCACCAGATGCGGAGGCTATGAACTCTGAGCCAGTATAGATAGCCATCACCACACTGCTGTGTTCCTGCAAAATGATCTTAGGTACGTCGACCATAATCAATATATGTGTTTAACCAGAGTGCAAATATGAACAGTGCAAGAACAATCAAAAGCTAGTAGCCAGGTAATAATCACTACTTGGAGATGATTAGAAGAGGGTGATTGCTTTTAAAAGAATTTAGACCCAACTATGAAACCCTAGGAAATTAGATTTAAAATCACCAGTCCCTAATAGGCACTGAATACTGGAAGGAACTGTACATAATAAAAGTATGTTATAGCCAAACCACAACTAAACAATCTAATCAATCATCTAACCTCATGGTGGAATTTCGGGCTATCATTTGTGCTGGCAAGCCCCTGATTGCGCAGCTGTGATGTAGCATTAGCATCTAGGACAATAGATTTCCCCCAGCCTGCAAGAATTTTTTTATAACAAAATCAGAACTAAGTATGACATAAATTAAAACATACAAACATCGAAGCCTGCCCAAATGATTGAAGCATTAGTAAGAATATAACAGATGCTAAGTTTAGCTAATAACAACATTATTAAACAACAAAGAACAAGGATAATACTTGGATAAGATAAAAACAACAAGGGATGGATTAATTTTTATATTTAAGGAGAATAAAATACAACCTTGTGGCGAGCATTCCTAGCCTTTGCTCTTGCTTCTTCCATGGAGACTTTAAATCCCTCCATGTCAACGGTTAGCCCGAAGTCACCCGCCATGACCTGCGAGATGGGAAACAATAATGATACTAGAAAACATACGATAAAAGCTCTAATAAATTTAACGATATACACATGAAAAATATATTACTGCCAAATTAATTTGATTAAATTTACTGATGAAAATGTGTAAAAACAAACCTCGGTCAAATCCATTGGATAGCCATATGTGTCCTAGAGAACAAAAGCCTCCTGAAAGAACAACAATGGTTGCAATACATGAAAGATAACCATAGAAGCGAGAAATGTTCAGCAGGGTGTAAGGGAACATTGATAAACATGATTGAAGTATGTTCTAAGAGACATCTTTCTATGTAGTGAACTCCCATTCTTAAAATTAGGAGTCGTGGACAAGAATTATTTCATATTCCTGTAGAGAATATGATTAAGTTTTCCAAATAAACCACTTAGATGGCTTAAGTCTATTCGGTGCAGACATCTTCTAGTGCAAACAACATAAATCAAGTAACGCGGTGATAACTTAAAACCAAAAACACTTGCCTGGCCACTAAGTACTGCCCCTCCATTCTCCCTGACAGAGTCTGCAGCTTTCTTAAATCTCTCAAATCCCTGAAAATTACACCAACATCACAATCATTTAATTGGCTGAACAGCAATAAGAAAAAAAATACATTATGATGGTCCAAAGAATAAACCGGTCATCTAGACTTTAACTGTAAGCTTTCATAGTCTCTGTTTCGACATTACCTTTACTAAAGTGTTCTCGAAGCTTTTCTCTTCATCTTCAATTATATCTTTAATCTTCTTTTCATTGTCCTTCAGCTCAGGGAAACAATCACCCATTACTTGGACAAAATCATCTATAAGCCTGTATATGCAAGATAAAAAAATGGTAAATCAAAATGCCAGAACAAGGGAGGGGAGAAGGATGCCGGAAATGTAGAGAATCAAGAACAACATGAACAAGTTATGCAGATATCACCTAAAATAGTTCGTATTGTCATATGACATGTCTACAATCATTCTCATAGGCCATACACTATATCTTTAGCATTCTGTGCAAAATACAGTTATGCAGATATCACCTAACATGAGTCTATGGAATACAATACATGAAGGTTACTGTTCTTACTTGCTTAGAAATCCTTCCTTTGCCCTCAATTTTCGGTGACCAAAGTGAACAGCCCGTCTAAGTATACGCCTTAGAACATACTCTCTTCCCTCATTTCCTATAGAAAAACTTGGCTTAGAACAAAGAAACACTGTTGTATAACAACAACAAAAAATGGAGAATTTAAACCAACCAAAACAGTAGGAACTAACCAGGCTGAGAACCATCTGCGATAGCAAAACAAAGGGTTCTTATGTGATCAGCAACGACTCTATATGCTATATCCACTTTCCCAACGTCATTGGAGCCCAGGTTTGCAGAGTATGGTTTGATTTCGTCGCCAACATGCTAAGCATATCAAGCAATTAGCAACTCCTGTCACAAACATAAAAGAAGCTACAAGTATGTGTGTTGGCAAATACCTTGTGGATGGCCTTGAATAATGGAATGAAGAGATCAGTATCGTAATTGCTCATTTTATTCTGAAGGATGGAAGTTAAACGCTCAAAGCCCATTCCAGTGTCAACGTGTTTTGCTGGCAAGGATGTCAAAGTAGCATCTGATTCCCTATTGAACTGGGTAATGAAAAGGCGGGCCAAAATAAGGTGAGTACATAGAACAGCATAAGAATGGAATATCACAGGTCAACAACAAAGAAGTGGCTTGTGAAGAGTAGCAGCATGTTAACCTGAATAAAGACAAGGTTCCATATCTCGATACAGGTCGGGTCATCATTATTCACCAGCGACGCTGCGTCGCGGTTGCTGATCCGGTTGAAGTGGATCTCGGTGCATGGCCCGCAGGGACCTGTTTCGCCCATCTCCCAGAAGTTGTCCTTGCAACCGAAGGGGAGAACTCGTTCCTCGGGCAGATACTGCAACCATATATGTTTGGACTCGGTATCAGGAGCGATACCGGCCGTCTCATCACCACCGAAATAGGTGGCGTAGAATCTGTCAACCGGAAGTTTGTACACCTGTGAAGAAAAAATCGCTCGCTTAAATTGGTGTGATGTCTTAAACTAATCATCAAAGGCCAGTAATCTGATGATGTTGACTGCTATGTAATCACTTAAATTAACTAAATTTATCATCACGCTTGTGATGGTGTTCTTGCATATAATCTGATCATGCCGAGAAGCATTGACTGCTATGTAATCACTTAGAAAATTATCATCACAAGCACGATCTTGAGTGCGAAACAGAAGATGGAATCGAGGATATACCTTGGTGAGGAGCTCCCAGGCATACCCGATTGCCTCCTCCTTGAAGTAGTCCCGAAGGACCAGCTTCCGAGCATATCGAAGAAGGTGTGGTGGTAGGTGTCGTTCCCCACGTCGTCGAGGTCGTTGTGCTTTGCCGTCGGCGCGGATGCACTTCTGGGAGTTGCAGGTGATGGCGTGAATCACACGCTCGTTGGGAGACCCCAAGAGGAAGGTATGATGCAGTTCAGCAGCAAGTTTTCCCTCAGAAAGAAACCAAGGTTATCGAACCAGTAGGAGCAGCAACTCTTCAGAAGGTTGTTGGTGGCTCACGGCGCAACACGATCACCAACGTGGAATCTGCACACAACACAATCAAACTACTTTGCCCCAACGAAACAGTGAGGTTGTCAATCTCACGGCTTGCTGAAAACAAAGGATTAAACGTATGGTGTGGAAAATGAGTATTAAATTGCAGAGAATGAAAAAGGAACAGTTTGCAGTTTGTGGTTGTTTAATCAGTGTAAAAGAATGGACCGGGGTCCACAGTTCACTAGTGGTGTCTCTCCATAAAAGATAACTAACATGTTGGGTGAACAAATTACAGCTGGGCAATTGACGAATAGTGAGCGCATGACAATGCATATACATGACATGTTGACTACTATGATATTTAATTGGGCATTACGACATAATACATAGACCGTTATCCAACAGCATCTATGACTAATAATCCACCGCCGGGTTGTCATCCGAGTCCCCCGTTGGTATTAAGTTGCAAGCAACGGATAATTGCATTAAGTAAAGTGCGTAATGTAAACAAACACATATGCCGTGGACATAGCATCGTTAGGTTATCCCTAGTGGCAACAGCACATCCACAACCTTAGAACTTTCTGTCACTGTCCCAGGTTAAACGGAGACATGAACCCACTATCTAGCATAAATACTCTCTCTTGGAGTTACAAGCATCTACTTGGCCAAAGCATCTACGAGTAACGGAAAGCATGCAAGATCTTAAATAACATAGATAGATTGATAATCAACTTGACATAATATTCAATATTCATCGGATCCCAGCAAACACAACATGTAGCATTACAATAATATGATCTTGATCATGTAGGGCAGCTCACAAGATCTAAACATGATGGCACAAAGTGGAGAGACAACCATCTAGCTACTGCTATGGACCCGTAGTCCAAGGATGAACTACTCACGCATCACTCCGGAGGCAGGCATGGCGATGTAGAAGCCTCCGGTGACGATTCCCCTCTCCGGCAGGGTGCCGGGAAGAGGTTCTGAACCCTCCCGAGCTAGGGTTGACGGCGGCGGCGTCTCTGGAACTTTTCGTGGATATTTGCTCAGGTACTTAGGGTTTTCGCGTCGGGGGGAATAAGTAGGCGAAAGGGCGGCGGCTGCGACCCCCGAGGGGCCCACACCACCCTAGGGCGCGGCAGGGGGGCCCGCGCCCTAGTGGCGTGTGGGGCCCTGGTGGCCCTCCTCTGCTGCTCCTTCGTCCGTCAGGTGTGTTCTGGAAAATAGGGACCCCGTGTAGTTTCGTCCAATTCCGAGAATATTTCCAGACTAGCTTTTCTGGAATACAAAAACAGCAGAAAACAGGAACTGGCACTTCGGCATCTTGTTAATAGGTTAGTCCCAAAAAATGTATAAAAGTGATATAAAGTAGATGCAAAACATGTAGCAATTGGTATAAAACAAGCATGGAACATCAAAAATTATAGATACGTTTGAGACGTATCAGCATCCCCAAGCTTAGTTCCTACTCGTCCTCGAGTAGGTAAACGATAAAAACAAAATAATTTTTGAGGTGACATGCTACTATCATAATCTTGATCATATAATATTGCAAGGCACATGTAAATGAATGAAGTGATCCAAGTCAATGGTCTATAATTTGCTACCAAATAGATAATGAGTAAACAATGAATCACACAAGCTAAACGTTTTCATGAATAGTACTTTCGAGACAAGCATCAAACAGTTTTGCATAAGTGTTAACTCATAAAGCAATAGTTTCTAATAAAAGGTATTTAATCAACACAAAGGAAGAATTTAGTTTCAGCATTTGCTTCAACTTTCAACATATTTATCTCATGGATATTGTCAACACAAAGTAGTATAACAAGTCCAATACATTGCATATAACGCATGTTGTAACAAAGTTGACACTAGTGTTTGCTTGTGGAAGACAGAAAGAATAGGAAAACTGACTCAACATAAAAGTAAAAGAAAGGCCCTTCGCAGAGGGAAGCAGGGATTAAATCATGTGCTAGAGCTTTTAGGTTTTTGAAAGCATATAGAGATTGCATAAAATATTTGATACTCCTCCCAACCTTGCTAACACAAGCCATGGCTAACCGAATCCTCGGGTGCCTTCCATCAATCACATACCATGGAGGAGTATCTATTTTTGAGAGGTGTTTGTTAATTGTCAACGAATGGTAGCGGGTGAGAACAGTATTCTACCTGTCGAACGGACTTTTAAGAGCGGCTCCCATGAAGGACGTTATTTCTACCAGCAAGGCAGATCATCCCTCTTTCTCTTTGGTTTACACACATTCAGGTATTTCACTGTTTGTCATTGCTTACTGATGAATCAGGGCAAAAGTGTGAAGAGAATTAATTGGTTAAAGTTGTAATTAATTGGGACTGGGCACCCCGTTGCCAGCTCTTTTTGCAAATTGGATAAGCGGATGTATATGCCACTAGTCCAGGTGTAAAAGTCCATCGACAAATAGAATAAAGAATAACCACACTAATTCCTCATGAGCTAGTAAACATTGACACAAAAAGGGAATAATAACATTTTGAATAATTTAAAGGTAGCACATGAAAAATTTACTTGGAGTGGCAAGGAAATACCACATATAGGTAGTTATGGTGGACACAAATGGCATGGATTTTGGCTCAAGGATTTGGATGCACGAGAAGCATTCCCTCTCAGTACAGAGTTTAGGCTAGCAAGGTTATGTAAGCAAACAAGAATATCAACCCGTACACCAAGTTTTATATGACAAACATATTGCAAACGTTATAAGACTTCATACCGTCTTCCTTGTTAACCAAACCCTGTTATTAGAAAATATCTAGACCTTAGAGATACCACCGATGCAAACCAAATTTTCAACAAGCTTTACGGTAGTTCTTCACTAATAGGCTTAACTCATGTGATGCACAATTTAATCATGATCTACTTGTTAACTCAAAACAATTGACAAGCATCAAGTTATCCATTTTAGTGATCTACAAGATTAAGCAAGTTTTTCCTTATACCAATTACCACATGCAACATTTTCTGAACCAACCAAACACCAATCAATTTATTTCATCAACTCTCCAAACAAATATAAGTGAAGCAAGAGAGTACTTTCTACAAAAGAAAGCTAATAGCTCTGACAAGAGATACATGAAAACAAGAGCTAAAAGCTGAACAGCGCTAGATATGAATACTCAACAAATATAAGTGAAGAATAGGAGTATTCTCATGAAAAAGCGGAGCGTGTCTCTCTCCCAATCAAGAATGCTAGGGTCCAGTCAAGCTTTATTGAAAATAAAAGTGCAATACTGAAAATAAAAGCACACAGACGCTCCAAGAAAAGCACATATGATGTGAAAGAATTAAAATATAGTTTCACTAGAGATGACCTGATAATTTTGACGATGAAGAAGGGGATGCCTTGGGCATCCCCAAGCTTAGACGCTTGAGTCTTCTTGAAATATGCTGGGGAGATCCATGGGAGCCTCCCCAAGCTTAAGCTCTTCACTCTTCTTGATCCTATTATATCATCCTTCTCTCTTGACCCTTGAAAACTTCCGTCACACCAAACTCAAAGTAGATCTCATTAGAGGGTTAGTGCATAATCAAAAATTCACATGTTCTATAAAGACGCAATATGATTTGTTACTTTAAACATTAGCTACAGCCACTGATGTTATGTGAAGCTCTTCCACCCAAAAAAGAATTTCACTCAACACTAGTAAAAGAGAGAATGCAAAATAAAAAGGCATAATCTGTCTAAAACAGAACAGTCCGCAAAGACGAATTTTTTCGAGGCACTTACGACGCTCAGATCGAAAACTCTGAACTAATGAAAGTTTCAGACATTCATAAAGATTACGCACAAAAATTTCAGATTTAATTAACAATCTGGTGATTTTAGGAATTTCGTACAGTGAACAGCAAAAATCTGTTTCTGCGCAGCAATCAAAATTAAGCATCATCTTAACATTAGAGGCTACTCTTGGCACAACAATGCGAGAAAATAAAGATACAAAGGAGTTGCTACAGAAGTAAACATCCTCCTTGACTCAATAAAAGAAAAATTGCAGAAAAAAAAATGGGTTGCCTCCCATAAGCGCTTTTCTTTAACGCCTTTTAGCTAGGCACAAAGCATGCATCAAGTATTACCAAGAAGAAGCATCAACAATCTTACGCTTACCTTTCCTCCTTACTCTTATCTTTAGGAAATATTTGGTTACACATAGGTGAGGAGGCGAAATTCATAACTCCTTGGCCCATGTCTATTGTTGCTCCAAAGCGTTTCAGCAGAGATCTCCCAAGCGTAATTTGTCCTGTTCCTGCACATTCAATGACAACATAATCAATAGATACTGTTATCCCCAGGAGTTTTGTAAATACCCCTTCGGCTGCTCCTTTTGGTATTTTAATAGTATTATCAGCCAGAGTTATCAGATTTTCACTTTTGGAAAGCTCCCAAAGGTTTAAGGAATCATAAATTTCCCTAGACATTAAACAAAATTCAGACATGATATCACATCGAGCATGGAAGGTTTCACCATTGATAACAACTTTCACAGATGGAATCCATCCCGATGGTTCAAAGTTTATTGGCTCATTATCATAATGTTCACGAATCTGATTATACCTTTCTTTTAGACCAGATATATTTGTTTCAAGAGCATTTAATCTATCATTTATGCTTGTGAGAACTGAATCAATTTTACTAATTGGAGGGCTAGAAATTGTAATCAACTTTTTAATAGCATTAAAAGCTTGATCCCTGCTAGCGCTAAGTTGACAAGGGAATATCTCCCCGGCAACAGCACCAGAAACTATGCTTGTACGTCACACGTCAGTTGGGAACCCAAGAGGAAGGTATGATGAGTGCAGCGGCAAGTTTCCCTCAGTATGAAACCAAGATTTAATCGAACCAGTAGGAAAACGAGGTTTGCTTCGAAGGTGTTGGTGAAAGAGTGTAGTGCGGCGCAACACCAGGGATTCCGGTGCCAACGTGGAACCTGCACAACACAATCAAATTACTTTGTCCCAACTTAACAGTGAGGTTGTCAATCTCACCGGCTTGCTGAAAACAAAGGGTTAAATGTATCGAATGGAAAATGATGTTTGTTTGCATAAAACAGTAGAGAACAATGATTGCAGTAGATTGTATTTCAGATGTAAAAGAATGGACCGGGGTCCACAGTTCACTAGTGGTGTCTCTCCAATAAGATAACTAACATGCTGGGTAAACAAATTACAGCTGGCAATTGACAATTGATAAGTGCATAAAACATGCATGTGTGAGCTGTGGTGTCTACTATGAGATTCATTTGGGCATTACGACAAAGTACATAGACCGCTATCCAGCATGCATCTATGCCTAAATAGTCTACTTTCCGGTTAACATCCGTACCCCTTCCAGTATTAAGTTGCAAGCAACAGACAATTGCATTAAGTAATGTGCGTAATGTAAACAATACATTCATCCTTGAATAAAGCATTGCTGTTTTACCCCTAGTGGCAACAACATATCTACAACCTTAGAACTTGCTGTCATTATCCCAGGTTAAATAGAGGTTGAACCCAACTATCATGCATAAATACCCCCTCTTGGAGTCACAAGTATTCACTTGGCCAAGGCTTCAACAAGTAACGGAGAGCATGCAAGATCACAAATGACATAGACATGATAATATAATATTCAGCTCCACATAGGTATCAATATAAGTCAGATCCCAGCAAACACAACATGTAGCATTACAATAAGATGATCTTGATCATGATAGGCAGCTCACAAGATCTAAACATGATGGCACAAGTGGAGAAGACAACCATCTAGCTACTGCTATGGACCCATAGTCCAAGGATGAACTACTCACGCATCACTCCGGAGGCGGGCATGGCGATGTAGAGCCCTCCGTTGATGATTCCCCTCTCCGGCAGGGTGCCGGGAAGAGCTTCAGAAACCCCCCCGAGTTAGGGTTGACGACGGCGGCGGCAGCGAATATGTTCTGGATGAAAGGCTCGGTGCTTTAGGGTTTTCACATCTCGGGGAATAAATAGGCGAAGGGGCGATGTCGGCGGACCCCCGAGGGGCCCAAACCACCAGGCGGCGCGGCGGGGCCCACTGCCGCGCGAGCCTGTGGTTTGGCCACCTCGTGGCTCTCCTTCGTCTCTTCTTCGGACTCCGTGTACGTGTTGGAAAAATAGGGACTTGGCCTTTTGTTTCGTGCAATTCCGAGAATATTTCCAGAAGTAACTTTCTGAAACCAAAAACAGCAGAAAACAGGGAACTGGCACTGTGGCATCTTGTTAATAGATTAGTCCCAGAAAATGCATAAAAGTGATATGAAGTGTATATAAAACATGTAGCAAATGGTATAATATAAGCATGGAACAGCAGAAATTATGGATACGTTGGAGACGTATCAATCCCCATCATGACGAAGGAAATCTCCTCCTACCACAGCATCTAAAGCATATCTGTAGCAAAGAACAAGACCAAAATAGAAGCTACTGAGGAGCAGGCTTAGAGTCATTTTAGGTTCAGTTTTAGCATAGGACTCAAATATTCTAGACCAAGCATCTTTAAAACTCTCCTCACTCCCTTGCTTGAAAGTGAAAATCTCTTCTTCAAGTGGCATTACTACTGGAACATGGCTAGACATGATAACTAACAGAAAACAAAACTGAAAATAAACTAAATGCAAGTAACTAATTTTTTGTGTTTTTGATAATTGAAAGCAAACAAGATAAAATAAAATAAACTAAGCAAGACAAAAACAAAGTAAAGAGATTGGAAGCGTGAAACTCCCCTTGCAGAAGACTGCTGTCTCCCCGGCAACGGCGCCAGAAAAAGAGCTTGATGGCGTGAATCACACGCTCGTTGGGAGACCCCAAGAGCAAGGTATGATGCAGTTCAGCAGCAAGTTTTCCCTCAGAAAGAAACCAAGGTTATCGAACCAGTAGGAGCAGCAACTCTTCAAAAGGTTGTTGGTGGCTCGTGCGGCGCAACACGATCACCAACGTGGAATCTGCACACAACACAATCAAACTACTTTGTCCCAACGAAACAGTGAGGTTTTCAATCTCACTGGCTTGCTGAAAACAAAAGATTAAACGTATGGTGTGGAAAATGAGTATTAAATTGCAGAGAATGAAAAAGGAACAGTTTGCAGTTTGTGGTGGTTTAATCAGTGTAAAAGAATGGACCGGGGTCCACAGTTCACTAGTGGTGTCTCTCCATAAAAGATAACTAACATGTTGGGTGAACAAATTACAGCTGGGCAATTGACAAATAGTGAGCGCATGACAATGCATATATATGACATGATGACTACTATGGTATTTAATTGGGCATTACGACGTAATACATAGACCGTCATCCAACAGCGTCTATGACTAATAATCCACCGCCGGGTTGTCAACCGAGTCCCCCGTTGGTATTAAGTTGCAAGCAACGGATAATTGCATTAAGTAAAGTGCGTAATGTAAACAAATACATATGACCGTGGACATAGCATTGTTAGGTTATCCCTAGTGGCAACAACACATCCGCAACCTTAGAAGTTGCTGTCACTCTCCCAGATTACCGGAGGCATGAACCCATTATCTAGCATAAATACTCTCTCTTGGAGTTACAAGCATCTACTTGGCCAAAGCATCTACGAGTAACGGAAAGCATGCAAGATCTTAAATAACATAGGGCATAGATTGATAATCAACTTGACATAGTATTCAATATTCATCGGATCCCAGCAAACACAACATGTAGCATTACAATAATATGATCTTGATCATGTAGGGCAGCTCACAAGATCTAAACATGATGGAACAAATTGGAGAGACAACCATCTAGCTACTGCTATGGACCTGTAGTCCAAGGATGAACTACTCACGCATCACTCCGGAGGCAGGCATGGCGATGTAGAAGCCTCCGGTGACGATTCCCCTCTCCGGCAGGGTGCCGGGAAGAGGTTCTGGACCCTCTCGAGCTAGGGTTGACGGCGGCGGCGTCTCTGAAACTTTTCGTGGATATTGGCTCAGGCACTTAGGGTTTTCGCGTCGGGGGGAATAAGTAGGCGAAAGGGCTGCGGCTGACGACCCCCGAGGGGCCCACACCACCCTAGGGCTCGCCAGGGGGGGACCCGCGCCCTAGTGGCGTGTGGGGCCCTGGTGGCTCTCCTCTGCTGCTCCTTTGGTCCGTCAGGTGTGTTCTGGTGAAATAGGGATCCCCGTGAAGTTTTGTCCAATTCCGAGAATATTTCCAGACTAGCTTTTCTTGGATACAAAAACAGCAGAAAACAGGAACTGGCACTTCGGCATCTTGTTAATAGGTTAGTCCCAAAAAATGTATAAAAGTGATATAAAGTAGATGCAAAACATGAAGCAATTGGTATAAAACAAGCATGGAATATCAAAAATTATAGATACGTTTGAGACGTATTAGCAGGCGCGGCGCAGCTGGCCGAGCGGCGAGTCCGGGGCGGCGGCGCCGAGGAACACGGGCTTGAACTGGTTCATGCCGGCGTTCGCGAAGAGGAGCGTCGGATCGTAGTGGGGCACCACGGGGCTCGACGGCCACCGTGTGTGCGACTTGGATTCGAAGAAGTCGAGGAAGGCGTTGCGAACGCGGCGGGACGGCCACTCCTCCTCCATCCTGGACCCTGCAGGGAGGAAGTGCGTACGGCGGCGGGGAGATCCCTAAGCGGCGACGTGAGGGTGTAGAGGCGCTGAAGTAGGCGACGGCGACGCGAGGGAGTAGACGCATCGGCGGCGTCGGCGGCGATGCGATGGAGCATAAGGATGAACTAGGTAAGATGGCGCGCCGGCACGCCGCACCCGTGTGGTTTTATTGATGTAGTTCATTTTAATTTTCTGTAATTTTTGTAAGGATGGAAAATAGTCATATACATTTGAATATTCTGTAGCTGGTAGAAGTGTGGAAATACTCATATACGTTTAAATTCTCGAAAAACAATAAACACATTGTGAATTAGGGGAAAGTTTTGGCATTTAAAGTATGGTTAAAAGTTATTTAATTTTGTTATGTCAAATAACCATGGTTAATTTTTCCGAGCATTCGTGAATTCGATATAAATAAGTAGGATTTATTTTTAAAAACATTTTGGTATGTTCAACATATTTTTCTCGTGGACAATGAATTAGTTATGAATTTATTAGAAATTAATCTAAAATTATGCGGTACTACTATTATTTTTCGTTGGTGAATTAGTTTTCTGTAATTTGTGTAAGCATGGAAAATAGTCATATACATTTGAATGTTCTATAGCTAGTAGAAGTGTGGAATATACTCATATACGTTTGAATTCTCCAAAAAAAATAAAGATATTGTGAATTAGGGGGAAGTTTTGGCATTTTAAGTATGGTTCAGAGTTGTTTAATTTTGTTATGTCAAATAACCATGGTTAATTTTTCCGAGCATTCGTGAATTCTTTATAAATAAGTAGGATTTATTTTTTTAAACATTTTGGTATGTTCAACATATTTTTCCCATGGACAATAAATTAGTTATGATTTTTTGGAAATTAATCTAAAATTCTGCGGTATTACTATTATTTTTCGTTGGTGAATTAGTTCATATGAGAAATAAATTGAGAAAATAATATTTAAGTGCAGTATGAAATATATATGCTGCTAAAAATAATGTTAGTAAAATTAGTTTTGGAAAAGTTATTTGGTGGTGAGGTTACTGAAATTAGTTTGTAATATCTGGAGAACGCAAGGACCTTTGCGTAGAAGAACCGCGCGTTTTTATTCCGGGAGGCCGATTTATAATTTTTGGAAAACACGTGGGCTTTTCTGCGTAAAGTGGCGAGCAGGGCTTTTTTGCAAAAAGTTTTATTCCAGAGGGCCAATTTATATTTTTTGGCCGGGAGGCCGATTTACAATTTTTAGGAAAACGCGAGGCCTTTTCTGCAAAAAGTGGCGAGCGGGGACTTTTTTGAAGAAAGTTTTATTTCGAGGGCCGATTTATAATTTTTGGAAAACGCGTGGGCTTTACTGCAAAAAATGTGTAGGGACTTTCATGCAAAAAGTTGTTTGGAAGGGTGATATATATCTACTTGTCAAATAAAAATTTAAACGGATGACCGAGTGCGACGAATTAGACAAAATTTGTCAAATGTTTGTGCGAATCTGGATCCGAAATTAAGGAGCTAGACTCGACCGATCACGGAATGGAACCTACTCGTCGGCGCGCATATATTTCATGTATATAATTTTCGGAGAACGCGAAGTTTTTTTCTTGCAAAAAAAAAAAGGAAAACGCGTGGGCTTTTCTGCATAAAGTGGCGAGCGGGGGTTTTTTGCAAAAAGTTTTATTCCGGAGGGCCGATTTATATTTTCTGGCCGGGAGGCCGATTTACAATTTTTAGGAAAATACGAGGGCTTTTCTGCAAAAAGTGGCGAGCGGGGACTTTTTTGCAGAAAGTTTTATTCCGACAATTCCACTTGTCAGGTCACTTGGCAGATCATCCCTCTTTCTCTTTGGTTTACACACATGCAGGTATTTCACTGTTTGTCATTGCTTACTGATAATTCAGGGCAAAAGTGTGAAGAGAATTAAGCGGTTAAAGTTGTAATTAATTGGGACTGGGCACCCGTTGCCAGCTCTTTTTTCAAAATTATTGGATAAGCGGATGTATATGCCGCTAGTCCAGGTGTAAAAGTTTGTTTGACAAGTTAAATAAAGGATAACCCACTACATCCTCGTGAGCTGGTAAACATTGACACAAAACGGGAAATATTTTGAAAGTTTTAAAGTTAGCACATGCAAATTTATTTGGAATGGCCTGAAATACCATGCATAGAAATTTTTGGTGAACTCTTTGGGATAACTTGGTTTAAAAGATTTGGATGCACGAGCAGCATTCCCGCTCAGTACAAGTGAAGGCTAGCAATAGACAGGGAAGCGACAACCACGAGAGCGATAACGGTCATAATCATGCTTGCGACAAAATAAAATTAACGGAGGCATAAAGATGATACTAAAACTCTGAGGCAAAATAGATCATCAAGGCTTAATTGACTTTTATTTTTAAGTCATAACATGTGTGAGCATGTGCCAAGTCGAATCAAGTGAATTATTCAGAGGAGGATACCATCCTGCCATACCGTTTTACGAATAGAACAATGTATGTAATTATCTATATGACATGTTATTCACTTTTAGCAATTTGGTACTGACCATAAGAAGACATGAACTACTAAGCAATCATTAAATAACATAACTACTACGATGATAGCTAAGCATGTTCACATGAGTAGGTATATTTACAAAAAATGAAAAACAAATAGAGTTCATACCAGCCTTTTACCACATCCGGATTGTCGTAAATCGTCATTATTGCTTTTCACTTGTGTGGCTTGAATGATGCGAAATGATAACCAAGCCCAAAGTGGAACCACGGAAAATTTCAAACTCTGAAACAACTGTACAAAACGGCAGAAGAACAACAAATATTTTTGGGTTTTCGAATTAAAGCAAGCATAGAAAGAAACAAGCAAACAAAGCAAAATCTTTTTGGATTTTTGAATAACAAACCGAAATGAAAAATAAAGTAAACTAGCACTACAAATTCAAAAGCAAGAGAAATAAGGGAAATATTTTTGGACTTTTGGTGTTTTGCGAAAATAAAATGGATATAAGAAACAAAAGCGAAAAAGAAAAGAAACAAACTAAAACATGGATATACAAAGTACCGACATGATATGAATATGATAAAATGAGTGAACTTGTCGGCATACCTCCCCCCAAGCTTAGGCTTTTGGCTTAAGTGGGAGACCAATCATCCCCATGGCCGCCAGCTAGGCGCGCCCTCAGTGTACGACGAGGAGGGTTCCTCGTCCGGGTAAAAGCTCGAGGATGCACCACCGTGGTACACGGTGTAGTCCTCAGGGGGCGCCACGAAGGTCTCCTGTCGGTGCTCAGGGTAGTGCTGTAAATGGAAATCCGGTGCACCGAGGTGGCTGTCCAAATCCTCCCTCGAATATGATAGAGGACCCCTGAAAACACTGAACAAACTAGGCTGTGGAAGCCGGACCTCTAGCTCAGGTCCATTAGCAAAAACAACTCTCTACATCAAATGTCCATTATATGAATTAGTAGTAACAAAATCATGAAGTTTCATGGCAGCAAGATCAAGTCTTTCCGGAATCAATAATTCATCAGAAGGATCGACAGAAAGACCAAGGTCAGCTAAAACACGTGCAGCAATGATACCCCCAAAGATGGGACCTTTGGCGGCAAGGCGGCGAGCAATCAAGGCACCAAGGTTGTAGGTTTTATCATTTTTAAGACAGCAGAAAGAAATGCCAAATCATAAACAGATAATTTACTTACATTCTTCCTAGCTAGAACACATTTGCTAATGTAGTAGGCAAACTATCGAATAGATGGGAGTTGGATGTTTCGAATTTTACCATCTTCGGCTGTAAAACCTCTCCCTTGGCAAATCTCTAAGTAAAGGTCTCGTAAATGCTTTGGTTGACCTCTAATCCTCTCATGAGATCCCCAATGTGGTACCTTAATAGCTGCACAAAAGTTATGAAGAGACAAATCTACAGCTTTATTGTAGATATTGTAATGAACCATGGGGGTAGGCAGATTCCAACTGAATCTAAAACTTTGAACCACTGACATAGTCAGCTTTACATATTGATGTGGTTCATCAGAAACAAAGTGTTCCAACCCTGTATTAGAGATTAGAGTGTTGAAATCTTGCAAGCACTAGTACAGAACGACACATCGGATACCCCTCTATGGAAACGGCAGGTGTTAGGCGACGGAGAATCGCGCTTTCCGCGCGGCCGGTGCGTACAAACCTGACCAGGCCCGCCTACATTGGCAACGGACCCTTTCCAATCTCCGTCACCTATTATATTGGCAACGGTTAATAAAATTGTCCGTTTCCAATATTTGCCTCTATGGTAACGGATAGAAATTTCCAACCGTTGAAAATGTTGATACGTGGAGGCTAGCGAATGGGCAGATGGGGAGGTGGGCGGAGCAGACCCGCGAGTATAAATGGCGAGAGGTACCAGGCAGCGGTCTCTTTGAAGCCCCAGTCCATCGCCTATAGTTATTCAAACTTCGCCAGATCCCCTCCGTCCAAATCCATAGCGAGAGGTACAAGCAGCAGTCGCGGCCGTGGACGAGGGCGAGGCCGTGGTAGGGGGCGCAGCGGCAATGCCATGCCGTCGGTGTCGCCCTCACCGTCCTCTGAAGACATGTCCCCGGCGAGAGGTACCATCAGCGGTCGCGGCCGTGGACGAGGGCGCGGCCGTGGTAGGGGGCGCATCCGCACCACGCCGTCGGTGTCGCCCTCACCGTCCTCTGAAGACATGTCCCCGGAGCTGCGCGGCTTCAAGTTCTTGGTTATCCTGTACAAGGGCATTGAGAGCCGCCTAAGGCTCCCGAGGGCGTTCGCAGAGAAGCTCCAAGGCATGGTGGCAGCTACCATGCATCTGAAGATGGAGGACTGCGAGAACGGCAGCTGGGCGGTGAAGACGGCCGTGAGTGCCGGGGGGAATTTGTACCTCGGCCAGGGATGGAAGTCATTCGCCCAAGCGTACAAGCTTGAGCAGGGGCACTTTTTGTGCTTCGAGTTCGATGGCGACAACGGGTTCTTCATCAAGATCTTCGACGGTACCTTATGCCGGAGGGACGCACTCGTGTACAGCGACGACGAGCCCGAGTCTTCATCAGTAGCTGCTAGTAGTAGCATTAGCTAGTAGTAGCATATATGTAATCGTTTACTTCATTATCAAGTCCGTATGTAGTAGCACTAGCTGCTAAGTGGTCTCTCGCTGGTGTAAAATCAATGGAAACGGTTATATAAAATGTCCGTTGCCAATGTGGCGCTTATATATACTGCCGGCTCGGTCTCATTATCACTCTCTCACTTGTCTCTCTTCCAACCCTAGCCGCCGCACACTGTGGCTTTCAACTCTCCTCACTCTCTCTAATGGCTTCCTCTGTCGGCGCTTCTAGATCCGGCCATCGCGGCCGCGGCTCTAGCCGCCGCGGCAGCACCGTTCTAGCGGCAGCCCTTCGTGAGGGGAAGGTCGATCTGGAGGCGGCCATGCGTCCGCTAATGATGCGGCAGCGCCACCATCTGACGCCCTCCTCCTCCGGTGATGCCCGGCTTCTTCTGAGCCAGGCCGATGTGGAGGAGGTCATTCATGAGGTGGTGGTGCAGCACCTCCGGTGGATCTACCAGCAGAAACCCATCTGGAGGAGGAAGTGGCCGATCTGGAGGAGGAAGTGGCCGATCTGGAGGTGGTGGAGGATCTGTAGGTGGTGTCTGATCTGGAGAAGGAGGAGGAGGTGGATGTCGACGAAGGAGAAGGAGGAGGAGGTGATTGCGTCGCAGCGCGCTGGTAGCATCTCAGCGCATCTGGCAGAGGCCTGCACCTCCTCTCCCGCCGGGTGAAAGGTATAAATCTTTCTGTGACCGGCTGTGATGCCGATGAACTAGGTTCTACGTATGAGCATTTCATCACATAAACAAATTCCTAGTGCAAATTCACACATACATGTTCTGATAATTACAAACACTTATTGTTAAAGCACCAACTGTACAAACTAGTTAAACACCCACATCCAAAGCCTATTGCAATTCACCTAGGGCATTCTTGCACCTAGGGCAGAGCATTTCCTGCCATGTTGGACGTAGCCTGTCCTTCAAGGTTAGGATCTTGCGATACAACTCGTAGGTCACGTACCCATCTATTGCTGCGTAGTCGAGGTTAACTTTGTGCAGCGGCATCCACTCCCAAAAATCGTGCTGGTTGGATGGGAACTCCTTCTTCATGTTGGCGTATGATTTGTCGATGAGGTCTGCCTTAGATCACCCATTCCGTCCCTCTCGTCTCCACCCTTGATTTTGTATACGAGTTGGATGTCCACGTAGTACTCCGGTGGAATGTGGAAGCCGGCAGAAGAAAGCACCTTGCTGTCGTTGGTGATGTCCACGCTTGCGAAGGTGATATTCTTGCGTTCAAAGAATTTGCCCAACTCTGGACAATTCTTCTTGGACTTGCACCAGTGGAACACGAGGACATGCTGGCGCATGGCGAGTTGTAGGACAGACATGTGCCGACGATTACGGGTGTACTCGATGTCAAGGCCGATGAACCGATGCTTCTCCTCTGCTAGCCATTCCTCGTACTTGTCGAGGATCCGCTCCACGGTATGCTCCTCGTTCGTGTACACCACCTCCAGAACGGTGCCGTGGGTACGGACGGTAGTTGTCTCTGTTGTTCTGTTGCGGTCGTCCATGGCGGGTGGGGGATTGGGGTGGAACGAGGAAGAAGAGAAGGAAGGAATGCGAACTGTCTGCCACCGAACAGAGCAGTTCCTGGATATTTGCCGTCGATCTTAGCAGTTTCTCGAAAATGGCAACCGAACAAAGCAGTTGCTGGAAAATAGCCACCGGTTTTTTATATCCAGATGTATTTTGTACATTTCGCTAATCTTTTTTTTTCTTTCATGCAGGAGTTTATTTCGGCAACACTGCATAAAAGTACCAATGTACCATTCCGAGAACCAAAAACCTTAAGGCAAGGAAATTTCGTGGATACTGGTCTCGGAGTGGGTACATCGACGACCGAGAGCTCATAGAAAGTGAGCTCCAAGTCAAAGATGGAACGCTGGCTTAATTAAGCCAGCCTTCCATCTTGTTAGGTTAGTTGCTTATAGGTTTAGAGTTCATGATTGTAGTCAAAGTGTAATAGGTGATATTACATTATGCCAATGTGTGATAAATATGATTGTAGTCAAATTGTAAAAAACGGTGATATTATTGTATACCAATGTAATGATGGCATTTGTTCTATGTTATGAATTGAATAACGTTTTAGTGCATTGTGCAATCAGCCTTTCATGTATTATGGCATATAACCGAAATATGAGAAAAGCTCCGTGCAAACGGGTAGATGGAAAACTCTGTATCCGATGTAGGAAAACTAAAGCAACGGAGGTCTGCGCACAACCGTTGCCAAATGGAGACCTCATCGGAAACGGTTTTTGGCCTCCGTTACCGAAGAAGGCCTTCACATCAGTGACAGAGGCGGGGACACGGACCCTTTCTCCGTTGCCGAAGGGGTTTTTGGCCCGTTTCCGATGTGTCGTTCTGTACTAGTGAAGATTCCTGCAGCATTCATAAACTCATGGCATGGATAAATAGAGTGAAACACAGAGTCTTCACGGTTGACTCCCATGACCTCTGATACTTCCAATTCTTCATAATTAAGTTGATTTCCATCCATCTTCCTTTTCTGAAATTTTTAAACAAACCTCATAAAAAATGATTTTGGAGTGATTAGTCCAAGGGAAACACCATGGAGACTTGCTAGAGTAATAAACATGCATCAAACCTATTTAACCTAAACAAGAACAAGCATGCAAGCTCTCATAACATGTCACCTACAGTACCAAAATGCTAAGGATAAACACAACTAAACAAAATTTTACTTGGATAATCGGAGGAGTCACATACCGGAGAGCAATTGATCCAAATTTCAGCAGCAAAGATGGGCTGAGCAAGTAGATCGAAAAATCTCGAGCAAGAGCAGCAAGAACACGAGTTTGAGCAATGGTGGTGTGTATGGTCGGGAGAGAGAAAGGAGTGGGAGGAGGATGAGTGAGTGGAGGGCCAGGTGGACCCCACACCAGGGCAGGGCGTGGCCTGCCCTCCACCGCGCCGTGGTGGCGTGTGGTGGCCTGGTGGGTCCCCCTGGTCATCCTCTGGTGCTCCCACGTTTCTCTTTAAAAACTAGGACTTGTAGAATTTTTTTCAGAATTTTTTGAAAACTTTTATGTCTGACATTTTCTGGGTGTTTTAAACAATGAAAACTTGGCAAGAAAGAATTCATGTAAATACTAAACATTTCTTAACTTTGCAAATTTCAGTAGCAAAACAGTAGGTAAAACAAACAAGGGTGAAGGAAAATTTTGTTTAGCAATTTTATGCATGTAAAACATATTTGTTAACAAGGTTGATCAAGTCTTGCCACCAAATACATTTTATATGACATAAAAGAATTAAACCACATTGAACAATCATGTTACCTTAAATTGTATAGCTATAGATCCAATCATAAGATATTGAAGTTCCTCCTGAGGTTCATATATAGGGCAATCAATACTTCCCACTTTGATACTTTTAAGATTGGTAATAGTATTCACTCCAAACATCTTGTCCAGCTTCTTGGGAAAATAAACTGTGTGCTCTTTGTCATTAACATGGAAAGTTACTTTTCCTTTGTTGCAATCAATAACAGCCCCCGCAGTGTTAAGAAAATGTCTTCCAAGAATAATAGACATATTATCATCTTCAGGCATTTCAATCACAACAAAATCAGTTAATATCAAGCAATTATTAGCCACTTGAACATGATCATCTTCACATATAACAACAGGAACAGCAGTAGATTTATCAGCCATTTGCAAAGATATATCAGTTGGTATCAATTTTTCCAAGTAAAGTCTCTTGTAAAGAGAAAAAGGCATAACACTCACCCCTGCACCTAAATCACATAAGGCAGTTCTAACATAGTTATTTTTGATTGAGCAAGGAATAGTTGGTATACCTGGATCTCCAAGCTTCTTTAGAACCTTACCATTGAAAGAATAATTAGCAAGCATGGTAGAAATCTCTTCATTAGGAATCTTTCTCTTGTTAGAGACAATATCTTTCATGTACTTTGAATAGGGAGGTAACTTAATAGCATCAGTCAAAGGAATTTGCAAAAACAAAGGTTTCATCCATTCACAAAATTTGTTATAATCTTCTTCTTCCTTAGATTTGAGTTTCTTAGTAGGAAAAGGCATTTGTTTTTGCACCCAAGGTTCTCTTTCATTACCATGTTTCTTAGCAAGAAAATCTTCTTTAGTGTACTTTTTGTTTTTAGAATACTTTTCAGGTTCCTCTTCACTTTCCTCTTTATCAGAAACATCATTCTTATCTTTATCATTAGCATGTTCATTACCACTCTCAGTTTCAGCATCAGAGATAGATATACTATTTGGATTATTAACATGCTCATTGTCTTTAATAGGTTCAGGAGATTCCTCAACATGTTTATGTTTCTTCTTCTTCTTTTTCTTAGAAGGAGTAGTAGTTTCATTAACTAGTTGAGAATCTTGCTCAATTCTTTTAGGATGTCCCTCAGGATACAAAGGATCCTGAGTGGAAGCACCACCTCTAGTTGCTATATCAAAAGCATGTTTATCATTTTCTCTAGAAACATTATCTAGCAAGTCTTTTTGCACTTTAGTCAATTGCTCAATTTGAGTTTGAACCATACGAAAATGTTTAATGAGTATTTTAACATCATTAGAAGTTCTTTCCAAAACATCATGCAAATGATTAATGACATGAGAATTCTTTATGAAGCTATTTTCTATTCTCCTATTGAAATTGTTTTGCTTAACAATGAAATTATCAAACTCATATAAGCATTGATCAGGAGGTTTAGAATAAGTGATATCTCTATCATCAAAGCGTTGGAGAGAGTGTACCTCAACTGTAGATGAGTGAGGAATTGGCTTACACAATTCTTCTATAGGTGGAAGATTTTTCACATCTTCAGATTTAATACCTTTCTCCTTAAGAGATTTCTTGGCTTCTCTCATTTCTTCATCATTCAATTCAATTACTCCTCTTTTCCTCGGCGTAGGTACCGGAGTAGGTTCAGGCAGGGTCCAATCATCATGATTTTGGCTTATCTTAGCCAATAATTCCTCGGCTTCATCTGGAGTTCTTTTCCTGAAAACACAACCAGCACAACTATCCAGGTATGTCCTAGATTCAACAGTTAGTCCATTATAAAATATATCAAGAAGTTCATTTTTAGCTAGTTGATGTCCAGGCCGAGCTTTAAGTAAGGAACAAAACCTTGCCCAAGATTCAGGCATTTTCTCTCCCTCATTTTGCTTAAAGTTAAAGATTTTCTGTAAAGCAGCATGTTGAGCACTAGCAGGAAAATATTTCTGAAAGAAAGCATTGACTAAACCCATCGGGCTCTCAATAGATCCAGGAGATAAATCATTAAACCAAGTTTTAGCTTCATCTTTCAATGAGAAAGGGAAAATTTTAGTAACAAGGTAGAGAGAGTGTTCATATGTTCTACAGCACTTTCATTTTCAGTTCCTCGAAAAGGTTCTTTCTCAGCAATAGTTATAAAAGACAAGTCCACAGAGAAATCATAATCTTTATCATTTATATTTATGGGAGATGTAGCGAATTTAGCATAGTTGACAACACGTCTTTGAAGAAGATTTTTAATAGCATTAACATCTTTAGAGGTATCACAATTCATGCATTCATCAATAAAGTCATCATCAAGTTCAACATAAGTTTCCTCAAAATCATCACTAGTAGTTTCTCTCGTTTCAGGTGAATAAGCAGGTGTAACAGGAGTTTCATTAGGTGTTTTAGTATTTTCAAGTTGTTTAGATTTAGCAATTGTAGCATCTAGAAAAGGACCTAGTGAACCTCTTTCATCAAGCACAGTAGAAGCATCATCAAATTCATCAGAAACATTCTCAGATTCAGCAGAAGTAGCAGCACGTGAAGCATGTGCATGTGGTGGCGTGACAAGTTGACTTATAACAAACAGTGAATCAAGAGCAGCATAAGTGTTCAGAGTTGTACCTCTCCTTGTAGTGGATGGCAATATGCGAACCTTATCATCACGAGGTTTACCCATGATGAATGAATTGCAGCGAGCAGTATGACTCCCTGGTGAGCTTATAAATAGAGCTATGCTCCCCGGCAACGGCGCCAGAAAATAGTCTTGATGACCCACAAGTATAGGGGATCGCAACAATCTTCGAGGGAAGTAAAACCCAAATTTATTGATTCGACACAAGGGGAGCTAAAGAATATTTATAAGCCTTGACAGATGATTTGTCAGTTCAGCTGCACCTGGAAGTAGACTTGCTCGACACAGTTTATCAGTAGCAACAGTTTTATGACAGTAGCAGTAGTGAAATAATAGCAGCAGTAAAATAAAGACAGCAGTAATAATTGCAGTAGACAGCAGGATTAAAATACTATAGGCATAGGGATGGATGAACGGGCGTTGCATGGATAAGATAATTCATGAAATAGTCATACATAGGGCAATTGCAGATAAATAATAATAAGGTATCCAAGTAATAATCAATCATAGGCATGTGTTCCGTATTTAGTTGTACGTGCTCGCAATGAGAAACTTGCACAACATTTTTTGTCCTACCAGCCCGTTTGCAGCGGGGCCTCAAGGAAAACTACTGGTAATTAAGGTGCTCCTTTTAATAAAGCACCGGAGCAAAGCATTAACACTCCATGAACACATGTGATCCTCACGTCGCAACCATCCCCTCCGGTTATCCCAATTTCTGTCACTTTGGGGCCTCGGGTTCCGGACAGTGACGTGTGTATACAACTTATAGATATGATCCAAAACAATAATTATTCTCATGATTCAATAACATGTTCAGATCTGAGATCATGGCACTCGGGCCCTAAGTGTCAAGCATTAAGCATAATAAGTTGCAACAATGACATCAAGTACTAATAAGGGATACTAGGCACCATGCCCTAACAATCTCACAATTATTACATGAATGATCTCATCCAATCCCTACCATCCCCTCAGCCTACAGCGGGGAATTACTCACACATGGATGGGGGAGTCATGGATGGTTGATGGAGAGGCGGCGGTGATGATGATGGCGATGATCTCCTCCAATTCCCCGTCCCGGCAGGGTGCCAGAACGGAGTTTCTGATCCCCGAAATAGGGTTTTCGATGGCGGCGGAGCTCTGGAAGTTTTTTGGAAAAAGCGTCGATCCCCCCGGAGTTTTTAGGTCAGAGGCTTTAAGTAGTCCAAAGGAGAGCGTCGGGGGCCACACAGGGTGGCCACACCACCCCTGGGCGCGGCAAGGGCCCAACCGCGCCCAGGGTGCATGTGGTGCCCCTGTGCCCCCTCTTCGCTTCGTCTTCTGGCTCCGTGGGTCTTCTGGAAAAAATAGAATTTCTGGAATTTTTCTGGAATTTTCCAAAAACTTTGACTTTCTGCACAAAAACAAGACACCAAGGCAATTCTGCTGAAAACAGCGTTAGTCCGTGTTAGTTGCATTCAAATCACACAAATTAGAGGAAAAACAATAGCAAAAGTGTTCGGAAAAGTAGATACGTTTTGGACGTATCAGCTGCTGCCGCAGGACGAATGGAACGAGTGGGGCAGGAGGTGGTGGTGGAATGGAGGATGGACGGGGCTGGGGTAGGAGTGGGAGGGGCGGCGTCGGCTGGACCTGACGGCGAGGTGAGAGAGTTGAGGTCGTCGATCTGGATCGGGGAGAGGCAGAGAGAGGGGGCGGCGGCGGGGTCGAGGGAGGATTGCATCGCGACTCAGGAAAGAATGGATAGGGTTAGCAAATCGGGTGGGGTTATTTCGTGGTCAGGGTAAATTCACTAAATTGCCCCCGGTTATTCGGGTCAAGCGCGAGCGTCACTCGGGATTTCTGGGACTGATTCGGTCATTTCATGCCTGGAAAATATGGAGGCGGGAGGATTGCCACCGTGCGCGAATTGTTTTGTTTAATTTGGGCGGGGTACTTTGGGGGACTTTGGGAGGGAAGTTTTGGTTCAATATTTTCAGGTTTTTGCCCTGTCAAAAAATTCAAAAAAAATGAAAAACCTTCGCGTTGTGTCATTATTTGTGAAGCACCTACCAAAAATATGTTGCCAAATTGGAGCAATACATTTTTTTAAATACTAGACCAAATAATATCCAAATGTTGTGTCTGCAGGGGTTTCATCCACCTCTCGTCAAAAAGACAAATTTCTGTGAATTCAATAGGAAGCGGGTCAAATTTGAACTATAACTGCCTCGTAGTTTGCTCATGATGTTTTAAAAAAATCACTTTTGGGTACACAAGTACCTATTTCATGAGAGATACAACAATAGTTTCACCATATTCAACCCCTAGCTACGAACGGTCATGTCCGCCGTTTTGACTGTATTTTGAAATCGGCATACAAAATTCAAAAAAAAATCAAATAAATGGAAAACCTTCGCCTTGTGTCACTATATGTGTCCTAGTATCCATACAAAATAATAAACTTGGAATACGGGAATTGTAATGAAAAAGTGTTCTCACAAATGAGCTATCATCTACGAAGATTCATGGCTTGAGGCCAAATGACGAATGTCATGGCCACATTCATGACATAGTTTGTTCAAATGATCTCATCTTGTGCACAAGCTTGCATCTTGTAAAGGCGAACAATGTTGCCGAAGAAAGTTTTCATTTTATTTTCACAAAAAAATCATTTTTCATTTTTCGAATGAGAAAAATGGGGTTTTTTGTGAAGCACCTACCAAAACTATGTTGCAAAATTGGAGCAATACATTTTTTTAAAATACTAGACCAAATTTTATCAATAAATATCCAAATGTTGTGTTTGCAAGGGTTTCCATCCACCTCTCGTAAAAAAGACAAATTTCTGTGGATTCAGTAGGAAGCGGTTCAAATTTGAACTACAACTGACTCGTAGTTTGCTCATGATTTTTTTTAAAAATCACTTTTGGGTACACAAGTACCTATTTCATCGGAGATACAACAATAGTTTCACCATATTCAACCCCTAGCTATGAACGGTCATGTCCGCCGTTTTGACCGTATTTTGAAATCGGCATACAAAATTAAAAAAATCAAATAAATGGAAAACCTTCGCCTTGTGTCACTATATGTGTCCTAGTATCCATACAAAATAATAAACTTGGAATACGGGAATTGTAATGGAAAAGTGTTCTCACAAATGAGCTTTCATCTACGAAGATTCATGGCTTTGAGGCCAAATGACGAATGTCATGGCCACATTCATGACATAGTTTGTTCAAATGATCTTATCTTGTGCACAAGCTTGCATCTTGGAAAGGCGAACAATGTTGCCGAAGAAAGTTTTCATTTTATTTTCACAAAAAAATCATTTTTATTTTTCGAATGAGAAAAATGGGGTTTTTTGTGAAGCACCTACCAAAACTATGTTGCAAAATTGGAGCAATACATTTTTTTAAATACTAGACTAAATTTTATCAACAAATATCCAAATGTTGTGTCTGCAAGGGTTTCCATCCACCTCTCGTAAGAAAGACAAATTTCTGTGGATTCAGCAGGAAGCTGGTCAAATTTGAACTACAACTACCTCGTAGTTTGCTCATGATTTTTTTAAAAATCACTTTTGGGTACACAAGTACCTATTTCATCAGAGATAGAACAATAGTTTCACCATATTTGTTGGCCCAATGGAAACCAGGGTACCAAGGGCCGGCCTGCCACAGCCCTCGATGCTAAGCGAACATTCTGCTAAGGACCAGGCGTTCAGCCTGGCGAGCCTCGCGAGGGGTTTTTCCCTCGCGAGGGCTTCTTCACCCTGCTGAGCGTTTCTGCTAAGGACCAGACGCTCGGCCTAATGGGCCTCGAGAGGGATTTTTCCCTCTCGAGGGCCTCTCCTGCCCAGGAAATCACCAAGTCCTTGCGCGTCTCCGCGCCACCCTCGTGAGGCCCCCCTCGCGAGGCGTCAAGGACACCAGAACCTCGGCGAGGCTCCAGGCCCTCGCGGGGTTCCTTCGAGTGGAAACAAGCTCTGTACCTGCTGCAGAGTGCACATGGCCTCTGCGCCCGCCGCAGTTGCCATTCTCGTGTATAAAGCAGTCAACAAAGCTGGGGAGAGCAAAGCGGACTCCTAGTATTGCCACTTTGGTGATAAGGGGACCAGCGCCCGCTACGCTCCAAGTGCGACGTCGCCAAGGGCGCGTCACGGACCTCTGCAGCGCCAGTTTATCGTCCTGGATGGACGGTGGCTTTATCATCTTTGGAGACGTTATCTCCGGCCATGGACCGCATCCATGGACTGCCCCGACGCCGTGCGCTGTGCTCCAACTTGGCGGCCATGTGGTATCCCTTCCCGCCGAAGGTTTTCGGGGAAGAGGACCGAGGCCAGTATATAAGGAGCCAGCGTACGACCAAGGAAGGGGATCCCGCATTCACCAACTCATTCGATACTCCTCCAGCTACGTCGCAAGGAAGAAGACAGAGCTGATTCCACCATAGTACACCATAGCCATAGCTGTGCCCTCGGCAAGCACATTGTACTGTGAACCTCTCCAAGCAGTACAATACATCTTAGCAGGACGTAGGGTCTTTACACCTCGCGGTGGACCTGAACCTGGGTAGCGACTCGTGTTCATTCTCTGTCGTGATGTTCCTCACCGAGCTCGACGAGCACCGTCGCCGAGGTTGTTGAGGATCTGTTTGACGTTGTGTTCAGCCCCTTACTCGATTCCTGGCATCTGTGAGACACACCCCTAGTTCCTGGGACTAGTCTCCGACATTTGGCGCGCCAGGTAGGGGGCTGAGGCGCGTCTTCAACTTCTTCAACCTCTCTGCGCCATGACTGACACACGAGCAGAGCGTCTCGCGCGGCGGACGTCTGGCAGAGCTACGACCGAGCCCGCCGCCAACAACAACCCGCGTGGTCGCCCACGCACCAACCGCGCTTCAGAGCGCGACCCCGAGCCCCGCGTCGAGCACCCTGAAGACGACGGCGGCAACGACGACGATGGTGAGGGAGCTTCCTCCCAGCACCCGTCTAGGCGCGAGAGCGCTTCCACGTAGAGCCGTGCGGCGCCCAGCCCAGCTACTGCGCTACTCATGGCGCAGGAGTTGCTGCGCTACCGCCCCACGCAGGCGGGCCACGACAACTGGCTCGGGCGCCTCGAGGAGCTCATCAACGCCGCTGCTGTACCAGCCGCGCCAGCTCCAACGCCAGCGCCCTCTCGCTCCCTGGTGCACCACACCGGACGCGGAGGGAACATAGCGCATGGCGCTCCTCCTCCTCCTCCGCCTCCGCCTCCGCCTGCTCCAGCTGCAGCTCCGGCGGGGAACCATCGCGCCGCGTCGCACGTGTCCTCGCCGCACGACTGCCAGATTGTGAAGCGAACTCCAGCGGATGCGCGCGTGGAGATCGAGCGCCAGAGGGACCGCCACAACCGCGTCGTCCAGGAGATTGCAGCTGTAGGCTGCCAGAACCGCGGCGCGCTTGCTGGTGGGAGCCGTGACATACGCCACGGGCTGCACCGCCTTCACCCGCAACTTGCGCCGCGTCGTCTGGCCGATGAAGTTCAAGCCAGACCTCCCTCCGCGCTACGACGGCAGGACTAACCCTCTGGAGTTCCTGCAGCTCTACACCGTCTCCATCCAAGCTGCAGGAGGCGACGACAAGGTGATGGCCAACTGGCTCTCCATGGCCCTCAAGGACTCCGCGCTCTCATGGCTCATGAACCTCCCCGAGAGCACCATCGACACGTGGGAGGACCTCTGCAAGGTCTTCGTCGCCAACTTCAAGGGCACGTACGAGCGCGCGCTCACCTACAATGATCTCCGCGCGGTGCGCCAGAAGCCTGACGAGACCCTCCGCAGATACATCCAGCGCTTCAGCCAGGTCCGCAACAAGATTCCGAACATCCCGGACTCGCACGTCATCTCCGCCTTCAGGGAGGGCGTCACGAACCGCCGGATGCTCGAGAAGCTCGGCATCCACGACACCCTCACCTCAGTGGTGAAGCTCTTCGATCTGGCTGACATGTGCGCCAAGGCTGAAGAGGGCCTCCTCTTCGTCAAGAAAGAAACGGAGGAAGATCCTCCTGAGGGGTCCAAGAGCAGGAAGAAGCCTGTCGAGAAGCGCAAGACCACCGCCATCCTCGCGGCATCCATTTTTTGTGAAAGCCTGTCGAGAACGACAGGCTTCCACAAAAAATGGATGCCGCGAGGATGGCGGTGGTCTTGCGCTTCTCGACTTGCTTAGGTCTTATGACTGTAAGTGCAATTTTAGAAATTCTCAAAGTAGCTATCTTTGCGAAAATCTTAAAACTGACGTTAAGTAAACAAATGGGACGATATTGTTGAATCTGAATAGCATCTTCTTTCTTAGGTAAAAGAATATAGTACCAAAATTCAACCGAAACAGGGGCAAGTCCCCGTGTTGAAAATCGAAGACAATAGCCATAAAATCACCTTTTATTACTTCCCAAATTTTTTGACAGAACTCAGCAGGGAACCCATCTGGTCCCGGTGCCTTGTTTCTCTCCATTTGATTAATGGCTTCTAAAACCTCTTCTTCAGAGAAATCGGCAATGAGAATGTCATTATCTACCGTAGATAACTTAGAGAAGTTGTTCGTTTGATTTTCTATCATACTAAAATTATTTTTTGCCGGTGCTCCAAATAATTTTTTGTAAAATTCGGATATATAAATTCTCAGGCTTTGTTCACCTATGATAGTACCTTCCTCTTACTCTAACTGAAAGATTTTCTTCCATCTATGTTTGCCATTTGCAATTAGATGAAAATATTTAGTGTTGGCATTCCTCAATGTCTCCCTTTCGGATTCAGTGACTGTGGTAGTTTCTGCTTTACGATCCAAAAAATCTACAATAGACAGGAGTTGGTCTCTCTCTTGTTTATAGGCACCACTCCGATTACGTGCCCAACCTCTCAAGAATTGGCGCAAATGTCTTATTTTATTTTTCCACACTTCTATAGGAGTATTGCCATCCGAAAATGCAGCCCACTCATGTGCTACCATTTCGTGAAAGCCCTCATGAGAAAACTAGGACAACTCAAAAGTAAACCTCGCTTTGTTGGCAAGGTGAGCTTGTTCACCGAAATCTAAAAGCAATGGCGTATGATCAGAACCTGCTCTAGCAAGTGCCCAGACTGTTGCTAATGGAAACTTGTTTTCCCAATCCACACTCACGAGGATTCTATCCAACTTCTCATAAGTTGGTGTCGGTCTTCGATTAGCCCAAGTAAATTGTCTACCAGATAGCCTCAACTCCTTTAAGTCTAGGCTCTCTATAATCGCATTAAAGATAAAAGGCCAACGAGGATTAAAATTGTTATTGTTCTTTTCTTCCATACGTCGAATTATATTAAAATCCCCTCCACATAAAAGAGGTAGATTATCGGAATCACAAAACCGTACCAATTCGGCCAAGAATTCCGTTTTTTTTGCATCTTGAGCAGCCCCATATGCTACAACAAGAGCCCATTCGAAACCATCAGATTTGGAGACTACGTGAAACTTGACACACGAGTCTCCTATTAAGATATTTTTAATCTTTAAAGAAGGCGAGTTAAAACCAACTAGAATGCCTCCCGAACGCCCTTGTGGCGGGAGACAAAACCAAGAGTAATCAAAACCTCCAGAAAGATGACTCAAGACTGTGGAGCAAAGCTAGATCTCCCTGTCTCCAAAATAGCAAAAAAATAAGTTTATGTTCCCTTATCATCTCATTCACCGCTAAATGTTTCGCAGGATCTGCGAACCCATCACTATTCCAAAAACTACCCCTCATTATGCTAACTTTTTATTCTTGTTTAATCTCGCGCTGCGCCTAAGAACCTTTACCTCTTCGGCCTTAGTACGAAACCCCTTTTTATGTTTGGAAATATGAGGAGTATAGTCTAAATCACCCGAGGAACCACTATGTTCCTCCTCCCCAAGATCGGAGCTCAAAAGTGTTGCCTTGTGCAACACGAGACTAGCAGCGTCCTCCATGTCATGTTTCTCTAGTGCATCAACCTTTTGTAAAATAGTTAACATGCGTTTAAGATCGACATCTTTAATAATAGAAACAGAAGAAGCTACCTCATTTGTTGTTAAGCCTAACGAAACACCTAAATTAGTGGCTCTAGCTACGCCTACATCATCAGGAATAGAGGCAATTGAAAAGGGTAGTGCAAGAGAAATACCTGGACCGAAATCCTCATCTCGGGCTAGCGCAAGCTGCTGCGCCCTCTCCAACACCGTTGCATCCGCATTAGGTTGTCCATGGATACGATCACTCGAGCGTATGCCAAGGACAGCCGCCTCTGGGATGCCTCCATAGCTGATAACATCCGCCCGTGAGTACCGACCCCCGAGGAACACTCATGTTCCTTGTGGTGATCGATTCCCAACAGCGAAGCTCGAACCAATGCCCCCTCCTGGAGCGCGTGGTGAGCCAGACGAAGAGCCTGAAACGGACATAGGTGTGCTCGAGCCGGTATTCCCTCCCGGAACACACGGCGAGCCACCCGAGGCCAAGACCTCCTGTCTTGGTGTTCCCGGTTTGTCCTCGTTGGAGAGCTTCCCCCCAAGCTGTACATGGTCCTCCTCGACTCCCTCCATAGTACCAGTCGAAGAACCAGAGCCAACAGCCACTGCTGCGATTGTTGGAACCTCAAAACATCCACATGACTTCGCTGGACTGTGCCCGGCAGCGTTTTTGGGCGGAAAACTCTGCCTGGCAGCACATTTGCTAGCTAAACTATGCCCGGCAGAAACAACAGGGGGAGCAAACAGCGCAGCACCACTACTTGCATCCTTGTGACACCGAGCAGTGATTGGCACTGAGTGAGCCTGCAAACGCTCCTCCTCTTCGACCATCTCCCACCACGAAAGACGAGGCACCGAAACTCCCTTTGGTTTAGGAAGGAAAGTGCGAGTAATGGGAGTAGCCGGATCACAAAGGAGAGATCCGAACTTGAGCTGATTCTGTACATTACTCTCGGCGGACACAACCTGCTGATTGGTAGATGAAACCACTCCACCTCGCTGATGTTGTGCACTCTGCTGCAAACCCGAAGTTTTGTCTTCCCCATGCTCCTTCATCTCATCATCCTTCCCCCCACCTTTATCGTCTCTGTCTTTTTTATCATAGTCATCTCTCTTATCGGAATCCTCGGGGTCATCACCAGGGGGTGCATCACGCATATCCACATCATCATCTTCGACTTCTATGTCGAGCATATAACCAACCCCTTCATACGTGTGATCCACCCTAGGAGGTAGTGCTGAAGGTTCTGCACAGTCAACCCTCAAGCGAACCACCCCCCTAGCACGGGTAAACTCCATGTCTACCAACTTCGTCTTACCAATTAAAGACCCCACCGCAAAGAGAGCAAGATAATCATTCCTAAGATCCTCGGGGCAACCTCTCACCCTGACCCAAAGGTCGACCAGATCATATTTCTTGACATTGTCAGTGGACCATTCTTCGAAATGCATTGTTACCCTTTTCTCCTCTATACGGATTCTACCAATCTTTCGGAGCCTAGTCAACTCTGCTTTCGTGGGGTAAACCACACAGAAAGAAAAATCCCCTGATGGGCTTACGTCCCATTGGTGATCACCGTGCACAAGCCACTCCAGCTCCTGAATTACCTCTTGGACAGTCATAGAGCCACCTAAAATATTTATGCGCCCCACCTTGCCGCTGTCATGGTTCAACCGGATCACTTCTGACCTCCCAACATCAAAGAACATGAGTGACTTGTTTGCCAAACCGTACATAACAGCCACTGGTTTTGGGGCAGCGAGCAGGGTGCAATCTTTCGAGGCATGAGTGGATTTCCGGCAATAGACGCATAACTCAACAGTGCAATCTATCACATAGTGGCCTGTCTGAATACATCTAAAGCACAAGATCTTGTCCTTCTTTCTCGGTGGTTTAGCAGGACCTTGCTTTGCCACATCTGCTCGTAGCACAGGAGCCGCTGCTGCTCCTTCCGGCTCCTGCTGTGCCGGTGGCTGCACTTGCGCCACAAGTGGCGCTACACCTGCCTGACTGCCTCTTGCTGCTGCGAGTTGGGGACCGGAGGTACGGGCAGGGCCGCCACAGCTGCGAGCCTGCGCCCATCTGTTGGTGCACAACCTCAGTGAGCCGCGCCTCCTGCGCGGCCACCGGAAGGTTCTGAAAACGGTCACCACGCCCCCGTCCATGTCTTCCCCGCCTCTGCCGACCACCTCTACCACGGCCGGCGAAATTGTTGTTTTGCCTGGGATAACGATTACGCTGAGCAGCAGCATTGGCAGGGCCATACACCTGTCCGCGACCATTGTCGCCTTCATAGTAACCTTCGTCAAAAGCCCCGAAATCCCAATTGAAAACCGCCGGATCAAAGTTCTGATCATACCCCAAATTTTGGCCATTGTTCCATTGGTTAGCGCCGCCTTGTGCAGCACCCCCACCACGGCCATATGGGTATGCATAGCCTCCGTGCCCCCCGGCGCCATTGAACTGCTGCTGGCCCTCAAAAGCGGCATGGCCTGACGCGCCCCCGGAAGGACCTCCTTGCTCGAAGAAACGGCCTTGCGCATGATTAGGGTTTTGGTACTGCCCTCCTCCGAATCTGCCATTTGCAGTCCCAGATGGTCCGCCAGCCTCGTAGTTGCGGCCACCGCCGCCACCACGACCTTGAAAGGGAGCGCCATTGCCGAAATTGGCGCCGCCACGGCCAGAATGTCCCCCACCCGGCGCCGCCATTGATTTCTTGGTGTAAGACCTAGCGAGACGATTAGATACGATCGACGTCCTCGAACGCATCCAACCCGCATGAAAAGGTCGACGTAAACATGTCGAGCTGGGCCTATAGTTGTGACCTGCGGGCCCTTTTGGCCGGACAGATCAACAACATTTTGTGGTAAAACCTTCGGGGCCTTGTGCCCCTCACGGCCCAACTGCGTTTGTTTTGAATTTCTTTGAAAATTGATCCGTAGGTCACGGTCCCAAAGTTTGGATCTTACCATGATCGTCGGATCTAAGATCCTGGTTGTAAACTTCGTGCTCCTCGCCGGCGATCTGAGAAGAAACCTTTATGGCAAGTCGTTTGCGCGGCACCAGCGTCCATGGTTCTCCGTCGTGTTCGTCAAGCTTGAATGTCGTCGGCTCCATCGCCGGCACCTCGAGGTGCTTCAAAGTTCTGCATGGACGAGCAAGCAAACTAGCCGAAGCGTTAGAACAGGACGGAGTAGCAGAGAGCATACCTGCATCCGGTGAACTTAGAAAGGACGAAACCACCGAAGCCATCTTCTTCTTCAAAATCCTTTTCTCCTCTCTCTTTGAAGTCCCGGGCAAATTCTCGTAGAGTCTCGTGTTGGCGATCTGCACAAGTATGCAAGCCCCGGCGAGGCTCCGGCAGAGGTCTCGCCGTCCTTCGTGGACTCATCGTCGGTCTCCTCGGAGAGCCTCCAGAATCGCCCTCCGGGTTTTCCGCTCATCGCAACAAATGTCTACGTGATCGAGACTGAGGAGTGGCAGGTCAAGTCTTTTATTTATACATATTAATATAATGTTGCACATAGTGGACCTTGTTTTGGGGCACATGGCGGCCATCTAGTTTTTCTGGACTGTAGACCTGTCGTGGGCACTACCAACACACCCATGGCGAGCCCTCTCCATCTTCTTCGTACCCATAGTTGACAGAAATCTTTGGTACGTCAATTCAGGAATCTTCGTACCCATAGTACACAACACCGTAGGACATTTAATTAGACTGGGAAAAATAGTTGGTCCACAATAAGGTAGAACTGGAATTGACGCTCTCCTTCCCCCGAGTTCAGACTTTGTATTGGAAGCAGACAGGCCAGCTCGAGGCGATCAGCAGAACTGACTATGAAAACACCGGCGGTGGCTCGTAATCAAGTCCAAGGGATTCTGGAGTTAGATCCGCAGGCGCCAGCAGCCCAAGTAAATTGAGCATAGAGGCGATCGGTCTTGCCGTAAGCGCCGGGACAATGTCTCTGTGAGCTAAATTATTGGATTAACTTTGAATCATTTCCTGCGCACGGCGATAGCAGCAACTCGTCAACAGATGGAAATTTCACATCGCCAATCTAATAATTTTTGTAATAGGGAAATTCCTATGTATGTTATCAATACCATTTCTAATTATGCCATTGTCGTTTATATAATCTTATTTACGTAAATATCACACTTTTGTCAACTATATTTCAGGTATTTGCCATCGCCATCACTTTTTCTGGCCGTTGCGATGTCTGATGCTGCATGTGAAGTGTGAAAATGTCCAAGTTATCACTCGCTTTCCTCTTGTGTTCCTTACGGTGTCCTTCTATGTACTTCTTGATTTTCGTTGTATTTTTCTTTGTATTACTTTAGCCGAGAGGATTTTGTCAGAGATACACGAACAAGCACGGAATCATCCAAATCTCGGCGGCAACAAACATCACCGGAGATGAGGAAGATGACTTCCTTGGTTAAACATCACCGGAGGAGGCCTAGAGGGGAAGAGATAAATTAGAGATAGTCAAGCGAGCTCGGCGAATATGGATATAGGTTTAATGCATGGCTTAGTGTGGAACTTATCTATGGTGAGGTTTTTTGTGGTATAACTTTAGCCGAGAGGATTTTGTCTGATTTGTATTGCACGGGCATAAGGGAGATTAGTCGCGATTTGCAAACACATCGACATTTTTTTTTGATGAATCGCGTGAGATAAGTCGCGTGCAATTTTTTTTGGATCACGTGAGATTGACAAGATTTATATGATCCGAAGTGTACGTTCGTGCTCATGGTGTCCGTCGGGTAATTTGGACGGCACGTTTCTTTCATAAGTACGGGTAAAATTTTGAAAATCGTACCCGTGGCGCACATGTCCGGTGCGCCACGGCTAACTGATATCCGTGGCGCACCAGACTGGTACGCCACGCGTAAGAAATAGGCCTGGCGTGGACTGCGTGGCGCACCATGGTGCGCCACAGGTATGCATTTTTGGTGTGCCACACATTACCTTTTCCCTAGTAGTGATAGCACCATGGAGGTTCAAGTTTGGGTACAATTGGTCATAGAGTATTGGATCTGAAGGACTAACCAAGTTCAAAGATGGATCAAGTAATCAATCTCGTGTCACCGTTTCTACTACCCGTAGTCAATCCAAGAGAGGAGCTGCTTATGTAGCCCAGAAGAAGAAAGTTATCCGAGTAGCCATCAACAGATAAGGTGTCATATCTTCTCTGCGGGAGCTCCGGTTGATCTAACGGAGTATTCTGGAGGAAGAGAAGAATAAACGGAACAAACAATAGTATAACGTACTCGCGGACTAATATCGAGAGTCAAGCGAGACACACACCGCGAGTACCGGGACGGCAGGAGCGCAAAAACACCGCCCCTCCCCCCCCCCCCCCCCCCCCCCCCCCACCACACCGATATGTGGAAAAATCGCTCGACAGCTAAACAGAACGACGGTGACCAACGCCAGACAGTCCTGACACAGCGAAAGGTGGACCGAACGAAAGACGGGCCCAAAGGCACTGACCGGCGGGAGAGACCCGGCAGGCGCGACCAAGGTCTGTCCAGGCCACGGCGCGAGGGCTGCAAGAAACCAATAACAGTAAAACCATGCGGCCAGCCAAAAGCTCTAATCGCTGAGGGAGCGTCTGTAGGTCTCAGCGTTTGTAATTTTAGATGACCGAAAATCATTTTGGAATTTGCAAATGAGTGAATGGTGATGTTACGCCTTCCATCTAGCCAGCACTAAGAGGACCAAAAACATCGTGTCTTCAACATTCTCGACACATCTAGAATATGTACTACAATTAAAAAGGTCTTAGGATACTACTTTAGTAAATTCTAAAGGCCTTGAGATTGGATCATTATTAAACAGTAATAACAAGAATCTCAAGCTGAAAAAAAAGGAATGTACAGTAAGAAGATAAAATCGCCAGGGATGCTATGTCCACAAATGGGCTCAGGCTGCTAACTTAAAACCTTGAAAATCTCAAACTGAAAACGGCTAAGTCTGACGAAACTGAACCTGGCCATTTAGCCTAACGAAACTGAAGTTATACTGACGAATCTGTGCTGGTTTGGTTCTGTCGTTGACAGTAAGCTATACGAACTGCATGTAACAGCAAGTGAAGAACCATTCCACTCTACAAAAACAACAAGCTTCAATGTATATGCTCGGTTGCAATCAATTGGAAGACGATTCAGTTTGTTGGTATCGATGGATGGGCCGGCCAAATAAATACGTAGTACATTTCATTCGTGGTCCAAGTTCTCTGCATAATTACGATGTTTGTGTCCACGGTACTCGATCATTAATCTTAGCAGGTGTCCATTCTCTTTCAAATAACAAACGGACAATGCTATGTCGACAATCACGGCTAATTTAATTCTACTGGTCCATGTGCGTGATGAAAACAACATATCTTCACGAGCCCTGCTTCGGTCCTTCGCCCTAAACGTATAACGTACAATGAATCGTACCAAGCCAGTATGTGGAGCCGAGCCGACCTGGAGAAAGTCGAGCCGAACTGGAGCCAAGCCCAGCAATCCACACGTTCGCTTGTAATCAAAGCTGGGAAAAAGAAAGCAAAATTGGAGGTCAGTGGGAATCGAACCTAGGTCTCACAGGTGCAGCGCACAGAGCAAAGCCGCTGTGCTACACCTGTTTCGGTGAAGTAATGTGCTTCTTATTAAATAATATTTGGATTTTCGTCTCCTTCATAGTTAAGGGAAACAGATGGACCACCGAAAAGTCCATTTGGAGCACGCGCTCCATGGTGCACCCATTTTCATTTTTTTTAAATCGATATTTTAATGTTTTCAAAAATTCTGCAAAAAACAAAGACGTTGACAATGATGTATTATACGATTATGTAATTTTAAACCCGAAATAGTTTGTATTTCGTCCTACACGAAAATGACAAAGTCTGACAAAATCTGAAATTTTCGAATTTTGCACCGTTCACGTCTCAGGTTTATAAATTTGCTATTTTTACACAGTCCAAATTGCACAAATATTTCGCGCTCAAATTTTGCACACCGGTAGAAATAACCATTTTCGACATTCAGAATTTTTTTCACATTTTTTCGAAAATTAAATATATCCTTTTGAATTTTAAAAAATACGAGCTCCCTGGAGCTTGTCATCCAAATCACTTTACTCGATGGAGCACACCCCATATAATGCAGGTAACACATGTCCTAGCTATAGGGAGAAGATTTCCATCGTTCTTTAACTCATTAATCATAGAAAATGAGTACCAAAGTATTCAAAATTAATTCTAAGAAATTACCAACATGAAGTTAAAATATAGATAAACCCATTTTCATGAAAAACTTGATGATTCCTAGCACATTAGTAAACATAAAAATACAAGACATTGTGTGCGTCTTGTTTGCTCTCGTTGCGGGAGCATGGCGTGAGGCGTAGCCGGCGGCAGGAGCATAGCGGCGTCGCCTTCTTTCCTTGCTATGCTCGCGGTTGTAGATACATACATATATGACCTACTAACCTACTAGACATCTGGATGCACCAGACCCGTATAGTTTGACCTAGAACTATCAATGTTAGCGAACAAAGCTTTTAGTTTCTTTGCTAGAAAAAACATTTCTTTCTTTTTTTGATTGCAAAAAAAAAAAAAATTGTAAATAACCTACCAAATATTTGTTGCAAAATTGGACCACACCAATTTTTTCATTTACCGACAATGGCGCAGTAGTCCTTAGTTTATGGAAAATGAAGAAGGCATAATCTTGTTACACCTGAGAAAAAGTTATCATTATTTCCTCGCATTATCAATCTAATAAAAGAAAACAAAAACAATATATGGAAAAAGGTTCCCACCTGGCTATGGGTGCTGATGTGGGTCCACACATGTTCCAAAGATTCTAGATACGTACCTATATGACCTACTAGACAGTGTATCTACCAACTTTGGGACATGTGGATCCAAAGGTGCTAGAATATGTGTTGCATAGAATATGTGTTGCATGTGGGTCCACATGTTCCAGATGTACGTGCTATGGCAAGATGTCTAGGGATTTTGAATGTGGGTCCCACATGTCGGAAAGGTGATAAATACATACCCATACGACATATTAGACTTCTGGATCCACGTGCACCAGCCATAGACAGCTTGACAGAGAACTATCATATCGCCTATCGGTCCCACAACATGAAACATAGTTAGGAGTGTTACATCTGGGTCCACCTCTCTCGAAGATGGTAGATATACAACTAAATGGCTAGGGGTGCTTCATATGGGTCCACATGTTCCAAAGTTGGTAGATACATACCTAGATGACCTTCTAGACATCTGAACCTACATACACCAGCTATACATAGCTTGATCCTCCCACAACAAGCAACATGGATAGGAGTGTTGCATGTGGGTCCACATGTCTCAAAGGTGGCAAATATAAAACTAGATGGCTATGAGTGTTGCATGTGGGTCCACATGTCCTATATGTGTTGGGGTTAATGTGGCTATAGGTGTTGCATGTGGGTCCACATATTCCAATGGTTGTAAGATATGGCTATGAGAGTGTTGCATGTGGGTCCACATGTTCTAGATGTGTTGGGGTCAAGATGCCTAGTGTGTTGCATGTGGGTCCACATGTCCCAAAGGAGGTAGATACATACCTATATGACCTACAAGACATTTGGAATCACATGCACTAGCACTAGAAACCTAGACCTAGAACTATCTCGTGGGTTCTACAATATACAACATAGATAGAAGTGTTGCATGTGGGTCCACATGTCCAGAAGGTGATAAGATATGGCTCTTAGAGTGTTTCATATGGGTCCACATGTTTTAAATGTGATGGGTTCAAGATGCCTAGGGGTGTTGCATGTGGGTCCAAATGTCCCAAAGGTGGTATATACATACCTATATGACCTACTAGACATTTGGAACCACATGCACCGACACTAGACAACTCGATTTAGAACTATCATGTGGGAGCTACAACATACAACATAGATAGAAGTGTTGCATGTGGGTCCACATGTCCCAAAGATGGTTAGATATAGATATAACTGCTGCATGTGGGTCCACATGTTGTAGATGTGCTGGGTTTAAGATGACTAGAGGTGTTGCATGTGTGTCCACATGTCCCAAAGGAGGTAGATACATATCTATATGACCTACAAGACATTTGGAATCACATGCACCTGCACTAGACAATTTGACGTAGAACTATCATGTGGGTCCTACAACATAGCTAGTAGTGTTTCATGTGGGTCCACATGTCACAAAGGTGGTAATGTATGACTATGAGAGTGTTTCATATGGGTCCACATGTGTTAGATGTGATGGGTCAAGATGGCTAGGGGTGTTGTATGTGGGTCCAAATGTACCAAAGGTGGTATATACATACCTATATGACCTACTAAATATTTGGAACCACATGCACAGACACTTGACAACATAGCTAGGAGTGTGTTGCATGTGGGTCCACATCTCTCAAAGGTAATAAGATATGACTATGAGTGTTGCATGTGAGTCCGCATGCCCTACAAGTGGACCCACATGCACCAGCCTTAGATAGTTGGATCTAACAACATGCAACATAGCGAGGACTGTTGCATCTACTCGACATGTCCCAAAGATGGTAGATATATATACAATTAGATGAATATGAGTGTTACATGTGGGTCCACATGTCTCACATGTGTAATGTCAACATGGCTACGGGTGTTGCATGTGGGTCCACTTATCCCAAAGGATGTAGATATAGAACTAGATAATATGTTGGACTTGTCAAAAAAACTTCGTCAAGGATGTGCATAATTTAGTTATACTATATTAGGGAAAAAATAATGATTCATTTCCACCAGGTCAAAAAAAAATCACTTGCTTACAAATGGATCCGTTTTGGCTATGTTTGGCACTTATTTCTGAAACGGTGATTTTTTAGAATTTCGCGAGATGAACACATTTTTTCTCCGGACTAGCTAGATCAAATTAGGCATGAATACAATGTTATGTTGCATTTTGGTAATATTTTCATACCTTCTTAAATTCTTAATATAAAAATGAAGGGAATAATAGCAAACTGGCAGTTATGTGAATTTAAAGGTTGTATATTGTCTCCTCAATTTCACTCCATAACTACATAGGAATATTTTTTGCGCTATAACAACATAGGAATATTATGATCACCTCCAACTTTTTTCGAGGGGCCCCGGTGCATACTATCACAGATATTGATGAACCCTGAGGGTTTGTCTGGCGTGCGTCATCTACTCATTGAACCGACATTGAATGGGGTAGACCAATTTGATTTGCTTATTGACTATGTAAGAGTGTAAGGATAGGCCATACAAGCAAGTTAAAATATGAAATGGAGTCTCGGTTGTCACGAGATTCGTTACACGTGTCATAATACCCTTTTTTCAGCACATTAGTAATATCTTGGACTTGTAAAAAAAAGTACTTGTCAGCAATGCCTAATTTAATAATACTATCCTAGGAAAAATAATGATTAATTTCAAGGAGGTCGAGAAATTCACTTTCTATAATTATCAAGTTTTCATAAAAATGGGTTCATCTATATGTTAATTTCATGTTAATTTTTTAGAATTAATTTTCAGTGATTTGGTGTTCAATTTCAAAGTCAAAGAATGGTGGTTCTCTGTATAGCTCGGACACCCAGCACCCGGCGCACACACAGGCGCGTCACACTTCCTGGTTGTCAGTTGTCACCGATCTTTGTAGCCGTCGCTGTCTCAAGATTTTCCGTCAGTTAACGTGGCCTGGACTTTTATATAGGCTATGATCCAGTTTATATAACAAACAGGGCAGTAGCCCAGTGGCTTTGCTCCCTGTTCTGTGCCTAGTAGACTAGACACAGGTTCGAATCCCTGTTTCGACATATTTTCTTCCATTTTTCCGTCTCGCGATTCAGCTTTGCTCAGGGCTCCGCAGCCTCAGTATTACCAGGGCTCGGCTCGACGGTTATATAAAACGTATTATACGTTTAAGGCGAAGGGTTATCGTGCAATCTCAGCCGTCCTTCTATCTAAGGGAGAAGGACCGAAGCGGAAGTCTATCTTCACATGCAGAGACACAGCGCCCACATATGGATTCTTCAGGCTGGCTCGTAGTTTGCAATTTACCGGGAGGTCCCATCCATCCATGTGAGAATCAATCATGTGGTCTATTCAATATATAATATTGAGATGTAGGTGTCGATAATTTGTTGTTGGAACAAGGTTTGGACCCATCCGCTGGCCACATAAATATGTACCTATTTCGTACATCGTTGGGTCAGCCAAACAAATGTGTCTTAGTAAAGAAAATGGGACTATACGTCTCTAACAAATATATGGCCAGTCTTTTTCTAATTACAATATATCAGAGGAGTACCCAGATTATTGGGTGTCTTGTGGCAGCACACCGACCGCTTTGTTATAAAGCTTTCTCTCCATGTGCAAGCTTCTACTGCATGCCCAACTAAGTACACAACAAACACACATTTGTAGCGTGATGTAAAACGACTACGCCAGCTTGAACGACATAGTTGTGACATCAAAATTAATCGTGCTTTTACTGCATACAAACGATAAGGAAAAATTAAGCAAGTTGGGCATGTATGATTTAAGTATTCAGATTTTTATGCAAATGGAAAAGAATAATGCTTCGGGACCACGTGGGTTCTCAGCTGAGTTCTACCCCAAAAAAATTGAAGTAGATGAAACATGATTTACTGGCCATGTTCAGAGAGTTTCACAAGGCTGAGCTGTCCATGTTCATCTTAATTTTTGGACCATCATTCTTTTACTGGAAAACAGAAGACACAATTCAAATCCAACAATACCCAATTGCCTAATTCATGCGAGTTTTCAGTTTTTCCCAAAGGGTAGTATTAATTCATGCCGGTAGAGATATTCTTGAGGGTGTTGTTGTCTTCCATGAAACGACTCATCTGCTACATCGGAAAAAAATATTTAGTTGTGCTAAAAGTAAGTTTTGAGAAGGCTTCATTACAATAAGGTTAACTCGGCCTTTCTCGCAGAAGTGTTTCATATGAAAGGCTTTGATCTAAAATGTTACCAATTGATAAACGAATTTGATAGAAGAGATAGTGTCTATATAAGGGTGAATGATGACATTGGTCATTATTTTCTGACACTAAAAGAGTTACGACAGCCTTCACCGCCAATGCCTCCTGCAGAGCCTCCTCCATGGACTGCGAGTCCTTCATTGCGACCAGAAGCTTCTCGTTAGCCTTGTGGGAATAATTAGTATGCTCAGGGAAGGGCCTTGTGCATGGCCTGCCTGCATACTTGCATAGTATCTGATTGAAGCATAGTCCGTACTTTATTGGGAATAATTAGTATGCTCAGGGAAGGGCCTTGTGCATGGCCTGCCTGCATACTTCCTCAAGATGCGGAACGAGGGAAAGGACGCCTTGTCCATGGAGCCTCCTCCATGAGTATGCTCTTATTTTTCTCCCTCAACCATTGATAGTACAAAACGAAAGTAGTGTGTAGGTTCAGTTTCGGACAGTTAGCCGTCAGCTATTTTCTTGGTTTTAGTTAGCGCGTTCCACACCTGTGTGAGCCGCTCGATCTGCTGTGTCGGAGATTGATCATCTGATCGTTGGATGGCACGGTCATGAGGGGTGGCATTTGAGGCCACGATCCATTTCCATTTCGCTATAAATAAGAGGAAGAACAGAAAAGCTGTAGCAAGTTTACGCAGTACAAATCCACCTGTGTTCATCATTGTGTTTGCGTTTCCTCTGACGCGCTTATCTACGCAATTAAAGCGGATGAGTCTAGGCAACAGCTAACAACTAACACATAGATATTCTTGAAGACATAACAATAGCTATCACCTGATCGTTGAAAAAGCTGTGTGCATCAATCGATGCAGATGCTGGGTTATCCCCATTTCTAAAAAAAATGAGGGGTGGCATTTGAGGCCACGATCCATTTCCATTTCGCTATAAATAAGAGGTTGAACAGAAAAGCTGTAGCAAGTTTACGCAGCACATATCCACCTGTGTTCATCATTGTGTTTGCGTTTCCTCTGACGCCCTTATCTACGCAATTAAAGCGGATGGGTCTAGGCAACAGCTAACAACTAACACATAGATATTCTTGAAGACATAGCAATAGCTAGCAATTAATTTAAGATGGGTGGAGCCTGGTCTGAAAATGCCATACTATTGTGAAAGAGGCTTGGCACCTAACTAAGATGCTCGTCGATCTTATTAGGTAGCGCCAACCAAGTTAGAGTATCTTAAGAAGATCGATGATGTGTTTGTAACTATGGGAGGAGTGAAGTTGGGTTCCAGTGACCCATGTGTAACACTGAGTTCATGAGTTGTGTGGTCCGATGGCTAGTGTACCAAGTAACCATGAATGATTAAGGCTAGTTTTACAGTACCTTTTACTGGTGCTGTGAAGGGAACAGTATGGTTTCATCCAATGGTTTAAATAGATTCGGCCCAACAGGCCCATCAAGTATGATTGCGTCGTCTAAATGGCCTAACTGGCAGGCCGCGGTAATTAGGGGACGCGTCCGCTTAACCGGTCACGTTTGTTTTAGTCCGCCATTAGAGCAGCTCCATATGTCTCAGCAGCAAACATCCGTCGGCCCCAGCGCCTAGTTGCGAGGCATCGCCAAACTCGCCGGTCGTAGCGGCCGCGTCCTGCGCCGCCCAGCCTGGCCGCGGCGCCGCCTGTCTCCTGCTCGTCGCCTATTCGGTCCCTAGCGTCTAGCCACGGCGCGCGCTCAGCTGCAGCTCGTCGCCATACCCTGTTCGCCTCCTAGCGTCATGTGGCGGACCGTCGTCCGGCTGAGTTGTTAGAGTGCGATACGTATACATTTATGTCATCACTGCATCACCAAGACATCACTGCATGTGATGTTCACGAATTTTCCGTGTAGGAGCTAGCTAGTTTTGATTTGAACAGAACCGGTTGATGGACCTCGTATCGTGCACCGTTAGCGTGCGCAGAACAGCGCGTGAGCAAGCGCTAGTCGCAGCAAGCTGAGTCAAATCTTTCTCTTTTGATCTGATTTTCCCCCACTCAATTTAACTAAGAACCGAGGTCGTGTTGCTCTATGAGCTCCGATGCCACGGCCGTCGCGGCATCCTTTAGCCTCTGCCCGGCCAACGAGCTCTGCCACATCCGGCTAGACTTGCGTCCCTTCCCCGCCCCGTCCTTCTCCGCTGTCGGCTTAGCTGTTTTGTGTTCTTGGGCCGGGGCCCATCTTAGGATTTTTTATTGGTGCTGAACGATTTTGACTAGTACCAATTTTACTGGTCACCGTTTTACGACCAGTATGAAATGTTGTCAGCCGTTAGATGTGTGAAAATGAATGGTTGTTGTTCATTTGGAGTACCACAAAAGGCTCATGATTAATACGTGGAAACACCTAACTTGTGTGGTCCGCCTACTTGCAGGCTAGTGCCAAGGTTTTGCAGCACCTTCTCAGCCAACACGCCCTGAGCACGACACACGGAGACGCCCGGTGACCACACCTCCCTCTAGCCTGTACCATCCTGCCGTGGAGGGGCAGCGGCGGCCAAGGAGATTGGGAAAAAGCCGTGGAGATGGCACTGGTCGCTGGCATTGATTCGAGCGGCGCGCGGTAGTCGGTCGGCTGATCCGTGCGCACAGATCGGTCGTGTCAGCCACCGTATCGATGAGCATCATATGGCCAGGAATCAGTCTTTGTTTTCTCACGTAGTTGTCGCTCCATTTTCGTGCTACGGCGTTGCATTTGGTGGACGTGTGATGCTGTTGGCCATGCGGGTAGAGACACTGTTGGCACTAAACCCCCTGCTGGGATTTTTCTTCCAAACACTCTAATGTGACTTCTCTCCCCACTCTAGCGCTGCAGCCACTGTTCACACTGATGGAGTGGGTGTGCTTTGTGAATTTTAGTCCTTATTTCTCGTGGAGGCCACAAAAATGTTGTTCTGACTTCTTACTGGTACTCAAATGAAGTCCAATGCAAAAAAGGGTGAAATGTAAAACTATTTCCGCTGTTTTGGAAATAAAATCAAGAGTTGGAAAATATTTTAAAAAGTTTGAAAATTACAATAAACATTTTATTCAGAATAGTTATTTTCAAAAGTCATATTAATAACTTTATAAAATAATTTGGACATGGTTGGGTAATATCTTAAATGCCACTCAAATGTAAAAGGGTGAAATCAAGTCCAATGCAAAAAAAATGTATTTTCCCAAAAAATAATCCACTCATGTATAATGTTTTAAGCATGGTTGAGATTTATTTTTTTGAAGTCCTCAAAACATTTATGGAGACCGCTTGTGCGATCAACCACACTCTTAATACCCTCGCTGGTCCCAACCAGAGACAGCTTGTACGACCAACAAGAGACAGCTTGTACCTCAAATTCATGACTACTTCCTATTGTTGCAAAATAGTACAACCAAACCAACACACCGCCACCCATCTATAAATACGAGTCAGCGTTGCAGGAATTCCATCAATCCAACCTAGCCATTTCTCATTGCTACTATCCCGAGCCAACCATGGCAACCCGCAAGGGTATTAAGAGTGTGGTTATTTGTGTCCTCATACTGGGTTTAGTTCTGGAGCAGATACAGGCAGCGGCTATTACTTGCTGCAGGAGCACGGAGGCAAGAACGTGCTACAACTACTGCAGTGGTTCCCGGCCACTCTGCGCAAGTGCCTGTGGTTGTACAATCATGGACGGTTCAAACTGTCCGCCTAACTATCCTAATCCGCATCTTCTCTCTGGATCCGGTAAAGTGACATCACTTTTAATTTCCAACTTGTTTATAATTACCTGCGGCACATAGGAAATTACTTACATACTTGTTGCTTAATTTACTTTGGCATATGCAGGTGAACCAGATGCCACTAAGTACCGTGCCATTGGATGCAGGACTTCCGTTTGTGACAGCATGGATAATGGTATTTACAATCTACTAAATTAGTTTCGTAATACAGTTTATAAAAAGCTGGTGCTTAAGACTCTGCTTTGCACCAGTTCTTGGTGGCCAAGACATGAAATTCGACATGGAACTCTGCAGCAACGCATGTGTCCGTTTCTGTAACGAGGGTGCCGTCATCCCGTCGGTTGGAACCTAATCATGCATTCTATTGTGCATGATTTCTTCCGCAAAGGTTGTGTCGCCATTTAATTTTCAATAGTCTGGGCACCATCTTCCCTATCCAAGCAAATTAATGTTTCATCATATTTATGTATGCGTGTTTTTCCTTTGTTTCCAATAAGAGTCATCACGATGAATCTATTTGTACCCTTGGCCAATTATTATAAATGCTACACGAATATATTATGTGATACATTACAATTGTCTACATTTTTCATGTTATGTCATGTAAATTAATCCCTTATATTTGGAACAAATGTTACTGTGATGTTACTTATAAGATGTTCTTTCCTGGCAAGGGTAAAACCACAAAAAGTAGTTTGAAGTTCTCATTTATTGTGATGTTACTTATGAGATGTTCTCTCCTGCCATCACCTCTTTCAACTCTCCATCTACTACGTAGGAATGGAAGTAATGGAGCCACATGGCTGAGTTTAATAAGAGATTAAGAGAGACAAGTAAAGACGTGTCCATGTGCATCTGCCAATGCAAATGCATGGCTGAGTTTAAAAATAGAGCCGTGCATGAAGGTCTTTCAATTCGCAAAGTGCCAGCGTCAGGATCAGTGATATGTCGATCAGGATAACTGAGGTTGCACTAGTCAGTATCGAATGCAGGACATAAGACTCTTTGTCCGCTGAACTCCACTATTTGTTGGCAAATTTCTGACGGACCAATCACTGATCGCTTGCCGCGGTGAAAATATCACCGCCTCTTAATTTATTTAGTACTGCGGGGTAAAAAGCTCAGGCTCCATAGTGATTCACTCTGGTGCCAAGTTGAGTGTGTATGTGTGCACATCAAATTCGCGGATCTGTCATCACTTTATGTAATCAGATTGAAAAAAAATAATTGGTCCACGATCAGCTAGGACTGGAATGAACGCTCACTAGTAGAAACAGGGTCTTTTATCCCTATCATTAGTCCCCAGCAAAAATTGACCCGGGACTAGTGTGGGCATTAGTCCCGGGTCGGTCGGAGGCACCGCGGAGCGCACCTAGTCCCGCGTCGGACGGGAGCATTAGTCCCGGGTCGTAATACGACCTAGGACTAAAGATCCCACGGCAGGCCGCGGCAGGCATCCGCAGAGGTGGGGCCCACGCTGTGATCTTTAGTCCTGGGTCACGACCCGGGACTGATGATGGAGCTTTAGTCTCGGGTCGTATCACGACCGGGACTAATGTTCTCACTATATCATCTTCCACCCCCGAGAGCTGCCCTCCATTTTTAGCTCGGGTTCAACTCCATTTTCTCCATTGTTTCCTCTCTCCCGAGATCGAGTTCATCCCATTTTTCTCCACGATTTGTCAAGATTAACGGCACCCATTTATCCAAGGGTTAGCAACTTGATCCTTTCATCCGGCATTGCTCATTTTTGTTCATTTCCATACTAGCTTAGCTTATTTCATTTTTGTAGTGCTAGCTAGGTGTTTGATGAAATGTCTAAATTAGTTAGTTCATTTGTTTTATATGCAATTTAAGCTAAAATTAAAGTATTATTGTTTTTTGACCGACGTTGGATGTACGGTGACCGGCGTGGTTTTTAATGTGATATATTTATATAATGCAGATGAGCCGACAATGGATGTACGGTGACCGACGTAGTTCCGATTTCATTATTGGTCTGCATATTTTTCTCGATGTGGCTGAGGCAAACAAGCGGGATGGTTTTATTTGTTGTCCATGTAGTCTCTGTAAGAATTCAAAAAATTACTCTTGCTCAGATCGATTGCACTCCCACCTGTTGCAGTACGGTTTCATGCCCGGCTATAATTGTTGGACCAAGCACGGAGAAAAAGGGTTATAATGGAAGACAATGAAGAAGAAGAAGAAGAGGATGATGACACCTATCCTATGTTCCCCGAACATGGTGGTACTTCAATGGGGGAAGACGAAGCTGAAGAAGAGGCCTTTGTTGATGAGCCCGATGATGATCTTGGTCGGGCCATTCTTGATGCACAGATAAACTGTGAAAGTGAAAACGAGAGGTTGAAGTTGGAGCACATGTTAGAGGATCACAAAAAAATGTTGTACCCAAATTGCGAAGATGGCCAGAAAAAACTGGGTACCACACTGGAATTGCTGCAATGGAAGGCAGAAAATGGTTTATCTGACAAGGGATTTGAAGGGTTGCTGGGCATAATGAAGAAGATGCTTCCAAGGGATAACGTATTGCCCCACAGTACGTACGAAGCAAAGAAGATTGTCTGCCCTCTTGGATTAGAGGTGCAGAAGATACATGCATGCATCAATGACTGCATACTCTACCGCGGTGAGAAGTACGAGAATTTGAATGAATGCCCAGTATGCGGTGCATTGCGGTATAAGATCAGGCGAGATGACCCTGGTGATGTTGAGGGCGAGCTGCACCCCAGGAAGAGGGTTCCTGCCAAGGTGATGTGGTATGCTCCTATAATACCACGGTTGAAACGTTTGTTTTAAAACAAAGAGCATGCCAAGTTGTTGCGATGGCACAAAGAAGACCGTAAGAATAACGAGATGTCGAGACACCCCGCTGATGGGTCGCAGTGGAGAAAAATTGACAGAGAAAACAAGGATTTTGCACGTGACGCAAGAAACTTAAGGTTTGGTCTAAGTACGGATGGCTTTAATCCTTTTGGGGAGCAGAGCTCCAGTCATAGCACCTGGCCTGTGACTCTATGTATCTATAACCTTCCTCCTTGGCTGTGCATGAAGCGGAAGTTCATTATGATGCCAGTGCTCATACAGGGCCCGAAGCAACCCGGCAACGACATTGATGTGTACCTGAGGCCATTGGTTGATGAACTTTTACAGTTGTGGCGTGACGAAGGTGTACGTGTGTGGGATGAGCACGAACAAGAGGAATTTAACCTACGAGCGTTGTTGTTTGTAACCATCAACGATTGGCCTGCTCTTAGTAACATTTCAGGACAGTCAAACAAGGGATACCATGCATGCACGCACTGTTTAGGTGAGACTGAAAGTATACATATAGGTAACAAGAATGTGTACCTGGGGCATCGTCGATTTCTTCCAGACAAGCATCCCTTAAGAAAAAAGGCAAACATTTCAAAGGTGAGGCAGATCGCCGATCGAAGCCTACCCGCCCTTCTAGTGTTGATATATATGATATGGTCAAGGATTTAAAAGTAATCTTTGGGAAGGGTCCTGGCGGACTATCTGTTCCGAATGACGCTGACAACCACGTACCCATGTGGAAGAAGAAATCTATATTTTGGGAGCTACCCTATTGGAAAATCTAGAGGTTCTCTCTGCAATCGATGTGATGCACGTGACAAAAAATCTTTGCTTGAACCTACTAAACTTGTTGGGCGTGTATGGGAAAACGAAAAATACACCGGAAGCAAGGCAGGACCACCAACGTATGCACGACCGAGATGGCCTGCATTCAGAGAATTATCAAGGTCTTGCCAGCTACGCTCTTACGAAAGATGAGAAAGAGATCTTTTTTGAAGTTTTGAGCAGTATCAAGGTCCCGTCTGGCTTCTCGTCGAATATAAAGGGAATAATAAATATGGCAGAAAAAAGTTCCAAAACCTAAAGTCTCATGACTGCCACGTGATTATGACACAATTACTTCCGGTTGCACTCAGGGGTCTTCTACCGGAAAATTTCGAATACCCATTGTGAAGCTATGTGCATTCCTCAATGCAATTCTCAGAGGATAATCAATCCAGAAACTCTACCAAGTTTACAGAAGGATGTGGTCCAATGTCTTGTCAGCTTCGAGTTGGTGTTCCCACCAACCTTTTCAATATTATGACGCACCTCTTAGTTCACCTAGTCGAAGAGATTAGGATTCTCGGTCCTGTATTTCTACACAATATGTTTCCCTTTGAGAGGTTCATGGGAGTCTTAAAGAAATATGTTCATAACCGTGCTAGGCCAGAAGGAAGCATTGTGAAGGGCTATGGAACAGAGGAGGTCATTGAGTTTTGTTGATTTTATTCCTGACCTTAACCCGATCGGTGTTACTCAATCGCGCCATGAGGGGAGACTGCATGAAAAGGCACGCTAGGAAAGAAAGCAATAATATGTAGGGACGGGCATTCTTACACTCGAGCACACTACACCGTTCTACAAAATTCCAGCTTGGTGGCTCCGTATCTTCGGGAACACATGGATTTTATCCGCTTCAACAACCCAGAGCAGAATGACTCCTGGATTAATAAAAAACACATGGAGACTTTCGGCGGTTGGTTGCAAACACATCTCATGCACAACTCTACTATTGAAGAGCAGCTCTTCTTGTTGTCCAGGTCACCATATTCGACTATATCGACTTTCCAAGGGTACGAGATAAATGAAAATACATTTTACACGACCACCCAAGATATGAAGAGCACAAACCAGAACAGTGGTGTCCGCTTTGATGACACTGGAAAAATGGACACATATTATGGTTTAATAGAGGAATATGGGAACTTGACAATGGGCCTTCTTTTAAGGAACCTTTGTTTCGGTGCAAATGGGTCAACCTGAAAGGCGGGGTTAAGGTAGACCCACAGTACGGAATGACGACAGTGGATCTCAACAATCTTGGATATGACACCGAACCATTTGTCCTAGCCAATAATGTGGCTCAGATTTTCTATGTGAAGGACATGTCTACCAAATCAAGAAAAAAGAAAAGATACCGAAGCAAATACATCATACGGTGAGTCAAAGCGCCACATAGTTTTTTCAGGGAAAAGAATCATCGTGGGAGTGGAGGACAAGACAGACATGTCAGAAGATTACGATAAGTTTCATGAAATTCCGCCCTTCAAAGTGAACACTGACCCAAGTATCAAGTTAAATGATGAAAATTGTCCATGGTTACGGCGCAATCCAAAGAAAGGGACACGCACGAAGAAAAATTGAACACTAGATAGGGATGATGTTGGTGATAGGTAATAATTAATGTATACAATCCTTTATGTATGTATGTTCTGAAAACTCAAAAAACATTACAATGTATACAGTGATGTTTCTGTATGGTATATGTTGTTAATTAGAATGTTTTTAAAAAATATTACAATTTTTTAGACAATTAGATACAGTGATGTTTCTGTATGGTATATGTTGTTAATTAGAATGTTATTAAAAAATTAGATATAAAAGAAACAATTCAAAAAACATGTAAATAAAATAGATATTTGATTTTTACAAAAACAATTTATATCAAATATAGGTATGAGTTTTACAAATAAATATATAATTTTTATTAAAATTGACAATTAACAACATGTAAACCAAATAGCTATAGAAGAAAAAAAACACAAACTACAAAAAAGGAAATAAATATATTTGACTTTTACAAAAAAAATGGATCAAATAAAGGTATGAGTTTTACAAATAAAGATATAATTTTCATTAAAATTTACAATTAAAAACATCTAAACCAAATAGCTATATAGAAGAAAAAATAAAAAAGAAAGAGAAACTACAAAAAAAATTGAGCATCAGTCCCGGGTCGAGCCACGACCCGGGACTACAGAGGCTTTAATCGCGGGTCGTGAGACGACCCGGGACTGATGCTCCGTTTCGCGCCACTTAGGGTGGTTCTGCACAAAAAATCCCCAATTCCCACGACCCGGGACTGATGCTCCGTTTCGCGCCACTTAGGGTGGTTCCGCCCAAAAAATCCCCAATTCCCAGCACTTCTTCCCGCTCGCGACGCCGCCAATCCTCCCGACGCCGGCGAAGCTCCCTGCCGCGCCGCCCCGGCCTCTCCCCTCCCCCCCCCGACGCCGCCCGACGCCACCGCGGCCTCCCCCGACGCCGCCCGAGCTCCGGCCAGCCTCCCCCGACGCTGCCCGAGCCTCCTCCCCGCGCGCGCCACCCCCGGCCTCCCGCCCGAGCTCCGGCGCCATTCCCCCGACGCCGCCCGACGCCACCGCGGCCTCCCCCGACGCCGCCCGAGCTCTGGCCGGCCTACCCCGACGCCGCCCGATGCCGCCCGAGCCTCCTCCCCGCGCGCGCCACCCCCGGCCTCCCGCCCGAGCTCCGGCGCCCTTCTCCCGCGACACCACCCCCGGCCAACCTCCTCCCCGATGCCACCCCCGTGCTCCCCGTCCTCCACGTCTCCTCCACGCCGGCCGGTGCTCGCCGCCGCCGCCCCTAGGTCAGTCTCCGCCGGAGCAAGTTAGCAATTTTAGGATTTTTTTTTTGCAATTTAGGGCTTTTAGCAATTTTAGGATTTTTTAGCAATTTAGGGCTTTTAGCAATTTTAGCAATTTAGCAATTTAGCAATTTTAGCAACTTAGCAATTTAGGTTTTTTAGCAATTTTACCAATTTAGCTTAGCAATTTTTTAGCAATTTTGTATTAGCAAATTTAGGTTTTTTAACTTAGGCAATAAAATTTAAACTTAGGCAATAAAATTTTATCTCGTAATTGTGTTGAGTTTTATTCGTAATTGATTTGATCTCGTTCTTTTATAGTTGCGGAGAAAGCGGAACGCGCTCCTACCAAGGGATCGCCTACTAGGAATTGCGGAGGAATTGGCGGGATTTCTCCTGAAGGAGGTCGTACCTGAAACCGGAGAGTTCTACTATCTTGAAACATAAATAGGCCTCCATATGTACTAGCTAGTGATCTCCATGTAATTAAGTACTTGCTATCTTGAAACATATATAAGTGTTATATGTATACACATATATATGCATTAATCTGATCTTCAATGTGGTATCTTATATGTGTTATATCGACGTGATCCTCGGACGATGGAAAAGATCCGAAACCCTAACCCCCTCCCTCCTAAACCCTAAAACCTGAATAATAAAAGAAAAGGAAAAAAACAAAAAGTTAGTCCCGGGTCGTGACTAAAGATCTCCGGCCACGCGCGCCACGCCGCGGCCACGTGGGGGGTCATCAGCCCGGGTCGTAAACGACTGGGACTAAAGGGGGGCTCATCAGTCCCGGTTAGACAGGCGGGACTGATGAGCCTTACGACCCGGGACTGATGAGCATGTTTCTACTACTGTTACATATTAATTCTGAACCGTCAAAATTTTTATTGATGCTTTTGTGTATTTTTTGCCACCACGTTTAATTTTTTTCTTGCAGGTATCGTATCGTACAGTTATGTGGAGTTACGTGTTTTGTTTCTATCGTGTCAGCCAGGGTAGCTGGTCCAGGTGAGTTTTTAAACGGACAATGTTTTATTGTACAAAACATGTTACGTGACTATTAATATTTCATTAAATCCTAACCACATATTTTAGATCTAACTACTAAAATTAATTTAGATGATGTGGCTTAACGTGGTGGCTTTATTAGACTTTATTAGACATCCGTATATTGCTTTTAGTATATAATAGATTCTTCGATCTTGCGGTAGTGGCACTGGGACACACCTGCCCAAGAGCAGCGCTGGGACAATTGGCTGAAAATCTGTGTGGCAAGAGCGCGTTGATTGAAGACATTCGATCACTTTCGCGCTGTCGATCGAGCTAGCTAGCTTGCACTCACGTGAATACACGCACGACAAGCACACATGCGTGACGACAACATACGTCTACGTCGGGCCAACATGTGTTCCTCGTGTTCTTTGCCGCACTGCACTCAATCAAATGGAGCAACGATCCAGTAGAAATTGTGCTCAAAGCCTCCAACCACTCTTGCTACATCGCCCTTGCGAGCGGAATCCTCCGGTACCCTGTTACTAGTAAAATTAGCAGATATATCGATCTCCTTCCGATTCAGTAAGTGTCTAAGCACTAGTGGAGAAGGGACATCTAGTCCCGGGCCGTAGTGGGCTTTTAGTCTCGGATTCGTATCCGGGACTGCGAAATCGGGACTAAAAGCCCCTACCTCCAGTACCGGCTGCTACAGCCCGGGACCAGAGGCCACAACGTGGCAGCGGCAGGACGCGGCGGAGGCGGGGAGCTCTAGTCCCGGGCCGTAATACCACCCGGGACTAGATGTTTCCGTTTCCTTTTTTCCCCCATTTTAGGGTTTATGGGTCGTTTCTTTTTCCATTTCGTTTCTTTTTCAATTTGAGTTTCATTATATATAATTTCAAACATGTTTCTGTACGCATATTATACGCTCTACTATATACACAGTACACGTTGATGCATATATAATTAATATTCGATCTCTTGCGAGAATACAACTATTTAATTACATGGAGATAGATCACATATGTAGTTATCGTCCGAAGCATAATGTTCTCCCCTTTCATCGATGACCTCCCTAAGCAGAAATCCCACCAATTTCTCTTGAATTGCTCGTACGCGTCGTTCTGGGTCGAGCTTCTCCCGCATTTCGCTCAAAGTAGTTGTTCTCCGCTCAGTGGTCAACTCGCGAATGAACTCGCAAACATAGAATCCACATAAATTACTCCCCGGTGGCTTCTGCGGAGTTTTCACCGTTATATACGTTAGCTCATCTTTGAATGGACCTTCTACATTCTGTTTGAAAAGTGTCCAATACCTGATTTGGCAAAGAAAATTAACAAAGGAGTTATTAATTACTTGATATCATGGAAACGAACGAAAGAGGCCGATATAATGCGATAATGATTGAAATTACTTATTGAGCATTTCTTTCATGTCAGTCCACGTCGCTTGGTCCCAACTTAATGAGTCGTGGACTTCAACTATGGACTTGTCAACTTGAATGCTTAGCAGAATCCAGTGGAACCTGCGGACGTTTACATAAAGCAGACATGCATAGCTCATCAATTATACTTAACATCGAGAAATCCAAATAAATATATGTACAAGACAGAAACACTCACTTGAATTTGTAAGGAAATAGTATTTCCGTACAGAAATTTTGCTTGATTAAAAAGGTGGTCAGATCATGCTCCACGTCTCTGGGGTGATTGCGTAACGTATATTCATTAACGATATATGGGTCAACGAACCCAAACTCATAAACTCTAACTGTTTTGCATTCCATCATCTTCATTCTGCATAATAGCGTACAAAAGGATATATAGTCAGGATAATATAATACAGGTAATGAACGAGCTGAGCTAGAGACTTAATTACAAAAATAAATCACTTACAGACAATAGCAACCGAGGATAGATTTGTCGAGGGCGCGCTGATTGAATAGCTGAAATAGTTCAGTCATTTGAACCTGTATACTGTAATGTTTGAAGAAATGCTCCACTCTAACGTCCACCGCAATCCAATCTTTCGCGTTCTTGTTTGATGTGTGCACCATGTACCAGTTGTGCAGATTTCGCATATGTGTTGATAGACGCGTGAGCTCCTCATTACTGACCATAGACTCCCCTTTGACATATTTCCGTGCTATCTCTAACATTGGCTGATCTTCATAGCCTAAAAGTTGACCAAGAGTCATACCCATGGCGGTAGCATTTTCCTTGGCCTGCGATACAGTGATACCATATTCTCTAACAGCAGCTATGGCTCTGGGGTCCAATAATTTCAGGTCCTTATCCATAGCGGCTCTGAAGTCCTTGTCGATATCGGAACACACCATGAGCGGGGGGACCGATTGATTTTTCTGTTGTCCGAGCTGGGCAATTTGTTTCCCGCTTTTTGCACTTCTTTCCTTGTTCTGCTCAGACTGGGCACGTGCTAGCTTACTAAGTTCACGACCATAGTCAGATCGCACATTCATCGATATTTGGGATGGCTGCTCAAGGAAGGACTTAGCCCACTTTTTGGTTTTTTCATTATAAACATTCTTTTGCTCGGGCTTTTTTGGTGCAAAAAAAGCCTTATTGTAGGCAGCCACTACCGCGGCGTTTTCCGCTTCAGTCCGGTCATAAGGTCTCTTGGGAGGAACCGGCGGGATGTCGACTATCTTCTGAGTGCGACCTTTCTTCTGAGTGGGGCGCGGGGAGCGACGTCGGTCCGTTTCTTCTGAGTGGGGCGCGGGGGAGTATTGCGCGGAGGCGGACTTGGAGGTCGACGATCATGGGGAGAGGGGGTGGACTTGGAGGTCGACGATCATGGGGGGAGGGGGTGGACTTGGAGGTCGACGATCATCGGGTGGGGGGGGGGGGTAGACTTGGATTCCTCGAAGTCGGTGGACTTGGCGCCGAGCCTGGAAGCTTTATGTACTTCTTTTGCCATAGAATGATCTGGCGCTTGACATCTCCCAGTTTCTTATGGCCTTCAGGTGTAGCGATGTCAATCTCTAGGTCCCCATACACCTCCAGTAGGTCATCCACCGAGACACGAGCATAGCCAGGTGGAATCGGACGTGAATGGTGGAGTGATCCAGGTAGACAAGGTAAAGCAGTGCCGGTCGCCACCTTCAAGGACAGGTTGCCCATTGGCTGATGTAGCTCACATTCTGTCATCCCTCTAACATCATCCACGGGGTAGTGAGGCGCCGGTGCATCATCCAACACTGTATGATCATCAACCAGGACCTCCGTGGAAGCCTGGCTCCTTCTCCGCCCGCTATTCTCCAATGGAGGATCTTCCTGCGACTGAGATGACCTTTGGCTAAGTGCTTCCTCTACAAACTTCTTCACCCCAGCTAGTTCCTGTTCTATCTTCCCGATCCAGTCTGCCTCCCGGTCCTTTGCTCTCTTACGGCTTCTGTAACTGTCAGCGTCCTGGGGAAACGCTCTATCCCAAGGGACAACGCCTTTGCCTCGTGCTCGTCCACCTTTTTCATCGTTCCCGAGGGCACGCCACAGCTCGTCTCTCTCTCGATCGGGCCGGAACAATCCCTTTTCAGCATCTGCCATTGCTCGAATAATTGCTTTGGAGGGTACTAGAATTCCGTCTCGAAAAATTGCCTGCCCTGTTTTTAGGTCCAACGCCCCCCCCCCCATGCGCGTACCACCAGTGCTTTGCCCTCTCGGGCCATCCATTTGTACCTGGAGTGATCCCTCTCTTTCTCAGGTCGGCCTCGGCCGCTTCCCACGTAGGCACGGCACTCTTGTAGCCACCTGTCCCCAATCTATGGTGGTATTTCTTTTTTTCAGCATTTAACTTATTTTTTGCCGACCTTTCCTTGGCTTCAGAAGATTGCTTGTACTTTACAAAAGCGGGCCACTGTGCTCGCAATTTCTCATGAGCTCCTTTGAATTCTGGAGTTTTGCCTTTCGCGACTGATGCATGTAAAATGCATACATGAACTTTACATTTTATTACATGTCATTCCATGTTATTTGCATCATATAAGGGTTATATTCATGATTTATATTGAGTTTTGGGGATAATTAACAACTTCCCCATTTTTCTGGAATTAACCTTGCGCTGTCAGAAAACCTCTTTTTCTATATTTTGATGTTTCAGGGACCCAAACGACGTCCAAATGACCTGAGATTTTACGGGGATCACTTTTTTGGAAGGAACGAAACGTAGGCGCAAAGGAATCGAAGAAACGGAGACCAGAAGGCCGAAAGGGGTGGGCCCACGCGGCCAGATTCCCTGACCGCGTGGGACCCACCAAAATGGCCCTCGGGCCTCCGCTGCCGTCGATCTTTCTTCCCGAAGATTCGCCTTGACCTAAAAACGACTATATATAGACCCCCCCAGGGCTTTCGCGAAAGGGACCGCCGCCGAAACACAAAAACCACGAAACAGAGACCAGGAGCTGCAGATTGGAGGGGGAAAACTCCGGCGGGGCGCTGCCAGGGTGGTCTCCATCTTCTCCAACGACTTCTCCACCGTCTCCATGATGAAGGGGGAGTAGTCCACCCCCTGGACTTGGGTTTGTGGTGGTAACTTATGTATCTCTCCTCTCTTTGAGCTTCACTAATTAGTACCGTATGAGCTGCGAAACATGATTATGGTCATCTATGTAATTCCTATGGTGGATATTGTGGTGTGAGATGATTTGTTATGCATTTACCGTTGTGTTGGAGCTTGTATTATTTGTCATACTTTGGAGATATTCTATGATGCATGTGATGGTTTGATTATGCATAATGCCTTGTTTATCCTTGTCATGAGGTGATTGACACCACCAAGTGTGGATAGATGAGAGAGATGTGGTCATGCACACGAATTATGAATCATTGCACTAGTGTTTAGAATATTGTCCATTATGAAGTATGATGTATGTAGGTACGGGATGGCCGATGTGACACGGCATATGTATTGAGTGACATGTGAAATACAGCCCAACACCCTTTATCTGGGGGTAAAAAGAAAGAGTATGATGTGGGAGTGACAACAGCCATGCTAGCCTTGCGGGGTGACATAGCACACAAATGAGTATTTCTTTCAACTATGTGTTTTAGGACATATAGCCGTCATTAAAAGCTACCATTAAAACATGACAATTGTGTGTACTTTATCTATAACATGATAATCACCGTAGAAGAGAGAGGATTAAGTGAACCCATGAACCCATGTCCATTGTTACTATAAGAGAAAACCTTTGTCTTGTCCTCTTGCATTGAAGAGGATTGAGACACTTTTACATTCTTGTTTTGTTACATTCTCATCCATTAAATCAACCATCTTGTTCCTTAAACTAGTTTAGTGCATAATCAACTAAAACTTGTGACACTTTAGTTGTAGGGAATAGATAATTTTTCCTTCTTGCTCCTGCGGATCGATACCTTACTTCCACATTGAGAGGTGCTACAGAGATCCCCTGCTCTTGGGGGTTATCAAGTACTTTTCTGACGCCGTTGCCGGGGAGCGTAGCGCTTAAGTTTCTATTCTTGTGTGCACTAGACTTTAGATTTATTTTATCTTATTTTATATCTTACAATCATCTAAGCTTGGGGAGGTTCCTTTAAACTAGTTTGGTTGTGAGTTTCTCATTAGTTTTATATATATCAAAAACCCATAAAAATTAGAAAATGGAAAACAACAAAAAAATTAGAGAGCTTTATGAAATTTATCTTGAGTTAGGACATGATGAGTTTGAGCAGAAAATTAAAAAATCTATGGAAAATCATTTGCATGATGGTAACAATGTTATTACTATAAATTCTTTGCACACTATTGCTAATGCTATGGAAAAGTCTAAGCTTGGGGAAGCTAGTTTTTATAAAAATGATCCTTGTAGTTCCCCAGCTTTGGAGGAGAAAATTTGCTTAGATAATACTTTGTCTCTTACATGTGATAATTCTAATGATACTTGTGATATTCTAAATCCATCTATTGAAAGTATTCCTTTTGAAATACCTATGGAAATTGTTGAAATGGTTAAGAATGAACGTTATGCAGGGGATGGAATAGTCCGTCCACATGATCACTTGTTGAAACTTACAGAACTTTGTGAGTTGTTTGAGGTTGCAGGTTTATCAAGAGAAGATGTCATGAGGAAATTATTTCCATTTTCACTTAAGGACAAAGCAAAGAAGTGGTATAGGATGCTGGATGATCGTCCTTCGAATTGGAAACAGCTTGAATCTCTCTTTTACTCTAAATTTTATCCTCTTCATGAAGTGCATCTAGCTAGGAGTTACATTTTCAATTTTTATCCTCATGATAGAGAAAGCATTGCTCAAGCTTGGGAAGACTGAAAACATTAATACTCAAATGTCCTAACCACGAGCTTCCTAAGGAAATAATTGTTACTAATTTTTATGCAAGGCTTTCAGGTCATTACAAGGATTATCTAGATGCTTCTTCAGGTGGTTCTTTCACAAGTAAGAAGGTTGAAGCTAAATGGGATCTTCTTGAAACAATTCAACGCAATACTGAAGATTGGGAGAACGACAAAGGTAAAGAATCAGGTATAAACTTTGAGTAAGATTGCATTAAGTCTTTCGCTAAAACTGCTAGTTTTTATGGGCTTAGTGCTAAATTTGGTCTTGATTCTCAAATTATTGTTGATTGCTGTAAAACCTTTGCTTCTCATATTAATATTCCTAAAGAGAATTGGAACATGTATCATGAACCTTTTAAAGACACTTGCTTGGGAACCGAAATTGTTACTAATGATTGCAATAAACATGCTCAAACTTCTGAAAATACTATTTCTTGTAAGCATGTTAATTTTCTAACAACCTTAATTCTAACAAAAATTAACAATTTTCTAACTACCTTAATTCTAACAATTTTCTAACAAAAATTAATTCTATACAATTTTCTAAAGTAAAAAAAGGGCGGGGCGTTGCCGCGGTGTGCTCACCGCGGGCGCCTCCGGCGGGCCTGCCGTGCGGGCGTGCGGGCGGTGGCGCGCGGGCGCGTCTGTGCGAGCGCCTCCGGCGGGCGGTGTGGCGGCGCTCCGGCCTGCCCTCTAGCGGCGGTGCGGGCGCGCGGTGGTGGAGAGGGACGCGCGGTGGAGAGGAAGACGCGCGGTTTAGGGAGGGGAAGAGGGGCGCGGCGGCCGGAGGACGCGATGGAGGGGGCACGGCGGCCGGAGACGCGGAGATGGAGGATCGCCGTGGAAAATTTCGGCAGCACCTCGCCCCTGTGCTCTGTCGTCTGGATCGCCTTTGTGAAGAAGAAGGGGAAGAGGCTGTTCTTATACGGAATAGCCTCTTGTCCCGGGCCGTGGCACCACCCGGGACAAGAGACCCTTTTGTCGCGAGCCATGGCACCACCCGGGACAAGAGGTCATTTTCGACCGCCCAGATTTTCGCGCGCGAGTCCAGAACCTTTTGTCCCGGGCCGTGGCACCACCCGCGACAAAAGGGTATTTTGTAGTTTATATGATTAAAATAAATAAGAAGTTTGGAAATTCATAACTCCTATTTTATAAATCCAAATAATACAAATAATATGTCTATTATTATCAGACAAAAATAAGGAATCTGAATATAAAATAAATAAGAAGTTTGGAAATTCATAACTCCTAGTTTATTTTGTAGTTTATATGAGTAAAATAAATAAGAAGTTTGGAAATTCATAACTCCTATTTTATAAATTCAAATAATACAAATAATATGTCTATTATTATCAGAAAAAATAAGGAATCTGAATATATCATCCATACATCTGTTTGCATCATGTATCAACTGTCGTAGCCGGGCGGGCAGGGGTAGTTCGAGGCGCAAAGCACCTCCGCCTACGAGTATGTTAGAGTGGGTACGGTGGAAGCCATGGGAGAGTGATGAGGTTGCAGATATGAGTTTAGATGTGCTATGCCAATGGAGGCCATGACTACATATATATAGTGAGAATCCCACCAATAAGGAAGAAGCACACGGATCGTGTGTTTCTTTCGAGCGCTTGTTGATGGCTACGTGTTGGTGAACCCCAAGAGGAAGGTTATGATGTAGACAGCAGAAGTTTTCCCTTGAATAATCTACCCAAGGTTTAATCGGACCAGTAGGACTTGACGATCTATCGGAAGGTTGTTGATGTTGACTCCCCCTGGCGCTAGGGAGCTTGCACCAACGTGGAATCTGCACATACACAAACCAGAACTTTGCCCAACACGAAACAGAGAGGTTGTCAATCTCTCCGGTCTTGCAGAAACAAAGAGTTAAACGTATGGTGTAGAAAACAGCAAGTAACAGGAAACAGATGATTGCAGCAGGTTGTGTAAACAGTATGAGGAAATTGGACCAGGGTCCACAGTTCACTAGTGGTGTCTCTCTCAGAACAGATAACTAGCATGTTGGGTAAACAAATTACAGCTGGGCAATTGACAAATAGAGAGGGCATAACAAAGCAATACATGCGAAGATGTCTACTATGAAATCTAGTTGGGCATTATAACAAAGTACATAGACCGTTATTCCAACAGCATCTATGCCTAAATAATCCACCTTCAAGGCAGCATCCGCATCCTGTTCAGTATTAAGTTGATAACAACAGATTATTGCATGAATTAAAGTGTGTAATGTAATCAATACAAGTGCCCTTGGACACTGCATCAATGTTTTATCCCTAGTAGCAACAGCACATCTACCATCTTAGACCTTTCTGTCACTGATCCAGATATCTAGAGACTGAACCCACTATCGAGCATAAATACCCCCTTTTGGAGTCACAAGCATCTACTTGGCCAAAGCATCTACTAGCAACGGAGAGCATGCAAGATCAAGAGCACATAGATAAACAACTTGAATAAACATGGTATCAATATTCATCGGATCCCAGCAAACACAACATCTAGCATTACAATAAGATGATCTTGATCATGTTAGGCAGCTCACAAGATCTAAACATGGAGGCACAAGGTAGAGAGACAACCATCTAGCTACTGCTATGGACCCGTAGTCCAGGGGTGGACTACTCACGCATCACTCCGGAGGCAGGCATGGTGATGTAGAGCCCTCCGGTGATGATCTCCCCTCCGGCAGGGTGCCGGGAAGAGCTTCAGAACTCCTCCGATCTGAGATTGACGATGACGGCCGCGACGGAACTTTTCGTGGAATATGATCGACCGTAATAGGGTTTTCGCGTCGCGGAGAATATATAGGCGAACAGGCGGCGTCGGTGGCCGAGGGGGGCCACCACGCCATAGGGGGGCGCGGGCCCACCCTGGGCCGCGCCCTAGTGTGGCGTGGCCCCCTGGTGGGTCTGCTCCGGCTCCCCTTTGGACTCCGTGATCTCCTCGTGATATTATTGACGATGTCTTTTGTTTCGTCCAATTCCGAGAATATTTGCTTAATAGATTTTCTGAAACCAAAAACAGCAGAAAACAGGGAACTGGCACTGTGGCATCTTGTTAATAGGTTAGTCCCAGAAAATGCATAAAAATGATATAAAGTATAGCCAAAACATGTAGCAATTGATATAATAACAGCATGAAACATCAAAAATTATAGATACGTTTGAGACGTATCACTTGTGAGCCGTTGGATCAGGGGTGTGTTTCTTTTGAGGGCTTGTGAGCTGTTGGATCACTTTGTGAGCCACCACCCGGGACTAAAGGGAATCCCACCAATAAGGAAGAAGCACACGGATCGTGTGTTTCTTTCGAGCGCTTGTGAGCCGTTGGATCAGGGGTGTGTTTCTTTTGAGGGCTTGTGAGCTGTTGGATCACTTTGTGAGCTACCACCCGGGACTAAAGGGAATCCCACCAATAAGGAAGAAGCACACGGATCGTGTGTTTCTTTCGAGCGATTGTGAGCCGTTGTATCAGGGGCAAAAAGATGTGAAGAGAATTGTTTGGTTAAAGTTGTAATTAATTGGGACTGGGCACCCCGTTGCCAGCTCTTTTTGCAAAATTATTGGATAAGCGGATGTATATGCCACTAGTCCAGGTGTGTAAAATTTGATCAACCAGGAAATAAAGACCACCTATCTACGTCCTTATGAGCTTTTCAAGTAGTGACACAAAAAGGATAATTGTTTTGAGTAGTTAGTAGATAGCACATGAAGAAATTTACTTGGAATGGTGAAAACACCACATAATAGGTAGGTATGGTGGACACAGGTGGCATGGATTTGGCTCAAGGTTTTGGATGTACAAGAAGCATTCCCTCTTAGTACAGAGTTTAGGCTAGCAAGGTTATTATAAGCAAACATCATTATCAACTGGAATAGCAAGAGTGTACATAAAACACAAGGTTTGACGAACCATAGACTCCCACTGTCTTCCTTGTTAACACATAGCCTTCATCCAAAAATTATCTAGACTACTATGGACTTCCAATTATGCAACAGATTATTATAGCAGAAAATCCTTATAGTAGTTCTTCATTAATAGCCATTACTTACATGATGCACAAGCTTAAACATTAATTACTTGACAGCTCAAAACAATTGGCAAGCATCAAATTACTCAAGACAACGATCTAAAAAGATTCATGTAAGCATTTTATACCACTACCACATGCATAGCATTTTTCTGGTCCAACCAAACACCAATCAACTTATTTGACAACTCTCCAAACAGATATAAGTGAAGCAAGAGAGTACTTTCTTCAAAAGAAACTGAAAGCTCTAACAAGAGATGTATGAAAAACTGAGAGCTAACAGCAATAACAGCAACTAGACAGGAATACTCAACAAGTATAAGTGAAGCACAAGAGTATTCTAATGAAAAAGTGGAGCGTGTCTCTCTCCCAAACATGAATACTAGGATCCAACAAGTATAGCACAGCAAACAAAACAAAACAAACTGAAAACAAAAACACACTGACGCTCCAAGGAAGAGTACACTAGTATGAAGCAATAAAAATATAGCACCATTAGAGATGACCTGATAATTTGTAGATGAAGAAGGGGATGCCTTGGGCATCCCCAAGCTTAGATGCTTGAGTCTTCTTGAAATATGCTGGGGAGGTAAGCCTCCCCAAGCTTAAGCTCTTCACTCTTCTTGATCATGTAATATCATTCTCCTCTATCAACACTTGAAAACTTCCTTCACACCAAAACTTAACAGCTTTTCTCATTAGCAGGTTAGTGCACTAAAAGATAATACTTCAAAGTTCTAGCAAAGACAAAACTCACAAGCCAACTATTTTAAACATTAGCCACTGTTACTAGGCTCAAGTGGGCACTTTTACACGAAAAGAAACCACTTAAAAACTTGTAAAAGAGAGAATGCAAAATAAAAGACAGAATCTGTCAAACCAGAACAGTCTGTAATGACGAATTTTTTCGAGGCACTTACGATGCTCAGATGAAAAACTTTTGAAATAATGAAAGTTGCGTAACATCATCAGGAACATGCACAAAAAGTTTCAGCATTTTTCGATTTTTTCTGATTTTCTACTGAATTAAACGGTGACGAACAGCAATCTGTCCCAATGCAGTCCCGAAAATAAAACCAACTTTGCATTAGTAACTCTCCTTGGCACAACAAAACAGCAAATAAAAGATACAAAGGAGTTGCTACAGAGGTAAACAAGCATCCTTGACTCAAGAAAACAAAAATAAAACAGCAAATAAAAACATGGGTTATCTCCCAGAAGTGCTTTTCTTTAATGCCTTTGAGCTAGGCATGAAGAGATGCATCAAGTATTGTCAAGACCAGAAAATCCAAAACCATAATTTGTCTTGACACTAGTATCATGTGAGTATTTCATCTTCTTCCTAGGGAAGTGTTCCATACCTTTCTTGAGTGGGAATTGAAATTTTATATTCCCCTCTCTCATATCAATAACAGCACCAACAGTTCTCAGAAAAGGTCTTCCCAAAACAATAGGACAAGAAGGATTGCATTCAATATCCAAAACCACAAAATCAACAGGGACAAGATTGTTATTAACCATTATCAAAACATCATCAACTTTTCCTAAAGGTTTCTTCATAGAAGAATCAGCAAAGTGAACATCCAAATGACATTTTTCCAAAGGTGCAAGCTTGAGAATATCATATAAATTTTTAGGCATAACCGAAATACAAGAACCAAGGTCACACAAAGCATTGCATTCAAACTCACTCAGTTTCATTTTAATAACAGGTTCCCAATTATCATCTAACTTCCTAGGGATAGAAGCTTCAAGTTTTAATTTTTCTTCCCTAGCATGCATGAGAGCTTTGATAATATGTTCAGTAAAAGCCATATTTATTTTACTAGCATTAGGACTCTTAGCTAGCTTTTGCAAGAACATGATGACTTCAGTTATGTTACAATTTTCGAAATTGAAGTTGTTGTCATCAAAAACAATGGAGCAATTATCACCAACACCTCTAAAAATTTCAGCACTTTTACTAGGAACAAAAGTAGTGCTATCAGGCAATTTAAAACTTTTTGTAGAGGTAGTAGAGACATTTCCAACACTTATTATCTTTTCACTAACAGTAGGGGGCGCATTAGCATGTGAGGCATCATTTGTTTCATTAGTAAAAATAGTGCAAACTCTAACAACACTATTTTGTTCAGCAATTTCAGCTTCTCTTTCTTCTCTCTCCCATCTTTCATGAAGTTCAGCAAGCATCCTAATGTTATTATCAATTTTAATTTGGATAGCATTGAGTGTTTTACTCTCTCTAATATCACTAGGAATAGCTTTTATTTTCAGCATTTCAACATCATGAGCAAGACTATCAACTTTAGCAGCAAGAGTATCAATTTTTCCTAGCTTTTCCTCAACAGTTTTATTAAAAGTAGTTTGTGTGCTAATAAAATCCTTAAGCATGACTTCAAGATCAGAGGGCACACTTCTATTGTTACTGTAGGAATTGCCATAAGAATTACCATAAGAGTTGCTACCATTAGCAGGATATGGCCTATAATTGTTGCTACCAAAATTATTCCTATAAGCATTGTTGTTGAAGTTGTTATTTTTAATGAAGTTTACATCAACATTTTTCTCATCATGAGCAACCAAAGAAGCAAGAGGAATATTATTTGGATCCACAACACCATGTCCATTCGAAAGCATAGTCATAATAGCATCAACTTTATCACTCAAGGAGGAAATTTCCTCAACAGAATTTACCTTCTTACCAGTTGGAGCCCTTTCAGTGTGCCATTCAGAATAATTTACCATCATATCATCAAGAAGCTTTGTAGCAGCACCCAAGTGATGGACATAAAGGTCCCTCCAGCAGCCGAGTCCAATAAATTCCTTGAAGAAAAATTTAGTCCTGCATAAAAGGTTTGGATGATCATCCAAGTAGTCAGTCCATGAGTGGGGCAATTTTTAACCAAAGACTTCATTCTTTCCCAAGCTTGGGCAACATGCTCATTATCAAGTTGCCTAAAGTTCATAATACCACTTCTCAAGGAGATAATTTTAGCAGGAGGATAATATTTTCCAATGAAAGCATCTTTGCATTTAGTCCAGGAATCAATACTATTTCTAGGCAAAGATAGCAACCAATCTTTAGCTCTTCCTCTTAAGAGAAAGGAAACAATTTCAGCTTAATAATATCACTCTCTACCTCCTTATACTTTTGCATATCACAAAGTTCAACAAAGTTGTTTAAGTGGGCAGCAGCATCATCAGTACTAACACCAGAAAATTGCTCTTTCATAACCAGATTTAACAGTGCAGGCTTAATCTCATAAAATTCTGCTTTAGAAGCAGGTGGAGCAATGGGTGTACAGATAAAATCATTGTTGTTTGTGCTAGTAAAGTCACACAACTTAGTATTTTCAGGATTACTCATTTTAGCAAGACTAAAACAAGCAACAGGGCAACTCGAAATTAAAAACTAGATGCAGGAATTTAATTTTTTTGGGTTTTTGATTTTTAACAGCAAGCAAAACAAAACTAAAACAAGACAAAAAAAAAGTAAAGAGATTGGAACTGAGAGACTCCCCTTTCCAATAGCCTCCAAGTCCCCGGCAACGGCGCCAGAAAACAGCTTGATGGCTACGTGTTGGTGAACCCCAAGAGGAAGGTTATGATGTAGACAGCAGAAGTTTTCCCTTGAAAATCTACCCAAGGTTATCAATCCAGTAGGACTTGACGATCTATCGGAAGGTTGTTGATGTTGACTCCCCCTGGCGCTAGGGAGCTTGCACCAACGTGGAATCTGCACAGACACAAACCAGAACTTTGCCCAACACGAAACAGAGAGGTTGTCAATCTCTCCGGTCTTGCAGAAACAAAGAGTTAAACGTATGGTGTGGAAAACAGCAGGAAAAACAGCAAGTAACAGGAAACAGATGATTGCAGCAGGTTGTGTAAACAGTATGAGGAAATTGGACCAGGGTCCACAGTTCACTAGTGGTGTCTCTCTCAGAACAGATAACTAGCATGTTGGGTAAACAAATTACAGCTGGGCAATTGACAAATAGAGAGGGCATAACAATGCAATACATGCCAAGATGTCTACTATGAAATCTAGTTGGGCATTACAACAAAGTACATAGACCGTTATTCCAACAGCATCTATGCCTAAATAATCCACCTTCAAGGCAGCATCCGCATCCTTTCAGTATTAAGTTGCTAACAACAGATTATTGCATGAAGTAAAGTGTGTAATGTAATCAATACAAGTGCCCTTGGACACTGCACCAATGTTTTATCCCTAGTAGCAACAGCACATCTACCATCTTAGACCTTTCTGTCACTGATCCAGATATCTAGAGACTGAACCCACTATCGAGCATAAATACCCCCTCTTGGAGTCACAAGCATCTACTTGGCCAAAGCATCTACTAGCAACGGAGAGCATGCAAGATCAAGAGCACATAGATAAACAACTTGAATAAACATGGTATCAATATTCATCGGATCCCAGCAAACACAACATCTAGCATTACAATAAGATGATCTTGATCATGTTAGGCAGCTCACAAGATCTAAACATGGAGGCACAAGGTAGAGAGACAACCATCTAGCTACTGCTATGGACCCGTAGTCCAGGGGTGGACTACTCACGCATCACTCCGGAGGCAGGCATGGTGATGTAGAGCCCTCCGGTGATGATCTCCCCTCCGGCAGGGTGCCGGGAAGAGCTTCAGAACTCCTCCGATCTGAGATTGACGATGACGGCCGCGACGGAACTTTTCGTGGAATATGATCGACCGTAATAGGGTTTTCGCGTCGCGGAGAATATATAGGCGAAGAGGCGGCGTCGGTGGCCGAGGGGGGCCACCACGCCATAGGGGGGCGCGGGCCCACCCTGGGCCGCGCCCTAGTGTGGCGTGGCCCCCTGGTGGGTCTGCTCCGACTCCCCTTTGGACTCCGTGATCTCCTCGTGATATTATTGACGATGTCTTTTGTTTCGTCCAATTCCGAGAATATTTCCTTAATAGATTTTCTGAAACCAAAAACAGCAGAAAACAGGGAACTGGCACTGTGGCATCTTGTTAATAGGTTAGTCCCAGAAAATGCATAAAAATGATATAAAGTATAGCCAAAACATGTAGCAATTGATATAATAACAGCATGGAACATCAAAAATTATAGATACGTTTGAGACGTATCACTTGTGAGCCGTTGGATCAGGGGTGTGTTTCTTTTGAGGGCTTGTGAGCTGTTGGATCACTTTGTGAGCCACCACCCGGGACTAAAGGGAATCCCACCAATAAGGAAGAAGCACACGGATCGTGTGTTTCTTTCGAGCGCTTGTGAGCCGTTGGATCAGGGGTGTGTTTCTTTTGAGGGCTTGTGAGCTGTTGGATCACTTTGTGAGCCACCACCCGGGACTAAAGGGAATCCCACCAATAAGGAAGAAGGACACGGATCGTGTGTTTCTTTCGAGCGATTGTGAGCCGTTGTATCAGGGGTGTGTTTCTTTTGAGGGCTTGTGAGCTGTTGGATCACTTTGTGAGCCACCACCCGGGACTAAAGGGGCCACGACCCTATATATAGCCCACCTCTCGGACATGTTTGGCACTCACTCTGTATTCATTGTAGTCCATTTCATAAACAAAGCATTCGGATTCCCTGCATACGTCCGACGGTGCATTTGATATACAAAGCATTCGGATTCCCGTCATACAGCCCAACGGTGCACCGTTGGGCTGTATGACGGGGAAATCGTGTGTTTTGGGCGTGTTTTTACCAAGTGGGCGCGCTGATCGGGTGGGCGTGTGCTTATATATAAGGAGGCTCCACACACCGCTCTCCGTCGCCTCCCCAAGGTGCTGCCCTCTCCCTCCCCTATCTAGGTTGCATGCACCTTAGGTGTTTGATCAAATTCCCCACTCATTTTTTCAGATCTCGGCGACGATGTCCGGCCTGTTGGATGCGAGGGGCTATGTCCGGGACTGGGCTCCGCCGGGCTGGCAGTGGGAGGTGGTATCTTCCGAGACGCGTCGCTTGGTGAGGAATCCGGGTGACGTCATCGACCCGGATCTTGTTTGGTGGAAGTCGCGTGGGCCACACTCGGTGCAGAGGGAGCCTGGCCCCGAGGAGGTGGTACGTCGCCGTATCAGGGAGGAGGACGAGCACCTCAATCGCTATGTGTTTATGTTGGATACGCCAGCGGTGTATAACAGTAGATGGATGGTTCTTCATAGGGATCCTTCTCACGTGAGTATTGCCCTTGTCACTAGTACATGAAACCTTATCTGTGGCGCACAAAAAAACCTTATCTGTGGCGCACGGGACGTGCGACACTGTCGCTCTGCTAGTGGTAACACATTACCTGTGGCGCACGGCTCGTGCGCCACAGATAACACACACTTATCTGTGGCGCACGAGCCCGTGCGCCACAGATAGCTTGTCCAGTGCGCTACTGGTAAGATATTTTGCAATTTTTTTAAAAAAATTGAAAAATTCAAAAAAAATCAGGAAAAAATGAAATAATTTGGAAAACCTAAATATTTGAATTTTTTTGAATTTATTAGCATTTTTTTGAATTTTTTAGCCTACCTCATATGATGACTTCCCGCTAGGTCACCCATCCTCAAATTGCTCCAACCCAAGCACGCTTAACCACTAAGTTCTATTCAGCTCAAGTTCTTATTGATATAAGTATATGTGTGTGTATATGTGTGTGTGTAGTTTATGTGTGTATGTGTGTTTTTAATTTTCAAAAGTTTCAAAAACTTCAAAAGTTTCAAAAGAAATTCAAAAGTTTAAAAAAATCTCAAAAAATTCAAAAACCTCAAAAACTTCAAAAATCTCAAAAACTTCAAAAAAAAATCAAAGAACCAAAAAATTCAACAATTCAAAAAATCTCGACTATTTTGAATTTTTTTGAATTTTTTATTTTTTTTATTTTGTAGAAAAAATCTTCTTTTCGAAATAACTTTTTACTCTTTTGGAATTTCCTGAATCTAAGAAAAGTTCACTGGGTAATAATTTACCTGTGGCGCACAAACTATGCTGTGCGCCACAAGTAGTTTCAGCCTCATCTGGGAACTCACAAAATATCTGCCCACATTTACCTGTGGCGCATACCTGTGGCGCACGGCCCAGGTAACTGTATTACCACAAGGTAGCCTGTGCGCCACAGGTAACTTCTCTCCTGGCTGGCCAAATAGTGGAAACTTACCTGTGGCGCACCACCATGCTCGTGCGCCACTGGTAATAATTTACCAGTGGCGCACGAGCATGTTGGTGCGCCACAGGTAAATTTCCGCAGATTTGTCCAAACAGGAGAGAGAATACCAGTGGCACACAAAAACCTTGTGCGCCACAGATAACTTTTCACCTATAAGTAGTTTTCTACTAGTGTGTGATGGTTCCTGCTCTTTGGGTGCGCAGCGCCGGCCGCTCAGCACCCCGTGGCTTAGGACCCGGCAAAAGTTAGTGACATTATTCGTGATGTATTATGGTTAAATAAAAATGGACCCGAGCTATGTATTATGGTTTTCACCACATAAAGGTTTAATTCATTACTACACATCACATAAAGGTTTAATACATTACATTGATTTACATAAAAACCATGAACCTTTCTTCGCGTATGTCCCTTGCCTATGATCGCTTCGGCCGTAACCATGGAGCATCTTCATTATTTAACGGGATGCTTGGGTCAGTTTTCACCGTGAAGGGCGGAATTTCATCAAACTTATCATAATCTGCTGACATGTCTGTCTTGTCCTCGACTACCACGATGTTTCTTTTCCCTGAAAGAACTATGTGACGCTTTGACTCATCGTCTGATGTATTCGTTTGCTTAATTTTTCTTTTTTTCGGTCTGGAGGACATGTCCTTCACATAGAAAAACTGAGCCACATCATTGGCTAGGACGAATGGTTCGTCCTTGTAACCAAGATTCTTGAGATCCACTGTTGTCATTCCGTACTGCGGGTCTACCTGTACCCCGCTTTTCAGGTTGACCCATTTGCACCGAAACAAGGGGACCTTAAAAGTAGGTCCACAGTCAAGTTCACATATCTCCTCTATGTAACCAAAATATGTGGTATTTGACCCATCGTTGTTTGTTGCATCAAAGCGGACACCACTGTTTTGGTTGGTGCTCTTTTTATCTTGGACGATCGTGTAAAATGTATTCCCATTTATCTCATACCCTTGGAAAGTCCATATAGTCGAAGATGATGACCTGGACAACAAGTACAGCTCATGGAATGTGCTGCTTTTGACGATATGTGCTTGCAACCAACCGCCAAAAGTCTTCATGTGTTCTTTTCTAATCCAGTCGTCCTGCTTTCCAGTGTTGTTGGAGCGTACAATTTTCTTGTGTTGCTCGATATACCGAGCCGCCAAGGTGGAATTCTGTAGAACTGTGTAATGTGCTTCAGTGTAAGAATGTCCGTCCCTATATATTATTGATTTCCTTCCTAGAGTGCCTTTTCCACTCAGTCTCCCCTAATGCCGTGATTGAGGAAGACCAATCGGCTTAAGACCAGGAACAAAGTCAACACAAAACTCGATGACCTCCTCTGTTCCATAGCCCTTGGAGATGCTTCCTTCTGGCCTAGCACGATTCCGAACATATTTCTTTAAGACTCCCATGAACCTCTCAAAGGGGAACATATTGTGTAGAAATACAGGACCGAGAATGGAAATCTCTTCGACTAGGTGAACCAGGAGGTGCGTCATAATATTGAATAAGGATGGTGGGAACAGCAACTCGAAACTGACAAGACATTGGACCACATCCTTCTGTAACTGTGGTAGATCTTCAGGATTGATTACCTTATGAGAGATTGCATTGAGGAATGCACATAGCTTCACAATGGGTACTCAAATATTGTCCGGTAGAAGCCCCCTCAATGCAATCGGAAGCAATTGCGTCATAATCACGTGGCAGTCATGAGACTTTAGGTTTTGAAACTTTTTCTCTGCCATATTTATTATTCCCTTTATATTCGACGAGAAGCCAGACGGGACCTTGATACTGCTCAGGCATTCAAAAAAGATTTCCTTCTCTTATTTGGTAAGAGCGTAGCTGGCAGGACCTTGAAACCGTTCTGGATGCAGGCCTTCTGGGTCTTTCATACGTTGCTGGTCCTGCCGTGCTTCCGGTGTATCTTTTGTCTTCCCATACATGCCCAAGAAGCCTAGCAGGTTCACGCAAAGATTCTTCGTCACATGCATCACGTCGATTGCAGAGCGGACCTCTAGGAATTTCTGGTAGGGTAGCTCTCAAAATAAAGATTTCTTCTTCCACATGGGTGCGTGTCCGTCGTCGTCCTTCGGAACAGATCGTCCGCCAGGACCCTTTCCAAAGGTTACTATTTCATCCAAATCCTTGACCATATCAAATACATCAGCACCAGTACGTTCCTTAGGCTTCGGCTGGCGACATGCCTGACCGTTGAAATGCTTGCCTTTATTTCTTAAGGGATGCTTTGCCAAAAGAAATCGACTATGCCCCGGGTACACATTCTTCTTACAATGTTCTAAATATATACTTTCAGTATCATCTAAACAGTGCGTGCATGCATTGTATCCCTTGTTTGTCTGTCCTGAAAGGTTACTAAGAGCAGGCCAATCATTGATGGTTACAAAAAGCAACGCTCGTAGGTCAAATGGCTCCCGTTTGTGCTCATCCCACACACGTACACCTGGTTTGGCCCACAACTGTAGAAGTTCTTGAACTAATGGCCTTAGGTACACATCAATGTCGTTGTCGGGTTGCTTCGGGCCTTGGATCAGCACTGACATCATAATGAACTTCCGCTTCATGCACAACCAAGGAGGAAGGTTATAGATACATAGAGTCACGGGCCAGGTGCTATGACTGCAGCTCTGCTCCCCAAAAGGATTCATGCCATCTGTACTTAGACCAAACCTTAAGTTCCTTGCGTCAGCTGCAAAGTCATCGTACTCTCTATCGATCTTTCTCCACTGCGTCCCATCAGCGGAGTGTCTCAACATCCCATCTGACTTACGGTCCTCTTTGTGCCATCGCAACAACTTGGCATGCTCCTTGTTTCTGAACAAACGTTTCAACCGTGGTATTATAGGAGCATACCACATCACCTTGGCAGGAACCCTCTTACGGGGGGGCTCGCCCTCAACATCAGCAGAGTCATCTCGTCTGATCTTATACCGCAATGTAGTGCATACCGGGCATGCATCCAAATTCTCGTACTTCTCACCGCGATAGAGGATGCAGTCATTAATGCATGCATGTATCTTCTGAACCTCTAAACTTAGAGGGCAGACAACCTTCTTTGCTTCGTACGTACTGGTGGGCAATACGTTATCCTTTGGAAGCATCTTTTTTAACTTTTGCAGCAACTTTTCAAATCCCCTGTCACTCACACCGTTCTCAGCCTTCCATTGCAGCAATTCCAGTGTGCTACCCAGCTTTTTCAGACCATTTTCGCAAGTTGGGTACAACAACTTGTTGTGATCCTCTAACATTTTATGGAACTTCTCCCTGTCTTTTTCACTTTCGCAGTCTCTCCGTGCATCAGCAATGGTCCGACCAAGATCATCAGCGGGCTCATCATGTGCCTCCCCTTCAGCTTCCCCATGGAAGTATCACCGTATCCAGAGAACCCATGATAGTTGTCATCATCCTCTTCTTCTTCATTGTCTTCCATTATAACCCCCTCTCTCCGTGCTTGGTCCAACAATCATAGCTGGGCATGAAACCATACCGAAACAGGTGGATGTGAAGGATTTTTGAGTCTGAGTAATCCTTCGTATTCTTACATTCACTACACGGATAGAATACAAAACCATTCCGCTTGTTCGCATCAGCCACACGGAGGAATTCACGCAAGCCATTCATGAACTCGCCAGAGCGTCGGTCAGTACCGTACATCCATTCCCGGGCCATCTGCATTATTGTATAAGTATATCAAAAACCATTACACAACATCATGAATAGAGATCAGTGACCAATTTTATACAAGTTGTTCATCACATTAACTAATTTAAAAAATTTCTACTCCATACTCATTTTGATCAATTACTAAGTAAAAAACATCTGGACATATGCAAACTAACAAGTTAATGTGAGCTTGGATCATTTTCACTTCATTTACTTGTTGAAATCTAAAAATTTGAATTTTGAAAAATTTACATGCACCAATTTTTGAATTGGACAAAACAAGTAACATGAAAAATGTGGAACTTTTAATTATTGATCTAGCAGTGAAAACCTCATTCCATTCTGAGCTCTGAAACTGTAAAATTACATATTTCAACTTTCAGTAACTTTTTGCCTAATCAAAATTTGCCTAAAATTACACATCTAAAATTGCCTCTACTTCTAGAGCATGAAATCCCTCTCTACTTCTAGAGCATTGAGGCAAACTAATAACGAGAGATGAAAGGATAAAGTTGCTAACCTTTTAAAACCTTGGATTTAGGGGTTACCACCAAATCTTGGAGAAAAAAATGGGCATGAACTCGGCTTGAGAAGAGGAAAAATGGCCACCATGGATATGAGCTCGAGCTGCAGTGGACGAATTTATATAGTGGTCGACCTCTAGTCCCGGTCCGTGATACGACCCGGGACTAGAGGCCCCCGCCCGTGGGGCTGGCTGGGCACGAGACCTTTAGTCCCGGGCGGTATCACGGCCCGGGACTAGATGTCGGGACTGGAGGCTCCCCGGCCTCCTAGCCGTTGGAGGTGCTACACTAGTTCCGGCCCGTAACAGAGTGGGGACTAGTGCTCTGGATGGAAGACCCTTTTTCCACTAGTGAAGTGACAGACAATCGTACTCTTGCCAAGGTAGCAGTAAACATGACCTTGAATTCATCAACTATTCAAGTCAGATCAACCCAGAGATCTGCTAGTGTATTTCACATTACCAATTAGAATCTACTATATACAGTCTGTAGAGTAGCTCACAATTGTGCCTGCAGCATGCCAACAATAAGGTCTAGGGTACTGTCAAATAAAACCATGCATCTGCTCCAACGATCATATAATTGAAATTGCATACCACCGATCCATCGTTCAACACAAATTTCCTAACCAAGGATAGCAGATAGTACGGAAAAAATACAGTAGAAGCGAACTAATTAGGCGTCTGCAGCTTTTGAAGGATCAAGTCCTTCATGACAAGGGGGCAGCTCTTGCAGAGATGGTCGAAGCCGTCCGTGGCCACGACCGCCCTCAGGTTCGCCGGACAACGGAGGAACTCGTAGCACGCCTCCTTCAGCCCGTTACAGCCGTGCTGATCGGTGAGGGCCAGGATGGTCGTGGCCGTGCTCACTCCGATGTGCTCACACAGCTGCTTTTCGCACATCGCCTTCAGCCGCCCAAGGCCGTACCTGTCCGCCGCGACGAGCAGGTGCTGGAGCAGCACGATGTCGTCGTCATGCACGTCCGTCGACGTTGCCGGAAGGGAATCACCGTAGATGAAGCCGATCAGCGCCTTGAAGACCGTCGCCTCCATGTCGTCTATCTCTATGACCGTCGAGCTGCCCTCCTTCATAGGGCCGAAGAGCAACGCCTTGAAGATGACGGACCGGGCAGCGAGGATGGAGCGGTGGGCAGGAAAAGTCTCGCCACCGACTTGGAAGACCACATCGGTGCCGTCTTGTTACAAATTTAATGCATGTATGTAATCTATACTACTATTAAAAGAGCAAACATGTTGGGATACTTTAAACCTTATCCGTTCAATTTTCAATCAATGATCCAGATTGTCCTGATGTCGAGCACCAAACACTTTCCATCGGGTCCGTTCAATTTTCAATCAATGATCAGATTGTCCCAAACACTTTCCATCGGTTTCCAAAATCGATACGTGTACAGTATATTGCACAAACAAGCCACAAGGACTCCGTTGCCAACGAGTGCACGGGGCCACGGGTTGTCGCTTGGATCGACGCCGCAGATGCGACGGCGTCGCGGATCCGCGTAGAAGCGGATGCCCGGACGACTGTGGCCGGCGGCGAAGGGGTCAGGACGGCGTCACGGATCCGCGCAGAAGCGGATGCCCGGACGACTGTGGCCGGCGGCGAAGGGGTCAGGAATCGCGTCGCAGAAACAGCTCCACACGAGAGGGTCGATAGATGCCGGTTAGTGATTTCTTTTTTCGCTGCTACTTTTACCCCGTTTCCGTCTGTGTTCTAGACGCATATACACCAAAAACGAATCAGAGCATTGTACCGACGGGGGCGTCACGGGAAGGAGCAACCAGCACTGCGGCGGCTGATGCTCGCCGGTGCCTCGGCGTGTCGTCCGGCGGCCCGATTAATTGCAGAATGGAGATGGGGCGCAAGGAGATTGGGAGGGAAGGATTGGTCGGCACGAGACCGTTGATGTTCAGAGGATTGTGACACGGTGCTGTATGCATGCATCAATCATGCAACCAGTGCTCCGATCAGATGAGATGACGAGCCTGTCCGTTTCTTTAGCCTCTCTGGCTTGCTAGCTGCCTATTTGTTTATTGATTTTTGTTGACAGACTGTATATTGTAGTGTTCTTGCTGGTGGTGTATGTTTTGAGAATTTGCCCGACCGATTAAAAATAAACGTAAAATACATATTTGAACTTCCAGAAAAAATGTAAATTTATAAGTAGATGCATAATTTGTGAGCCATAGAGAATGATGATTGATGCTATAGTAATGTATTTCAAATTCTGAATTTTACCTTAATGTTGTTGCAGTATATTGTAGAATTTTAATTCTTCTAAAATGATATAAATAGTGTCATCTGTTACACATGAATGTGATGAACACAACAATTGTGTTTTTAAATAATGTACAAAATTGTACTAGAAAAAGTTGACGATCAGCCATTCGAAAACATTGTGCAAATAATTGATTATTTTTGTCTTCAAAATTAATTGTGTGCATCAATATTTATTAAAACCAGACTATTTTTTATATGTATTAGTAGATACGTGGATTGCAAGTTTAATATTTCCTATTTCTAAATTGACCCATTTAATTGTGTAAACGTGCGTTGCACGTACATACCAACTAGTATCAATAAAATCACAAGAAGATTTTGTTAGAACAATCACACACAAAAAAACTTGGCAAGCAAGTTAATAGTATTATTTTTTTGAGACAGCAGGGCTAAGTTTTTTTTCTTTGAGCTAGCAGGGCTTTTTTTAGCCGATTGAGTAATAGCTAAACCGGTTGTTGGGCTCTTTGGCGCATCGAATCAGAGCCGCAAAAGCGCGAAGCGTGCTGTTGCCTGTTGGGCTCCTCTGTGCCGCTGCGGGTGAAGCGTTTTCCTTGTCTCGCCCTCAGGTCGACGCCGCCGCCGGCGCCGCCGCTAAGGATCTCCCCGCCGCCATACGCCTCTCCTCCGCCGCAGGGTGATCCATGGAGGAGGAGTGGCCGTCCCTCCGCGTTCGCAACGCCTTCCTCGACTTCTTCGAATCCAAGTCGCACACACGGTGGCCGTCGAGCCCCGTGGTGCCCCACGACGATCCGACGCTCCTCTTCGCAAACGCCGGAATGAATCAGTTCAAGCCAATGTTCCTCGGCGCCGCCGCCCCGGACTCGCCCCTCGGCCAGCTGCGCCGCGCCTGCAACTTCCAGAAGTGCATCCGCGCCGGCGGCAAGCACAACGACCTCGACGATGTGGGGAAGGGCACCTACCACCACACCTTCTTCGAGATGCTCGGCAGCTGGTCCTTCGGGGACTACTTCAAGGAGGACGCAATCGGGAATGCCTGGGACCTCCTCACCAAGGTATATATTTCCATCTGCTTCTCAAGATCATGCTTGCGAGATAAATTTTTAACTGAGTACATATCAGTCAACATCAGATTCTAATTCTGGTTCGCACTCAACATCAGACCAATTTAAGCGAGCGATTTCGTCATCACAGGTGTACCAACTGCCAGTTGACAGATTCTACGCCACCTATTTTGGTGGTGATGAGACGGCCGGTATCGCTCCTGATACCGAGTCGAAACATATATGGTTGCAGTATCTACCCAAGGAACGAGTTCTCCCCTTCGGTTGCAAGGACAACTTCTGGGAGATGGGCGAAACAGGACCCTGTGGGCCATGCACCGAGATCCACTTCGACCGGATCGGCAACCGCAACGCAGCGTCGCTGGTCAATGACGATGACCCAACCTGTATCGAGATATGGAATCTCGTCTTCATCCAGGTTAACATGCTGCTACTCTTCACAAGTCACTTCTTTGTTGAGCTGTGATATTCCATTTTTATGTTGTTCTATGTACTCACCTTATATTGGCCCGCCTTTTCATTACCCAGTTCAATAGGGAATCAGATGCTACTTTGAGACCCTTGCCAACACTGGAATGGGATTTGAGCGTTTAATTTCCATCCTTCGGAATAAAATGAGCAATTACGATACAGATCTCTTCATGCCATTATTCAAGGCCATCCATAAGGTATTTGTACACACACATACTTCATCCGACCTTCTCACCGTCATCTTCTCTCTTCACCTCTGGTCGAGAATCGCCCGTGCTCCTCGGGCTCCCTGGCCATGCTGGCCGGAGCAGAGTGGGGAGGGGTAGCCTGGTCGCCCTAGTGTATAGGTGTGGTGATTTTAAAGTGTTAGAGCATCTCCTAGAGAAGACCCAAATTTGCCGAAGAGCCTCTCTGGCGGCTGGCCACGCACACTTGTAGTGCCGACGCGTTACAAAAGGTGGCCCACCAGCGATCCCATGTGACCCTCCCTCTTACCACTTCTTGCCCACATGCTTTCCCTATATCTCTTTAGTCCCCTTCGTTTCCCTTCTCTTCTTTTGAGAGAGAACACCAACGCGAGACAGCAGGAAAGAACGGCGACGCAGGCGGTGACGACGCTTCCTCCTGCACTCAATCCCAGCCTCGCCATCCTTTAAGACCTGATCACGTGCCTCCTCCCCCTTCATCACTCGAGTGTCATGTCCTGCAAGTGCACATAGATAGTTGACAAGAGCAGTTCACGAGAAATATTGTTACCCGGTTTATGTCGAATTGAGTTGAGATATAAAAGAAAATCTACTAGCACACAGTGGAGGAGTGTGAACAAATCCCGAGAAGGAGCCAGTTCAATAGAAAACACAAAATACGCATGAAAAAAGCGACCAAGTCATACAACAAAAATAATGGATAATTAGAACATAATGTCATGATGATATTTTCAACAACAAATATTACTGGTTCACAGCACGCAAAGACATCTATCTAAACCAAAAAAATAGAAAAAATGCATCAATTAAACAAGTAGATAAGGGACATCTAAATGACCTAAAATCCCGTTTCAAAGGTTAAAAATACCTAATCAGAAAAGGACATACCTGACCTTGGCAGGGTTAGGGCAATGAAGCGGCTAGGGCGTTGGGTGGGCAGCGGTGCAACCGACTAGATAGGTTCCAAGCTGCAGCAGCAAGGGATGGGAGGAATCAGAGAAGACCTAGCAGCTACCTATCAACACAATAAGGTCGCCGTCGAGGCATACGCGTGCCACGTGCGGCAGACTAGCTAGTGAATGAAAGTTTGCACTTTGAAAGTGCGTCGTGGCCGAGTTCCGCCATTGTTTTTACATCAAATCTTATGATTAAAGCTTGTAATCATGATGTTATTGAGTTAATAAAGCTCACAAGTTCGCTAAAAAATAGGTGGAGGCACAATCATAAATTCAAGATTAACATGTATACCAGAAAGCGACCTAAGGAACTTAAGATTAATATACACACCAGGAGATAGAACAAAAGTTAGCTTATAAGTATCAGGGTGGAGCACTGAATTCCTTGAGGAGATACACACCACCGAACCAAAAGCAAAGTAGGCACAACATTAATCAAACTATTCACTCAAAATAACTTGCATAAAACAATAAAATTATTTAAACAACTCACCTAGCAACTATACGCAAATTTCATTCGCTACATTTCATTCACTAGTCAATTCATAAAACCTCATAAGGATGAAACAAAACCACAATGAGGGAAGAAAATAGCAGGGGCAAAAACATCAAAGATAAACACAAAAGAATATAAGTACCTCATAACATTTCAAAGTTTTCCCCGTATGCGACATTCCTTGACTCAAACTACAAAGCTATCCAAGGAAATCTGAAGGGTCAAAGATGACGCCTATAGGGGGTGTGTGATTAAACGACTACAAATTTTAACCATTTTTGTTGATTTTAGGGATAATTGCGGATAAACAAAGGTATACATAAAATGCAACTAGATGAACCATCCTATATGTTGCGACATACAAGACAAGTAAGTAAAGTAAGGATCAAAACTGCAAGCAGATGGAGACAAAGAATCAGTGATGTATCCCGGAGTTCGATCCCTTGGGGAGGATCCTATTTTCCGTTGGAGAGGCCATGGCAAACTAAGTTCACTCGATCCCAACTTGGATATAGCCTTTATCTTCACTCAGCTCTCTTCACCAAGTGAGAGCCTTTCCACTAAGCGGGATACTGAGGTGATCCTCGCACCTTTACAAACTCTTTGATGGCTTCCACAGCCTGGAAGCTCACAAAGCAACACCAACCGTATAGGGTTCCCCACAAACCAAGAGTAACAAGACAAAGCTTACTCAAGATGGGGAAACAACTCTTCTTTTGGATGGATGTGTGCTTGTGTCCCTCTCTATTTTCCCTCAAAGATTGTCAAAATTCAGTGGAGGTATTTGGAGGAATCGAAGTTTGAAGCTTTGTGACAAGGGGGGGGGGGGGGGGCAATGGAGATGGTCACCGTACCCAGCTCCACGAAGAAGAAAAGTATTTATATGAGCCCCCTTGGAAATGGTCGTTGGGAGAAAAAACTGTCGAAACGCCATGTCCGGGATTGGTCCGGACCAAGTCTGAAACCTCATCAGCAGAAAAGATACTTGAAGGCGTTTGGCTGGACTCCAGTCGGACTGGCCGGGATATGGTCTGGACCGTGTCCGGACCCCTGTCAGCAAGGAAAAGCGGTGGAGAGTGATGGACCGGACCACTGCTGAACCCAGGTCCGGATCGTCAGGGCGAGCCTAACCATTTGGGTTAGGTTCGGACCAAGTCCGGACCTGAAAATGCAAAAACTCCACACAAAAAATTTGAGAGTGGCTATTTGAGATAGAGTAGGAGAGGTGGAGAAAGATATTTAGGAAGATGTTACCTAACTTTTGTAAGATTTCTCCCCTTTTAATAGTACGTCTTTCCTACGACTCAACAACGACAAATGAACGGTAAAACATTAGATGCCATCTTCTCGGTATCCCCACCTCGCCTTTCCAACGACCGGAACTAATCGTTGTGTATAACCCTTGTAAACACATTAGTTCCCTAATTAATTAGATGGTCATTAACATCAAAATCCACTTTGGTAAGATTTGTCCCTTCAATCTCCCCCTTTTTGGTGTTGATGACAACATCGATTAGAGCTTACATAAGATAGACAAAATAGTTACCAAAGCAATGGTTACCTTAGATATACAAGGGCTCCCCCTAAATTTGTGCATACAAATTAAGTTTGCATTCAAATACAAGTATCACAAAAATAAGGATCTCCCCCTATACGTAGTAACCGGTGGAGTGCAAAGTGATAGATAATAATTTGAAGCAACTATGCACGAAGGCGTGTGAGATCAAGATAAGACTAATAAAAAGGACATGGAAATCAAAAGATAGAGGCATATGAAGTGACACAAGATATAACAAGCAATAGCATTTCAACAAAAGTAATGCCACAAAAAAGTGGTTAAGCAAGTTTTTTTCGTTGCAAATTGACTTCAAGCAGAAACCATCAACAATTGCAACAAAAATATGATTAACAAAAAACCGTGTGTTTACAGAAATTTAAGAAATGGCTACAAGGAACAAAAGTTTGCTGCAGATTAAGTTGCAACATAAATCACCATCTATTCCAACAAAGTTGACAAACGATTAAACATAAAAAGCATGTGTTTGCAGCATTTTGAAAAAGCACATAGAAAATAATCACAAAATACAGAAGCACGTACGCAACATCGAAGAATTGGGGTACACAAATCTAGTATGTGCTTTCGAAACAAATTTATACGCGTATTGTTCCAAATTTAATGCATGCATGTAATATCAAAAAAAGCACAAGAAGATTTTTGTTAGAACAATCACAAAAAAAAAAGATTTGGCTAGCAAGTTAATAGTATTCTTTTTTTGAGATGGCAGGGGTAATAGCTAAGCCGGTTGCTGGGCTTCTTTGGCGCACCGAAACTGGGCCAGAAAAGCGCGAAGCGTGCTGTTCATTTGGCATTTCTAAATCATACTGAGATATGTCAATGTTGTGCTCAGTGCGCAAATATAACTCCAGATTGGTTAACAGATCATTTGCCAACTTTTCATGCGTCCCTGGCAAGGAGTCAAGGATATATTTCTTTGCCACCATAGGGGAAATGACAACAAGGGAACAGTGGCCAGAAGAAAATATAGCAGCATATATCTGAAAAAAACCTACTGAGTAACATTGAAATACAAAGATCTAATATATTGCACAAACCTGCGTCGCATCCTTCACCTTATCTGATGTTTGCTCTTTATCTAGAATTGCACTTTCCATTTCTTGCTTCAGCAAACATTTCTCGAATAATGAAAGAGACGACAATTATTGGTAGTGAATAACAACATAATAAAACGATGAGCTAAGGTCTTGGATAAATACTTACAACAGCAGCTTCACTAATGATAATTTTATCCTTCCAGTCAACAGACCACAAGTAGCATACTAAATGAAGTATGTTTGATTGCATGTGACCTTTTTTTCGAAGCAATCAACGAAAGTGCCCTGAGCTACACGATAGACACCAATATCCAATACTAATTTGTGACGGCTTCTTTGTAACACATACTTCTTGTATACACTAGCTGCATCATTTCCATTAGAATTCTGATGATAGAAAAAAAGGATAACATAAGTATATTATTGAATGCTCTCCCTGACCTTGAAAAGGGGCAGAGATACTTACCTCACTATTGTTATGGTCATGCACCACTGTTAAATTTGTGTACAAGCTTTCCTCCCACTTCTGCAACTGAAAAGAAGAAAGCGATTTCACTTTATTCCCAGGCTGCTTCCTCGTGATTTTTGTCTGAAAGGGAAATAAACAAATAAGAAGTTGCATTATAATATGCTGCATAGTTTCTTACAGGTTCCTTTTCGTACCTGACGCTTACCATCATCTTCCATTACATGCTTATTGAGCTCCTTCTTAGTATACAAGTTCATTCTACCAGATTCTTCTACTTTTAAATGATTCCCCTTTGTTGAATAGTGGCCCAGGAGAGGCCCAGGCCCATGTATGTGAATGTGTGGTGACCTATTTCTGGTGGTGCTGGCTCCCGTGGAGAACCAAGCCGCCACACTCAAGGTGAGAACTCCAAAACACCACATGGTATCAGAGCTAGGGTTGCTGGGTCTTGGAGGCTGCCGGCGGTGAATCAGCGGCAGGAGGCGGAGCTCCTGGTCACCAAGAGCTTCAGGGCAGGTGGGGCGAGCTTGGGAGGAGGAGCTGCACCAAGCAGAGGTGTCGTTCAGCTTCAGCGGCAGCAGAGGTGCGCGAGTGAAGGGGATCGCAGGAGCTTGGTCCTGGAGGCGGGGAAGACGTCTGTGTGCAGCTGAGGAGTCAAGGGGGAGCAGCTGCGTGGACTCAAGAGGCTATCATGGGGACTGAACTCACCGCTGCCCTGGAGAAGTTGGCGCAGATGATGACAGCGAATGCTGCGGGGACTTCAGCAAATGGTGCAGCAGGAGGCGCACTTGTTGCGTCTCAAGGAGATCAGGTTCTAAAGCTCGAACTCATGCCAAATGATATCAAGTTGAATGGGGTGAGCAGCTACTTGAGCTGGTCGAGGCGGGCTTTGTTGATCTTGAAAACAAAGGGCCTGGTGGGATATGTTCTTGGGACTGTTGGAGAACCGGCTGACAAGGAGAGCTTGGAGTGGAAGAAGTGGAGTGTCACTGACTCCCTGATATTGGCATGGATGCTGAACTCCCTGATTCCACCTATTGCAGCGTCTGTTGAGGCATTGCCATGTGTTTCTGGTGTGTGGACCTTGCTGTCCAAGAGGTACTCAGGTAAAGGAAATCTGATGCTTATGTCTCAAATTGAAGACAAGATCCATGCTGTTCGTCAAAGTGACAGAAGTGTGATGGTGTATGTGAATGAGCTACAACATCTTTGGGCAGAACTAGATCAGTGTGACCCCCTTGAGCTTCCACATGCTGAGTCCATGGAGATTGCCAGGACTTGGGTAGAGCGTAGACGTGTGATGCAGTTCCTAAAGGGTCTCAATCAAGATTTTGAAAATAGACGTGCTGCACTGCTCCATCAGTCTACACTTGTGTCTCTAGATGATGCCATTGCTGCGATGTCTCAAGAAGAGGTACGCCTGCAGTCTAGAGGAGGAGCTGGGACTGAATCTGCTTACAGAGTGGCTGATCAGCGTGGTTCTAGGGAATGTTTTAATTGTGGTAACCCGAGGCATATCAGTCGTTTTTGTACTGAACCGCCCCGAAGAGGCAGAGGGTATAATGGTGGCAGTAACTACAGGGGAGGCAGAGGGTATAATGGTGGCAGTAACTACAGAGGTGGTCGGACTGGACGTGGTGGTTATTGGAATGCCTCTCCTTGGAATGCTCCCAGGGCAAATGTTGCTGCCTCTGTCGAGGTGAAGCAGACTACAGGAGAACAAGAGACTGCTACCAGTTATGCAAACTTTGTTGATACAAATGAAGGTAACATTGAACATGCATCAATAGCGGTCCATAAACAAAAATATGAATGGGTACTTGACTCTGGAGCATCACAACATGTCGCCGGAGACTTTACCGAATTTACATCCTATTCCCCTCACACAAATCCGAAATCCATTTATACAGCGGATGGCACAGCCCAACCCATCACAGGTGTTGGGACAGTCACTTGCACACCAAGTATAAAATTATCCTCTGTGTTGCATGTGCCAGCTTTTCCTGTCAACTTAGTGTCCTTGAGTTCTCTGGTTGATCAAATGGATTGTCGACTCATTGTTGACCGCTTTGTGTTCTTGATCCAGGAGAGATCGACGGGCAGGAGTCTTGGGACTGGAGCGAGGCGTAAGGGGCTGTGGTACATGGACCGCAGCATGATGGAGCAGGAGGGAATGCACATGCTTGCTGCAGTTGCTGAGAATAAGGAGACTAGAGCCCTTATTCATCACTGTAGGATGGGGCATGTGTCTTTTGACAAAATGTATCAAGCATTTCCTGATGTAATGAGTGGTGTGGACAAGAGCAAGCTGCACTGTGATGCGTGTGAGTTTGCTAAACATACCAGAAACTCATATGTGAGTAAGGGGATAAGGAGCATATCTCCTTTTGTGTTAATCCATTCTGATGTATGGACATGCCCAGTGTTATCTGTTAGTGGTATGAAGTATTTTGTTACGTTCATTGACTGCTATTCTCGCATGACTTGGGTCTACCTTCTGAAACATAAAGATGAAGTGTTTCAGTGTTTCAAAACCTTTTATGCCCTTGTTCAGACTCAGTTTAATGTAAAGATTCAAGCACTCAGATCAGACAATGGCACTGAGTATGTTAACAAGGCCATTGGTACTTTTATGTCTGAAAGGGGTATCTTGCATCAAACATCTTGTCCTGATACGCCTCCTCAGAATGGGGTGGCAGAGAGAAAAAATCGTCACCTACTGGAGGTGGCCCGAGCATTGATGTTCACCATGAATGTGCCTAAGTTCCTTTGGAGTGAAGCTGTCATGATGGCCACTTTCTTGATCAATCGCACACCATCCCGGGTGACAGGTATGAAATCACCATGTGAGTTGATTCTTGCAGAAAATAAATTTCCAGTTCCCCCCAAAGTGTTTGGCTGCACTTGTTTTGTTCGTGATCATAGGCCATCAGTAAACAAGTTGGATCCTCGGGCAGTCAAGTGCATCTTTATTGGATATTCTTCGGGGCAAAAAGGGTACAAATGCTGGAGTCCGGTTGAGAAGAGGACATTTGTGAGCATGGATGTTACATTCCGTGAGTCCGAACCCTTCTATGGTGACCAGACTGATCTAAGCGTGCTATTCAAAGACCTTGACCATTTGTCGTGCCCATCAGGAGGTCACGAGGGGGAGAGTAGTGGTACAGGGGCTGTTCCAGTGCAGCAGCCAAATTCAGCGCAGCAGCAGCAGCCAATTGTGGCTGATGGGGTTGTTTCGGTGCAGCAGCCAATTGAGGGTGCCATTCCGGTACATCAGAGTGAGCAGCACCAACAGGAGCCAAACTTGCAGCAAGACATGTGGGGCAAGATAAATCAAGAAAAAAATCCTCGAGTTTATGCCAGGAGACAGATTCAGGGGGAGATGCCTGGCTATGTGCCGAGGTGGACAACAGAGCAGGAGGAGCAACTCAAGGTGTATTCACGAAAGCGTGACAATGGTGTTGCACATCAGGGGGAGCAACTTGATCAGCCACTAACAGAACAACAAGGTAGAGCTGATGTGATTTCCGTCTCCACTGATGGAGATCAGGCTGAAGGGCAAACTGATGGGGAAATTGCTTTAAGGAGAACTACTCGAGCAAATGCAGGGATACCACCAGAACGATATGGGTTCAATGCAAATGATATTGGAAACTATGTTTCCTATGAAGCATTGTCACCAGCCTACAAAGCATTTGTTACTTCTCTTCAATCTGTGTCTGTTCCAACTGACTGGAAAAAGGCAAAGGAGGACTCGAAATGGCGTATGGCTATGGTGGAGGAGTTGGAGGCATTGTGTAAGAACAAGACATGGGTTCTGACACCCCTTCCACTAGGAAAGAAGGCAGTCAGCTGCAAGTGGGTATACACTGTGAAGCAGAATGCAGAAGGAAAGATTGAAAGGTACAAAGCGAGGCTTGTGGCTAGGGGGTATAGTCAGACTTACGGCATTGACTATGATGAGACCTTTGCTCCGGTAGCAAAGATGAATACTGTGAGGATTCTGATCTCTTGTGCTGCAAACTTTGGGTGGTCTTTGCATCAACTTGATGTGAAGAATGCTTTCCTGCATGGGGACTTGCAGGAAGAGGTCTACATGGAGATCCCACCTGGTTTCTCAACCTCTCAGACCACTGGCAAGGTATGCAGATTAAAGAAAGCCCTTTACGGACTGAAACAGTCTCCAAGAGCTTGGTTTGACAAATTCAGACGTGCTGTATGTAGTATGGGCTATGGGCAGTGTAATGGTGATCATACACTCTTCTACAGACATAAAAAAGGGAAAATCACTATACTCGCTGTATACGTGGATGATATTATTATCACAGGGGATGACAAGGAAGAAATTGCAAGATTGAAGGAGTGCCTAGGCAAGGCATTTGAAGTCAAAGACCTAGGCCGACTCAAGTACTTCCTAGGTATAGAAGTGGCTAGGTCTGCTAAGGGAATTGCGCTATCTCAGAGGAAGTATACTCTAGACCTGCTAAGTGATGTAGGAATGCTAGGATGTCGGCCAGCCTCAACCCCAATTGATCAAAACCACAAAGTGACAGCTCAGTCAGGACAGCCAGTCGAGAAAGAAAGATATCAAAGGTTAGTTGGGAGGTTGTTATACTTATGTCATACACGTCCTGACATTGCCTTTGCAGTAAGTGTAGTAAGCAGATACATGCATGAACCTAGGAGTGATCACCTTGAAGCAGTATATAGAATTTTGAGGTACTTGAAGGGAACTCCAGGAAGGGGCTTGCTGTTTGAGAGTAACAAGCACCTCGTGATAGATGGATATTGTGATGCAGATTGGGCAAGTTGCTTAGATGATCGCCGATCAACCTCTGGTTTTTGTGTCTTTGTTGGTGGGAACTTGGTCTCGTGGAGAAGTAAGAAGCAGGCTGTTGTGTCTAGGTCAACTGCTGAGGCAGAATATAGAGCTATGGCTCAAGGACTAAGTGAGATGTTATGGACAAGAAATTTGCTCGATGAACTGAAAATATTGAAGACTAGTTGTATGAATGTGTGGTGTGATAACAAGTCAGCAATCAGCATAGCAAACAATCCAGTGCAGCATGATAGAACCAAGCATGTGGAAATAGACAGATTCTTCATCAAAGAGAAACTAGATACTGGAATCATCAAGATAGAGCATGTTGGTTCAGGACAACAGATTGCAGACTGTTTGACTAAAGGGTTGGGGCCTAAAGAGTGTAATCTGGCGTGTGACAAGATGGGAATGATAGATATCTATCACCCCTCTTGAGGGGGAGTGTTGAATAGTGGCCCAGGAGAGGCCCAGGCCCATGTATGTGAATGTGTGGTGACCTATTTCTGGTGGTGCTGGCTCCCGTGGAGAACCAAGCCGCCACACTCAAGGTGAGAACTCCAAAACACCACACCCTTAATGCAGTCCACGAAGATAATCTGAGAACCAATGAAAAGATTTGGGCATTAGTTTATGAGAAATTCTTTATGAATATGTATATAGGAATCATTCAATTTTTTGGATCCCTCCTAGTACTTACCAAATACAACCAGACATATGCTTTGGGTTTCTCACAAACTCAGCGCAGGCTTTCTTTAAGCAATCAAAGACCAAAAATGACCAGTCAATGTCACCCAACTTATCTAGGTCGTGTACTTTTTGAAGTGTAGTAGAGCTGACATAATAGTAGCTTCCAGACAGTAGCATTCTTTCTAATATTACCCCTAAGAACAACCTAACGAGCATGTCCGTGGTAATAAGCTTGGCGACGTTCAAATAACAAGAAAATGTTCTTCATGCTGAAAAATTCTCTTTCGTCCGTGACAGTAGTGTCCTCCTCATCATCAGCTTGCCCATCGTTATCAGCATTTTCATTCTGCTGTTCAGGCTGTTCCTGATTCACACGTTGTTCCTGACAGCAGGATCCTGGTTTTTTAGCTTGTCCTTTGAAAAGCACAAACGTAACTTCAGAGCACAAGGTAAAAAACCAGGATCCTGTTGGTAATCAGGAACAACCTGTGAATCAGGAACAACCTGAATAGCAAAATGAAGATGCTGATAACGATGGGCAAGCTGATGATGAGGAGGACACTAAAGAATTTTTCAGCACGAAGAACATTTTCTTGTTATTTGAACATTGTCATGAAGAGGACGTCGCCAAGCTTATTACCACGGACATGCTCGTCATGCTGTTCTTAGGGGTAATATTAGAAAGAATACTACTGTCTGGAAGCTACTATTATGTCAGCTCTACTACACTTCAAAAAGTACACGGGTGACATTGACTGGTCATTTCTGTTCTTTGATTACTTAAAGAAAGCTTGCGCTGAGTTTGTGAGAAACCCGAAGCATATGTCTGGTTGTGTGGCAGTGTATTTGGTAAGTACTAGGAGCAATCCAATTTTTTTTGAATTATTCCTTCCTATATACATATTCATAAAGAATTCCTCATAAACTAATACACAAATCTTTTCATTGGTTCTCAGATTGTCTTTGTGGACTGCATTAAGGGGAATCATTTAAAAGTGGAAGAATCTGGTAGAATGAACTTGTATACTGAGAAGGAGCTCGATAAGCATGTAATGGAAGATGGTGGTAAGCGTCAGGTACGAAAAGGAACCTGTAAGAAACTATGCAGCATATTATGATTCAACTTCTTATTTCTTTATTTCCCTTTCAGACGAAAATTACCAAGAAGCAGCCTGGGAATAAAGTGAAATCGCTTTCTTCTTTTCAGTTGCAGAAGTGGGAGGAAAGCTTGTACGAAAAATTTACAGTGGTGCATGACCATAACAATAGTGAGGTAAGTATCCCTGCCCCAAGGAGAGCATTGAATAATATAGTTATGCTGTCCTTTTTTCTATCACCAGAATTCTGATGGAAATGATGCAGCTAGTGTGTACAAGAAGTATGTGTTACAAAGAAGCCGTCACAAATTAGTATTGGATATTGGTGTCTATCGTGTAGTTCAGGGCACTTTCGCTGATTGCTTCGAAAAAAAGGTCACATGCAATCAAACATACTTCATTTAGTATGCGACCTGTGGTCTGTTGATTGGAAGGATAAAATTATCCTTAGTGAAGCTGTTGTTGTAAGTATTTATCCAAGAACTTAGCTCATCGTTTTATTATGTTATTATTTTTTGCCAATAATTGTCGTCTCTTTCATTATTCGAGAAATGTTTGCTGAAGCAAGAAATGGATAGTGCAATTCTGGATAAAGAGCTGACATCAGATAAGGTGAAAGGATGCGGCGCAGGTTTGTGCATTATATTAGATCTTTGTATTTCAATGTTACTCGGTCCATGAGTTTGACAGTAGATTTTTTTCAGATATATGCTGCTATATTTTCTTCTGGCCACTGTTCCCTTGTTGTCATTTCCCCTATGGTGGCAAAGAATTATATCCTTAACTCCTTGCCAGGGATGCATGAAAAGTTGGCAAATGATCTGTTAACCAATCTGGAGTTATATTTGCGCACTGAGCACAACATTGACATATCTCAGTATGATTTAGAAATGCCAAAGGTTCAGCCTCAGCATTGCCGCCGCTCCCTCGCGTCGCTGGTGCCGCCGCTTAGGGATCTCCCCGCCGCCATCCGCCTATCCTCCACCGCAGGGTTCGCACTCAACATCTTGCTTGTGATGATAAATCTCTAAGTGATTATTACATTGCAGTCAACATCATCTGATTATGCTTCTCAACATCATCAGATTATAGGCCTGTGATGATAAATTTAGTTATTTGACGTGATTATTACATATCAGTCAACATCAGATTCTGCTCCATAAATTTGTATAGCACTCAACATCAGACCAATTTAAGCGAGCGATTTCGTCATGATATATGGTCGCGGTATCTTCCCAAGGAACGAGTTCTCCCCTTCGGTTGCAAGGACAACTTCTGGGAGATGGGCGAAACAGGTCCCTGTGGGCCATGCACCGAGATCAACTTCGACCGGATCGGCAACCGCAACGCAGCGTCGCTGGTGAATAACGATGACCTGACCTGTATCGAGATATGGAATCTCGTCTTCATTCAGGTTAACATGCTGCTACTCTTCACAAGTCACTTCTTTGTTGAGCTGTGATATTCCATTGTTATGTTGTTCTATGTAATCGCCTTATATTGGCCTGCCTTTTCATTACCCAGTTCAATAGGGAATCAGATGCTACTTTGAGACCCTTGCCAACAGGGGCGGATCCAGTGGGGGTGCCATGGGTGCCATGGCACCCCCTCCAAAAATACAAATATTTTCTTAACTAGTAGTATTCAGACTAATTGTATGTGTATACTAGGTGAAAAGTACGAAATTAATAATAATGTAAGGTCAAAACTACAAGGGCACATCAGCCCATTTATTCCTCCAGCCCAACAAGCCCATTCCTCTCATCCAGTCACAGCTCGCATCGCATCCAAGACTCAAAAAAAAAAAAAGAACTCGCATCGCATCCACTCGACCACACCAAACCTGACCAAAATTGACCCGAAAAATCAAACCTCGACGCCGCAGGAAGACCTAAATCGACGGCGGGGGGCGGCATGCTGCAGCCGCCGGCGGCGGACAAGGCATCAAGCGCCCAGAGGGAAGCACCGCAGGCCCGCACCGGATAGAGCCGGCGACTGGCGACCAGGTGCGCGTGCGAGCCGGTGCGAGCCGGCGAGACGCCACTGCGCGGCTGGGTGTGCGGCGAGCCGGCGAGCGGCGGTCCCTCTACCATCCGCGACCGCTCGACCAGTGTCCACTCGTCCAGGCGACATGCAGCTTCTTTAATCTTCAGTTTCCGAGCTAGTGAGTTGCGACAGGCCAACATAGACAGGTAGCGGTATAAACCGAATTTTCTCTTTGTGAAATTGTGATTGAAAGATAAAAAATTGAACCATTGTCTGATTGTTCCGCAGTTGTATTGATTCCACAATAGTTTCTTATGATAGAAAGTTTTACAAGTGGATTTGATGAGACTTGCTTTACAACTTGACAACTTTATTGATGACATGGAAAATGATAGATTCACAGACCTACAAAATCTTGATAAATCAATTTGAATATAGTGGAGACCAATTCGAGAACTACTATGGGTGACCAATTGCCGACTGATTGTTTGGTCACATATATTGGGCGGGAGATATTCAAGAAAGTGACGGATGATGATGTTATCAAGATTTTCATGGCAGCGAGAACACGCAGAGTAGTGTAAGGTTGAAATTTGGTAATTGTGCATGTTTTTGTTATCATTTATAGGCATAAGATCTTATCAAAACTTTATGTAATTTGGTATTATATTTTGGTAGACATTAAACCAAATTACATTACTTCTGTTGTCATTTATCCAAATTTTAAACTTATGTGCTAAATTTGTGATGCTTTTTTCACCAAATTTTTTTAAGCTTGGCACCCCCGTCGATCGAATCCTGGGCTTTGAGCGTCTAACTTCCATCCTTCAGAATAAAATGAGCTATTACGATACAGATCTCTTCATGCCATTATTCAAGGCCATCCACAAGGTATTTGTCCACACACATACTTGTAGCTTCTTTTATGTTTGTGACAGCAGTTGCTAATTGCTTGATATGCTTAGCATGCTTGCGACGAAATCAAACCATGCTCTGCAAACCTGGGCTTCAATGACGTTGGGAAAGTGGATACAGCATATACAGTCGTTGCTGATCACATAAGAACCCTTTGTTTTGCCATCGCAGATGGTTCTCAGCCTGGTTAGTTCCTACTGTTTTGGTTGGTTGAAATGCTCCATTTTTTGTTGTTGCTATATACAACGGTGTTTCTTTGTTCTAAGCCAAGTTTTTCTATAGGAAATGAGGGAAGAGAGTATGTTCTAAGGCGTATACTTAGACGGGCTGTTCACTTTGGTCGCCAAAAATTGAGGGCAAGCGAAGGATTTCTAAGCAAGTAAGAACAGTAACCTTCATGTATTGTATTCCATAGACTCATGTTAGGTGATATGTGCATAATGTATTTTGCACAGAATGCTAATGATATAGTGTATGGCCTATGAGAATGATTGTAGACATGTCATATGACAATACGGAAAAACTGTTTTAGGTGATATCTGCATAACTTGTTCATGTTGTTCCTGATTATCTACATTTCCTGTGACCGGCATCCTTCTCCCCTCCCTTCTTCTGGCATTTTGATTTACCATTTTTTTTATCTTGCATATACAGGCTTATAGATGATTTTGTCCAAGTAATGGGTGATGTGTTTCCTGAGCTGAAGGACAATGAAAAGAAGATTAAAGATATAATTGAAGATGAAGAGAAAAGCTTCGAGAACACTTTAGTAAAGGTAATGTCGAAACAGAGACTATGAAAGCTTGCAGTTCAAGTCTAGATGACCGGTTTATTCTTTGGACCATCATAATGTATTTTTTTATTGTTGTTCAGCCAGTTAAATGATTGTGCTGTTGGTGTAATTTTCAGGGATTTGAGAGATTTAAGAAAGCTGCAGATACTGTCAGGGAGAATGGAGGGGCAGTACTTAGTGGCCAGGCAAGTTTTTTTGGTTTTAAATTATCGCCGCATTACTTGATTTATGTAGTTTTCACTAGAGCATGTCTGCGCCGAATAGACTTAAGCCATCTATGTGGTTTATTTGGAAAACTTGATCATATTCTCTACAGAATTATGATATAATTCTTTTCCTCTAGTTCTAATTTTAAGAATGGGAGTTCACTACATAGAAAGATGTCTCTTAGGTCATACTTGAATCATGTTTATCATTGTTCCCTTACATCCTGCTGAACATTTCTCGCTTTTATGGTTATCTTTCATGTATTGCAACCATTGTTTGTTCTTTCAGGAGGCTTTTGTTCTTTGGGACACCTATGGCTATCCCATAGATTTGACTGAGGTTTGTCTTTTCACATTTTCGTCAGTAAATTTAATCAAATTAATTTGATAGTAATATATTTTTCATGTTTATATTGTTAAATTAAATTTGGTAGAGCTTTTATCGTATGTTTTCTTGTATCGTTATTGTTTCCCATCTCGCAGATCATGGCGGGTGACTTCAGGCTAACTGTTGACATGAGGGATTTAAAGTCTCCATGGAAGAAGCAAGAGCAAAGGCTAGGAATGCTCGTCACAAGGTTGTATTTTATTCTCCTTATATATGAAACTTAATCTATCCCTTGTTGTTTTTATTTTATCCAAGTATTATCCTTGTTCTTTGTTGTTTAATAATGTTATAATTAGGTAAACTTAGCATCTGTTATATTCTTACTAATGCTTCAATCATTTGGGCAGCTTTCTATGTTTGTATGTTTTAATTTATGTCATACTTAGTTCTGATTTTGTTATAAAAAAATTCTTGCAGGCTTGGGGGAAATCTATTGTCCTAGATGCTAATGCTACATCACAGCTGCGCAATCAGGGGCTTGCCAGCACAAGTGATATCCCGAAATTCCACCACGAGGTTAGATGATTGATTAGATTGTTTAGTTGTGGTTTGCCTATAACATACTTTTATTATGTACAGTTCCTTCCAGTGTTCAGTGCCTATTAGGGACTGGTGATTTTTTAATCTAATTTCCAAGGGTTTCATATTTGGTCTAAATTCTTTTAAACGCAATCACCCTCTTCTAATCACCTCCAGGTAGTGATTATTACCTGGCTACTAGCTTTTGATTGTTCTTGCACTGTTCATATTTTGCACTCTGGTTAAACACATATATTGATTATGGTCGACGTACCTAAAATCATTTTGCAGGAACACAGCAGTGTGGTGATGGCTATCTATACTGGCTCAGAGTTCATAGCCTCCGCATCTGGTGATGAGGACTTTGGTCTTGTCTTGAAAAGTACAAGCTTCTATGCTGAACAGGGTGGTCAGGTATAACTTTAATGTTGACATTGTCATGTTGATGTGGTTGAATGAAACATATCAAGCGCAATCACCTCTCGAGTTTCAATCATGCAATTCATTTCAGTTTAACTACTGAATAAACATGACATTTTGTTTTTAAAGTGTGATTGCCATGTGGGGCCATTGCTGCAGGACGAAACTCCAGCAGATATCAGCTCCGTAGTTACCTTAATATTCTCTCAAGTCTGTCAGTTAGTCATAATCTGCACTTGATAACTCATGTTAGTTTAAATCTGATTGGAATCCTTTGTTGTTTGTCGTACCTCATCCTAATAATCTGCAGCACTGACACTCCTAAATAAATGAGTGAAGTAATTATTTTACGTCATATCACCATTTCCAACACCACATCGTTTTTGTATCCAGTCTCATCTGAGGAAAATAGTAAGTGTTGAGGCCGTCAAAGTTGCCCACACAATAATAGTGGCTTCAAGTTAACCAGTTAAAAAAAAAATCATGTTAATACCCGTATATTGCACAGCTAGCATTCAGTGGGCGTTTACTTGTTTTTATTTTTGAAGTCACTGTTCTTCCATGCATCGTGTGAATCCTTTTGACATGGCATATGATATTTTTGAATTAGATATATGACACTGGGAGTATTGAGGGGTCATCTGGATCTTTCACTGTGAACAACGTCCAAGTGTTTGCTGGCTATGTTCTGCTTATTGGTTCTTTTTTGGAAGGGTCCAAGGCATTGTCTGTTGGCGATGAAGTGAAGTGCAAGGTAACGCTCTTTGCTGATTAAATAATAATTGCGAATCAGTTAACCTGTGACATTTGGCAAATTGCATGTTTGATACTTATTTTGCTCTTGGTAGGTTGATTACACACGGCGTAGTCTGATTGCTCCAAACCATACCTGTACCCATATGCTGAACTTTGCTCTAAGGGTATGTTTTTTAGCCTCTAAAAATTTTACGGAGATGCTTTTGTGCACTCCTGATGGTTTTTTGCTTTTGTGCAAGTGCAGGAATTACTTGGCGACCATATTGACCAGAAAGGTTCCATAGTTCTTCCGGAGAAGCTGAGATTTGATTTCTGCCATGAAATGCTCTGATTCAATTTATATTGCGTTCAAATGATGTTTTCTCCTCGGCTTGTTGACTAAACCGTTAGTGCATAATAGGAAAACCTGTTAAGCCAGAATATTTGGAAAAGATTGAGTTAAAAGTGAACCAACAAATAAAGGATGAGTTAGTGGTATCTGCACAAGAAATAAAATTAGCTGACGCAAAGCGCATAAATGGTCTGCGAGCTGTGTTTGGTGAGGTTTGTTGTCTTACTCAGCTTCAGATACCATCATCTGTCATATCCGAGTTTGCCTGACCTAATTCATTTTGCATATGGACTTTGTAGATCTACTCCGACCCCGTAAGAGTTGTATCGATTGGTCGCAAGGTGGAACATATGCTTGCAGGCCCTGAAAGCAAAGAATGATTGTCCATATCAACTGAGCTGTGTGGAGGTATATCTATCTATCTATCTTACTAGCATGCATGTCTGTACACAGTTCTCCAGTTTTTTTGTGTGGTTATGTCATATTGAGTTTTATGTGTGTATCATCAGGCACACATGTTTCAAACACTAGAGATGCTGGGGCGTTTGCCATAATCTCTGAAGAGGGTATTGCTAAAGGTGTTCGGAGGATAACAGCCGTGACCGCTGGGTGTGCCTCCCAGGCCATGAAGCTTGCATCGTCTATCGACGCTGACGTCGACGAGGCGTCTAAACTGGATGGAGTGACACTGGAAAAGAAGATCGGATCCATCAAGAGTAGACTGGATGCAGCTGTTATCCAGCTACAAGAAAAGCCGATATAAGAAGAAAGGTGTCAGAGTTGGAGGATCAAATGAGGAAGGCAAAGAAGAAGATTGGCCAAGAAAACATCCAGAAGGCTGTCAAGACTACGGTAGACGCTGCAGAAGCCGCTCTTTCTGCAGGAGAAGCCTTCTGTGTTACGCATGTCGATGTGGGTCTTGATACCACCGCTGTCCGGGAAGCAGTTGTCAAATCCATGGACCGTATGCCGATAATGCTCTTCAGCACGTGTCAGGCATCGAACAAGAGGCTGTTGTTTATGCTGGTGTACCTCCTCAAGCACCCAACAGCTTGAATGTGGTGGATTGGGTGACAGCCTCGATCAGACCACTGGAGGGAAGAGGCGGCGGCGGCAAGAATGGTCTTGTCCAGGGTCAGGTGAACATTTCTTTCTTTCTTTCTTTCTCTCTGACAAGTGTCTTTGGTCGAAGCCTTCTAATTAGTGTCATCATTAACTTAAAAAAAACTGTGCATTCTGCAATGCAGGGAAATGATGCTTCTCAGCTCAAGGTGGCCATGCAGATTGCCACCCAGATGGCTTTGAGGGTGATGGTAGCGAAAAAATAGGCCAAGCAAACATTAGAAGAGATGAGATAGGTTTGACGGATCACGTGTTAATAGAGGAAGTGTAGGTGGACGGATCACATGTTGCGTGCGTGCATCAGTGAGCGGCTTAATTCAAGAAAATTAGCCTTATGTTTTAGTTTGGATTTCCATTGGATGGAGTGTGCAGTTAAATCTCGATTGAATGGCATGAGACTAGTTACAATGGGGAGTAACTTAGACTAGTAACATGCATATGTTACTCCTCTAAGTTACTACCTCCATAGTGAGGAATAATATGTGTGTAGTGTCATATTTAATAGGTTATACACTCATCTTGTCTTAAAATGTGTGATGTTATGGTAACATAGCTAGTTACCACAACCATCTCTCTCCTCATTAATTACCCGCCACATCAGATTTTTTGCCTATGTGGCACTGATGTTATTCCTATGTTACCCCCCATTGTGACTAGTCTGACCCAGTGTTTGCTCGATCTTGCTGCCATGTTGTGTAGGAAGCTGAAATAGTGCCCATGACATATATCGACGGGTAAGAAACTGTTAAAACCAGCACATAAATTAAGCTCATATCTAATATATCTCCAAGCTGATTGATTTTTCTTATACCTACATATCCTTGACAAATGGTGGATCTGGGCTGGTGGATCTTTGTATGTAGAGTCTTAAATACTATGGATTTTGCATTAAGATTTTGCACACTAAAAGAGTTCGATATTATACACCTAATTTTTTGTTTTGGTTTTCTGAAACTTTGAATTTAAAAAACGGCTCCATGGAGCTAGGGCTCGATCTGCACTTTCCATGTGCCAGATGTTGAGCAGTTGAATGATGTAGGAAATAGCGATCAAAACTGTGAAGAAAACAACACAGAGAATGATGAAACATATGATGAAATTTAGCATGAAATTGACGCATGGCGTGTCACGAAACGACATAGATTAAACAAATTACTGAGATGGGATTCCTTCATAGATGAGGTAGCAGGGCCTTTGAACGAATTCAAAAAATCATTTGACATAACCTTTTTGATCAAAGACCGACGAGGAATGTGTGATAATTAAATCAGTCCTTCTTGAAGTTGACAAGGCTGCTTCTAACCTTCAGCAATTAACCTTCCAAGCCATTGAGATGATCACACAATATCTATGTGTATCCCTTGAACTCTGAGTTTGACTTTAGTAAAGATGATAAACTCCCTGGTTACTATGAATCAGAGCCAGAGAATAATAGAAAAGGCTTCTCGAGATGATGAGGTCATGTACGACACGAAATGAGTAACTTCCATATTGCAATCTCAGGTTGAAAGAATGCATCATTGTGTTGTGCACTCTCTTCATTGCCTAAGTTTGATTCCTCCGTTTCCTGATGTTAGTCCCTATAATATATAGTCGGCTGCTTTTCCTCTTACCACTATATGTACATATATGAAGTGTAAGGCTGTGCCCTACTTTCTTGGTGAACTGTACATATCGTCGTTGTGCACCTTTGTGCAGTATATTTCGATATTTGCTCTGCGTTTGAACATGGGGTGACTTGCTGTTGTGTTTTCTGTGTTGCTAGCTATATACAGAATTATGTATTTACTGTTGCTAATCCATATAGTGTTTTTCCACTTGAATAAGCATACGAAAACTGGGTGTTAAGAAGGCATGATATTGCTTTGTTTCTCTGTGCTTGATCTTTTATCTTTGCACTGCACAAAGTTTATATGCCCTTATTCTGCCAACGGGCGTTTTATTTGGAGCGATGATTGGAACGCAGATGACCGGCAAGGAGGCGCCCCCTCTAGTGTTTATTAGTGGGCGCATGCATGCAGGTCGGTCACATGCATGCGTGCGGGGCCACAACAATTTTCTAACCGGAAGCAGCAGTAAAACAGACGGACAGAGGTATCAGTATCAGAGTAGATTGCCTGCGGACCGTCTGGAAAATAAAACCAGCCGGGGCGAAACCAGCCAAACTCTAGGCTATTTGTGGGCGAACCGGGAGAACCGGCCTATTTCTAGCCTAAATGTGGGCGAACCGGAAAAAGTGATGTTTTTTTACAATCAGAACGTAAAGTGGTGGATTTTCAGAATTTTCACGTCAAAGTGGTGTTTTCATCCTAACAACTCCACGTCCGATACTGCTCCTAGCTAGCTATGCGATCACTGTCATGCATCACGCTCTCGAGCTACCTTCTACTCGCATGAATACACATATAATCCATGCTCGATGCACCGGCGGTAATACACACAGGATACATCAGGACAAAATGTTCCTCGCACTGGCAACGTGTTCCTCGCATCTCAAGGTCACACGCATTTACACTTGATCGTACGTGCACAGAAGGGAATCAGCGTGCGTGTTTCACGACGCGGCGAGCTCCTTAAATAGCTGTGCATCGCACGCTAGCATCCTCACACCAAAACCTAGCTAAGCTACCCATAGCCACCACATACACTCAGCTCCTTGCTCACACGAGCTAGCAAGCCAGCCATGGCCAAGAATATTTTCCTACCTTGTCTCGTCGCCGCGGTCTGCTTCTCCGCGGTTGCGGTGGCAGTGGAAGTGGGCGGCAAAAACCGCCAGCCATTGGTGAACACCGTGTACGTGTTCGGAGACTCGCTCGTCGACGTTGGCAACAACGACTACCTGCCAGAGCCGGCGCCCAGGGCGAACCGTCCCTATGGCATGGACCTCCCTGGCAAGCCCACCGGCCGCTTCACCAATGGCTACAACCTCGCCGACGTCATATGTAAGCTAGTTACCAAGAATTTCACGCTCGGCTGCACGTAAATACACTGTGCACCTTTACATGCTAACGATGAACTGCGTGGAGGGGTTGATGTCTTTTCACCCACCCAGTTTCGAGTGCTCATGCTCGTAATATCAGTGACATTTCACCACTCTTTTATAAAAATTGCCATGGGTATCCCATTACTATATATATGGCTAAATTTTTCGAATGACGAACCGGTGGTACGGATGGATAGGTCGATTAACGAATTTACTATACCTCATCCATACTCCATTTTTAAAAATTTCCATGCATTTTAGCTTTGGTCAAAAGTCTAATTTTTATAAGATTTGAACAACTTGCCTCCTTAAAAAAATTGAACAACTATACGTATAAAAATATCAATATTTACAGATTCAAATCAATATTATTAGAATTATATCAGTCTAGTAATTAATGGACATCCTCGACAAAGAGGAAGAAGTGTGCTCAGATGAACATCTTAACAACATATGGAAGTTATAGCTATATACCTCTCCAAACGGCCAGCAGGAACATAATTGGAAGTAGACATACTAATTAACAGTGGACATACTACGTAAATCGACCTTATATATATGTCTGCCAATTTGCGCTTTTGTAGCACAACGTCTTGGGTTTGAAACTAGCCCGCAAGCTTACCTCTCCATGCTGCCGCACGAGAAACTCCTACTCGGGTTGTGCCAGATCGGCGCCAACTATGCTTCCGGTGGATCCGGCATCCTCGACACCACGGTAATAACTATATATGTACTCAAAAAATTACCAAGCTCTCCAATACTCTGAGCATATGATATACTTTCTCCATCATAAAGTGATTACAAAAATAACTCTGAGTACTCCATATATAATAACTTTGATCATATGATAGACTTTCTCAAAGATAAAATGATTACAAAACTTTCCATTGGACGACGGTTTCATCGATGAATACATTGTCAACGCTTGTAGGGAAAGGGGACGTTGACGATGCGGACGCAAATCAAGTATTTCAAGAGGGCGGTGGACAAAATGTTTTGTTTCCCGAGTAAGAGGACCACCTGGCACGGTCGTTATTCCTTCTCAGCGGCGGGGGCAACGACTTCTCTGCCTTCAACCGGACCACCGATAGCCCCCCTGACTACATCGCCAAAATGGTGTCCACCTACATCGAGCACATCCAGGTATGTATCACACAAGTGCTTGCATGGATGTGTAGTGTAGTTCTCCCGATGTGGAGGCCCAAATATTTTGTATGGATAAAAATATATCAACTGGCTACGGTGACAGATGTTGCTATGAAACACATGTGTATGTCAGGTGTTGTACAATCTGGGGGCACGGATGATCGGGATCCTGGACGTGCCGCCAATCGGGTGCACCCCAGGGTCAAGGGTGGGCATGACAAACGGTGGGTGCAACGACGGTGCCAACTCCCTGGCGCAGGGGTTCAACAGCCTCCTTAGGATGCAGCTCGCCAAGGCCGTGGCGTCCAACATGAAGGACCTCAAGTACTCCATCGCCAGCAACTACGTTATCCTCAGTGACATGATGGCCAACCCGCTCATTGCTGGTACGTATACGTCTTCCTTAGTGACATGATGCCACTTGTGTAGGGACTAATATGTCTTGAATGTCAATTTGCACGAATAGGGTTCAAAGAGGTGGAGACGGCGTGCTGCGGGGTCGGGAAGTTTAGGGCGGAAGCGATGTGCAGCCACGAGGGCACGACAGCGTGCACCGGCAACCACAATGACTACATGTTCTGGGACATGCTCCACGGCACGCAGGCCACCTACGAGCATGGCGTCGTGGCCTTCTTCTACGGCGACGCTCCCAAGTACGCTGAGCCCATCAACTTCAGCACCTTGGTCAAGAAGGAAGGAGCACCAGCTGCACCCAAGATTCAGCAGGTCACCGACGAGTAATCAGATGAGGCATGCCATGCATTGCACTCGGGCATGCATGTGATGTCCACGTGGAGAATAATTCTCCACTTTGAAATAAACGATTGCGGCTAGCTGGCTGCTAATTCCCATTTCGTATGAGGCTGCTATGGCTGATACAACTAATACGTAAGTTAATTCCAGTATGTTGTAAAAAAGTCTTTCGTAATTGCTTATGTGGAATAAAATGGTGAGCGCCCTTGTGTTTGCTTAAGCAATTATACCTTTTTTTGTAAGGGAATGCCCCATGGCGTTTTAATTAATAGATATAAATTAGTAATGTTACAATCATGTAAAACAAAACGCCTAATAAAACCAGGAGGATCACCATCCCACACAGGGGTCTCCTTCGACTCATAAGCGGCGAAATTTGCTAATTGATGTGCCAACATCAGTTATCATACTTGCCTACAGAAAAACACTCTGCAATGATAGCTTAATATTGGCTCTAAACTTCAATAATTCCATTGCACGACTGAATCAAATCAAGGCTATCGGACTCTATATTCACATTAGTGCAGCAGCCTCAGCTGCGGCCGACCCGCTTAAGATATGCTCAAGCGGACCATATAAGTCCCTGTCATTGCTTCTTCTCCTGCATTATTTCTCAACACAGCCCCGATCGATTGACAGCTCCCGAACCATCATGGAAAAAGGAGGAACCAATATTCAGTTTGCATGAGCAATTCTACTGAATTCTTCGATCTTGCGGTAGTGGCACTGGGACACACCTGCCCAAGAGCAGCACTGGGACAATTGGCTGAAAATCTGTGTGGCAAGAGCGCGTTGATTGAAGACATTCGATCACTTTCGCGCTGTCGATCGAGCTAGCTAGCTTGCACTCACGTGAATACACGCACGACATGCACACATGCGTGACGACAACATACGTCTACGTCGGGCCAACATGTGTTCCTCGTGTTCTTAGCCGCACTGCACTCAATCAAATCGAGCAACGATCCAGTAGAAAAATGTGCTCAAAGCCTCAAACCACTCTTGCTACATCGCCCTTGCAAGCGGAATCCTCCGGTACCCTGCTACTAGTAAAATTAGCAGATATATCGATCTCCTTCACATTCAGTAAGTGTCTAAGTGACAGACAATCTTACTCTGGCCAAGGTAACAGTAAACAGGAGCTTGAATTCGTCAACTATTCAAGTCAGGTCAACCCAGAGATCTAGTGTATTTCACATTACCAAGAATATACCACATACATTATGTAGATTAGCTCACAATTGTGCCTGCAGCATGCCAACAATAAGGTTTAGGGTACTGTCAGATGCAACCATGCATCTGCTCCAACAACCATATAATTGAAATTGCATATACCACCGATTCATCGTTCAACACGAATTTCCTAACCAAGGATAGTAGACAGTAAGGAAAAAATACCTTAGAAGCAAACTACTTAGGTGCATGTAGCTCTGAAAGATCAACTCCTTCATGACAAGGAGGCAGCTCTTGCAGAGATGGTCGAAGCCGTCCGTGGCCACGACCGCCCTCAGATTGGCTGGAGAGCGGAGGAACTCATGGCACGGCACCTTCAGCCATTGGCAGCAGTGCTGCTCGGCGAGCGCGAGGATGGTCGTCGCCGTGCTGTCGCCGATTTGCTGGCACAGCCTCTCCTAGCACATCGCCCTAAGCCGCTGGAGACCGTACTTGTCCGCCGCCACGAGAAGGTGCTGCAAACGAACACCCTCGTTCTCCAGCTCATCCACGTCCATGGGCATGGCGCGGGCAGCGAGTCTCCATATATGAACCTGAGCAACGCCTTGAAGACCGTGGCCTCCATATCGTCTATCTGCACCGTCGTTGACGTGCCTTCCATCATGGGACCGAAGAGCAACGCCTTGAAGACGGCGGACCGGGCAGCGAGGACGCAGCGGTGCGCCGGAAAAATCTCGCCGCCTACTCGGAAGATCACTGTCATGGGTCCTGCAGCCCATGGACCTGCTGTTGGGCCAACCCAACAGCCACACCGAGCCCGCCGACCCAACCCACGCTTCGCTGGAGCCGAGTGGGCACGCTGACTACTTCAGGGAGAATCGACATCGAGATTGGCATGGAAGAACAGACACGAACACGGCTCTCTTCTCGGACCCCTTGCTTGTATCTCTCTCTCACCCTCGGCTCTCAGATCTTCCTCCCCTTGCTTTCTAGACAATCAAACTTGTATCCTGAATTGTATCGAGTGCAATACATCGCCTGAGATTAGATCGTGACATTCTGGTATCAGAGCCATCTCACCACCCTTCCCCAAATTTTAGCACCACACACCCGCAACCTCCAGAAATCATGGACGAAATCAACATCAAGGATCAGCTAGCCGCTCTTCTGAAGGAGATCCGGGCTCAGACGGCGAAGATGGAGGTCGCCTCCGCCAATATGGACAGGATCACCGCCAAGTTGGATGGGTTCACCGTCAAGCCCATCACCACGCTCGACGCGAGCTCGCCTGCAGCGACGACTACCATGGTGATTCCGTGGATGGCCATCATGCGGTGCTGCCCTCTAGCGGCCATTCCGCAACCACTCCCGTGACTGATGCGGTGTTGCACGAGGGCGGCGACGACTCCGCCTCCTTCGACCACTCCATCGACACCACCGGCTGCGTCACCGCGCCCGTGACGGCGACCTCCGGCGAGACCGAGCTTGTTACTGCGCCGGCAAGGGTGGCCACGCGCCCAGCTCCGGTCCCTGCCATCGGGGAGCCACTAGCGGTCGGTCCCTTGCCACCATCTACACTGTCGACGTGGTGCCCGCGGCCTGTTCGACAGAATGCGCGGCCCAAACCGCCACAGTGTCCACCAAGACAGCGTCCCTGCCATGGTCATCCGTATGGTCGTCTGCGTCACCAACCACCTCTGCGACCAAGGGCGTGGTCACCACCGAGCTCTCCACGACACCATCACTACTGAGGTGTCACTGGTGATCACCCATGTGGTTCCCAACGACACCACCGATGTGGTACACGCGTTCTGTTTGGCAGACTGCGTGACACAAGTGGTCACCGCGCCGTCGTTCACGCCTGCAACCACGACGGCACCCCTACTATGGCCAGCCCCGTCGGCAAGCGTCACTGACTTCAGGTGCTATGAGCTACTTCTACGACCCACGCCATGGCCATCGTTTCTGGTCGGTCAGTTCACTGTTACAAAAAGCCGGCCCAAACCATGGCCATCGTTTACTTCAGCTTGTGCAATCGAGAGTCAGAAGCATTCCAGGCTACCACTACTAGCAACATACCCATCATTGGTGCAATGGAAGCCAAGACAGGCAAATAAACTTACCTGTGTTGCCACTATGGAGTTTTTTGCTAGGTAATGCTTGTATGAAACCAATGGACACATCTTTTACTGCCGTGAGTTCCTGTATGCTGCCGTTAGTGGTGTTTTCTGGCGCTGGCGCATCATGGTCATACTACTGTTCGTCAGACAATCAATGTGTACAGCAGGCTAATGCAATTTTTGAAGCTTCCGTGGTTCTCGACGACATCGTCCTGGAAGCCCTATGCAAATTCGAAGTGGTGCTGCACCCAGTTTTCTGATGACAAATTTTCTCGAGGACATTCCTGTTGGTGATGTATATGGAGATATTGTGCCACTTCCTTATCCATACTTGAGCCGGTGTGATAGCAGCAAACCACGACTAATACCGTGGCCTTCGTTTGCTGACCTGTCTGGAGGCGTGAATACCACTGAACCAATGTCACCTCTTCACAGTACAGGTGGCAAAATTTTCATTGTTCATGAGCTGCACTGTTTATCTTATGGACTATCTTGGATTAGCCCACTGCCTATGTGTTTGCAATATGAACAGCAACCTTGCTGCCACTGGTCACAACCTGTCGAGAGTGTTCTTAGGTGGAAGAAGTTCGTTGAACATGATCCTGTAACTGCTGTTGTGGACTGCCTGACTGCAACAGTTAATCAGGGGGAGCAGTTTACTGAGCCTAGTGCGCAACTGAATATTTTGGAAAGATTTCTCAGGAAGCAACATGCACAAGCAAGGGTGCGCTATCTGCATTGTAGTTCTTCTGTGTTGGGTTGGCTCAGTGTAGACTCTGGTGTTCTTCTCATATGGGGCTTAACTGAAACTGCTTACAGGTTACCACTGGAAGTCCCTTGCAGTGAAGGTCCTGCTCCGAGTTTGGCCTTAGCAAATTTTGCATCAACCTTCTCCAGCATAATATTACACAACATGGGCACTTGTTCTTCCTTGCAGATTCTTGAACGTCCTTGGTTTTTGGCTTCTTGCATTCAGCCTGGCACATCATTGTTTCTTGGGAGTGACAGTTCTTTGTTGCTGCTATTCTACATTTGGTTTGGGTCAACTACATGGGCTGATCAGAAGAAGTACATAACTGATTCTAACATTGGAAGGATCAAAGTTCCAAGTTCCTGGATTGACACTATTGAAAATGCTTTCATCTGTGGTTCTAGTCATTTTCAGTGGTACATAGCATGGTCATACACACTTGCACATGCTGCTGGTTTGATAACTACGGAAGCTCTTGCATCAGATCCAAGCAGTGTTGCAGTCAGTGATGAGGAATGGACCTCTTGGGTGGCCCGATCTTCACGGATTGACGTGGGATGTGGACGAACGCACGCAAGAACACGAGGAACACGAAGAACACCAAGAAGAACGCCCGAACACAAGAACACACACAAGATACAAGAACCGTTTCCCTTACCGGTCGGTCCAACCGGCCCAATAGAATCCACACGAAGGTGGGAGATCGGCAAGTAGATACAAGAAGGGATCTTGGAGGTTGTTTCTCTCACGGTCAACCGAACCGCTCCAATAAAGTCACCCGAAGATGAAAGATTGGCAAGTAGTCAAACTACAAGTAGAGGTCTTGAATCCACAAGGGGATCTTCTCCACTAGGGGAGGAACCATCCCCACAAGGGGAGGAAGGAGACCTTTGAGAAGAAGGAGTCTAGCTCTACTCTAATCTCAAAACCAAGTCTAACCCTAGATCTATCCAAGGGGTACATATATATAGTGTTGACCAATAGGGGGTAGGTGGGGAAGGGATTGGGGCCTCCAACCGTGCTGATTCCCGCAGCGGCGGTACTACCGCTGGGTATAGCGGTAGTACCGCTGGTCCGGGCTGGGTGCCCGCTTCCCATCTTGGCGGTACGGGTTGGTACCGCTGCAGCGGTACCGCTTGGTACCGGACAAGCGCTCCGAAGCTGGTTCCAGCGGCAGCAGGGGCGGTAGCGGCGGCGGTAGCTTCTCGGGCGGTAGTACCGCCTATCCCAGCGGTACTACCGTTGCCTAGGTCTTTTCTCCTCTTCCTTCTTCTCTTCCAAGCCACCGTCTTGGCGTCATCCATTCCTCTTGCACCTTGGTCATCCTCCCGTGTACACGTACCCGTCATGACACACCTAGCAATGCAAGAGGAGTGATGGTCAAGTAGTATACCGTCCAAAGGAGACATATCGTGACTCACATAGTGGAAGGAGTTCACCTTTGAGGTCCATGGTGACTTGTGGGGTGTTGGAGTGCTTGACATGGTGATGAGCGTGACTCGGGCTACATCATCTCCCCTCCCTTTAAAAAGAGTCGTCCTCGACTCTTGCTCTTCATCATCATGGCAAGGAGGTAGATGCGTAGAGCTTGTCGTGTAGTTCACCATATAGTCGATGGAAATGATGTGGCACTTCTTCAATGTTCCTTCGCCGTTCAAGTAACCTACAAGACTCACAAGAAAGACGAAACAACACTCAAAGAGTAGCCAATTCTTGAAGGTGATCGCATGAGCGCTTATGTAGAAGGAAGTCACCTTAGCAAGATGCCGATGTGCTCTTCTTGCAAGATCTTCCGTCATAGGAATGCGTGGTTGAAGCAACTCATGGAGGCTCATCCAAAGGTACGACCTACACATCCAAGACCAACAAACCATGTGTGAGCAAGATAGAGGAGCATATCATCAATGACATGTCCATTCATGTTCATTACACCATTAGCACAACACAAATATGTGAAATTTATAGCATATGCAAGGTCAATGTGCAAGCAACTTCTTGAAATGAACTCATGACAAGACATGCACAAAATGTCATTATGGTTGCAAACAAACCATTGGAAAGAACAAGTGTTCATCATATTTGTTGCAACACATAAATCATTCATATGAAAGATGGGGAAAGTTGTCTTGCCATACGGGAAAGCATTATCACAAACATGTTTGCAAACAAAACAAACCCAAGAGAAATTGTTCAACTTGTTTGATGCAAAACATGGGAAGGGTATTAGAGCCAGGTTCGATCCATGACTCAAGTGTATGCTCTCAAGAGCTCTTTTTGTCAACTCATGCTCAAGAGAGGTTGACATTATCATGCGGTTACCGGCACACACAAGACAACATATGAAGAAGTTATGTGCACGGTATATGAACACATCATCCATCATGAAGTGTCTCTTCATTTGCACATCACCAAACACATCAAAATCAATTGGAAAATATGATGTATGTGAATGGTCACTATGCAAAGTGAAGGATGGAACAATGTCCATAAGAGAAAACGAAACATCTCCAAAAAGTGAGAAAGCTATGGGGGCAATCTCATTATCAAGAATTTCAACATTAGTGCAAGCAACACATGTGAAAGAGAAATTGTTCAACATGTTGCAAGCCACAATGGGAGAAAAATAGAAACATTCATAACAAGGCATGCTCATGGCAAAATCATCACAAATAGGTAATTCCTCTTGGTCAACATTGGTTTCAAACAAAGTATCACAAGGGAATAAGAACGAATCATATGTGACTCAAACGAATCATCCATAGCATGCAAGCAATCATAATTCATCATGTCCACTAGCGGGATCATGGTCACATCAACACCCATACCTTGGTAGTCCCACTCATCTGAAGTAGGTGTTGAAGTAGTAGGGGCTTCCATGTAGCCAACTTGTTCATCTTGAAGTAGACATGGGGTGGCATCATCATCATCCTCCATGTACATCTTCTCCATTTGAGGCACCGTCAAGTCGAGGTGTGGCGCCTCATTATCCATGGAACCTAGCACACAATGAGAAAACACACTAGAGGAAGGTGGTAAGTTGTTAGAAATCGAAATGGCCTCACAAGACCTATCAACTACCTCTCTCAACTCAAGTGGTGTATCACTCATTCCTCAAAGTGAAAGCACTCAAACTCACATATGGTGGAGGCACTCAACTCACTCTCACTCTCACTCAAGTGGGCTAAGTGGCTCTCATTCTCACATGGGATTGGTACCATCTCATAACTCAAGCTCATAGGGATATGCTCGGTTTCCTCATCTCCATACGCCTCCAAGGTTGAAGGGAAACTCCCATGCTCAACCTCCTCAACCATCTCGCCTCCAAAGGTCAATGCCATAGAGTAGTCAGCACCACTCGACTCCATTGCGGAAGGGAAAATCCCATGCTCCGCTTCATCACTTGACTCCATTGCCGAAGGGAACATCCCATGCTCGGCATCATCATCACTTGACCCATGGTCATAGGTGATAGCTTTCTCCATGCTCGCCTCCTTGGTCGAAGGGAAAATCCCATGCTCGACCGTCTTCTCACCATCTTGGTCTCCATTTGTGCACTCCCACATCATGTGACCTCTTCCATTGCATAGTGGGCACAAGAGATTGGGACATTCTCGTGGATCATGGTCTTGGCCTTGGCAATTGTCACAAATGAGGTCTTCATCTTGCCATATGGGGGGCAATGTGGTGGTGGCACTTGGTGTAGAGGCCATATCATGAGAAGTGCTTGAGAAAGGCGCCGTCTTCTTCTCATGTCGACGTTGACGCTCTTGAGCGGAGGGGTGTCGCCGAAAGTCATTCGGATGCTTCTCCTCATGTTGGCGTCGTCGTGCTTGTTGCCTTGGCGACCTTTCCTTGGAGCTTCCACTAGAGCTTGGTGACATGTTCCGAAGCTTGGCGAGTGTGTCGATGTCGGCTTCAAGCTTGTTCATGTCATGAGGCTTCGTGGCATGGCTCTTGTGGCGTCTTCTTGATCTTGATGAAGAGTGTAGACGCTTGGCAATCTTGTCGATGGCGTCCATGAGATTCTTGAACGTTCGATTAGTGTCGCCAAACTTGTCCAAGGGTGCATCAACCTTGTTCACTTGGTCATCCCTCATGTTGGCATCTTTCATGTATCGCCATGATGAACTAGATGGGCCTTGGCTTGGCTTGGCCTTGTCGATGCACTTCTTGGGGCGCCGTCTTGTTGTTGAAGTAGAGTGTCGATGCTTGTCGCTCTTGGCGATGGCTTTGTCATGGCTCCTTCTAGAAGTTGATGGAGAATGGCGAAGCTTGGCACTCTTGGCGATGTCCTTGTCATGGCGCCTTTGTGAAGTTGATGGAGATTTGGGACACGTGGCACATTTTGCAATGTCGTCTCATGGCGCCTTCTTGAAGTAGATGGAGCTCCAAAGGATGAGTGCATGGTGGTCTTGTAGGAGCACCGTGGAGCTCCAAAGGATGAGTGCATGGTGGGCTCGTAGGAGCACCGTCTTGAGCTTGAACCATAGAAGGTTGTGCCATGATGTTTGGTGGTGCCGCTCTTGACCATGGTAGAACCAAAGTGCTCGTCGGAGTACTTGGAGTAGTAGTCGTAGTAGTTCTCCATGTCGGTGAAGCTTGAGCAATCGGAGTCGTAGCGGAAGTCTTGGTGATGCTCCATCATGTCATGGGGGTCATTGTCGGTGGAGTCGTAGTAGTCCCCCATGTCCTCAATGCTTGGGGCATCATAGTATGTGACTCATCGTGTAGTCCTCCTCGTAGGCTCCATAGTTGCATTCGCTCTCCCTAGACATGTCAATTCACAAGACAAGTGTATATATGTGGAGTGGAAAGGAACTAGAACACAACCTCTCACCTTGTAGATAGTATTGGACGTCGTGGACAACCAAGGGAAACGATCACAAAGTAAAATGCTTGTGTTCAAGTATCCAAAGCAAACTCCAAAACACACACGGCTTAAAAGTTGGTAGGAAGGTAGGTAGGTGGAAAGCAAATTGAACCAACCGGAAACCAAGATATTGTCAAAGCAAGTAGAGAACCACGATGATCATAAAGCAAAACAAGTCAATCTCAAAAGATAGGAAACACACGCGCGGAGAGATAAATGGGACTCGTGCAACCAAGAAGTGAGCTAATGAACCATATGATCCTAGCGAAGACTATAAGCTGTGTTGCACAAGTACAAGGAGAGCTACTAGCTCGATTGCAATTTATTTGGTGGGCTACAAGATTTGCACAACAATGCACCACCTACTAGATGTTCATCGAGCTTGCGCTTTCCTACAAGATATGGCAAGTGGTGTTTCTTTCTTTTCTTTTCTCTTCTTTTGATTTGGCACTTTTTGCTTCTTGTGTATTTTGATTCTTTTCTCTACTGATCGGCTCGAATCAAGGCAAGGCTATTTTTGGTGGAAATTTTCGAATTTCTCAAAAACGAAGAAAAATTTGGTGGATTTTGGTGGAAACACAAAACAAATCCGTGTCAACCTAGAGCTCTGATACATATGATGCGGGTAGGTCCGATTTTCACGGATTTGTGCGGAGGGAAGGATGAACACGAAGAACACGCGAAGAACGATGAACACAAAGAGGGGAAATCAAACACACAAGGTAAATAGCAAGTAGCAACCGGCAAGAATCGACTGGTAACAAATCCCCGAGGGCAGCCCCCAATCCTCCTCTCCCAAGCACACCTTAGTCTTAGGATTGTTTGTCCAATTGGTCAATCCAACCAACCGATAGAATCACCGTAAGATGAAAGATCGGCAAGTAATCGCAACTACAAGCGGAGCCTTGGTATCCACGCAGGGATCTTCTCCTCAAGAGGAGGCCTTGGTTCATCTCCACATGCGGAGGTCTTGATTCATCTCCATAGGAGGAAGGAGACACTTTGAGAAGAAGGAGCAAGGCTCTACTTTAGTTCCCAAATCATAGTCTAACCCTAGATCTAGTCCAAGAGTCCTATTTATAGTCTAGATCCAAAACGAGGCGAGAGGATAAGGTTACACGGGCCTCCTGCCCGAACTGCTCCCGCACTGGCGGTAGTACCGCTGGGTTAGCCGGTGGTACCGCCAGTGCGGAAGGGCTTCACGCATCCCGCGTCCCCGGTACCGTCCAGTACCGCCGCCGGTACCGCTGGCGGTACCGGGTAAGGGGTCCGACAGGCTGTTTCGGCGGTAGCATGTGGCGGTAGCGAGTGCTGCCGCTGAGGTGGGCGCTGATCCTTCCACGCTCGCGGTACCAGGCGGTACCGCTGCCGATACCGCTGGCGTGGGGCTGGTTCGGCCTGTCTGGACCAGGGGCGGTAGTACCGCTTAAGCCAGCGGTAGTACCGCCGCCTGGGGAGTTCTTCTCCATCTCTTTTCTCCTTCATCTATTGGCTCGACTCTTGTCCATCTTCTTGCGTCGCCTCTTGGCCATCTTCATAGGGGTCTTCAGGTCCACCATAGCTGAGCACACACAAGGTATCGGAATGAAGTAGCAAACCATTCAAGGAGTGTCGATCACACATAGATAGGAGTGAATTCACCTTGCATGTATAGCTTTGACCTTGCTCTTGTCATTGGGCCACTTGGTGTAGACGCCGTAGGCGGGGCTACATCATCTCCCCCCCTTGGAAAGAGTCGTCCTCGACTCTTGGTCCTCTTCATCGCTTGATGTCCCATAGTATGGCGAGAGGTCGGCGACGTTGAAAGTGTCATGGACCAAATGCTTGGAGTTGGAGATGTCGATCTTGTAAGCATTGTGTTGATGCGCTTGATAACCTTGAAAGGTCCATCTCCACGAGGGTGAAGCTTGGACTTCCTTGCATCCGGAAAGCGATCTTTGCGAAGGTGTAGCCACACAAGATCTCCTTCTTCAAATATCATGGCGCGCTTGTGTTTGTTCATCTTCGTAGCATGGTCTTTGTTGTGCTTCTCGAGAGTAGTTCTTGTTTCCTCATGGAGCTTCTTCATGTAAGCGGCTCGCTTGTCGAAGTCCATGTTAACTTGTTCACGGAGTGGAAGTGGTAGCATGTCGAGCGCGGTGTAGGGGTTGACCATAGACGATCTCGAAGGGTGTTCTCTTTGTTGCGCGATGTAGTGCTCGATTGTAGGCGAACTCGGCGTGTGGGATGCACTCTTCCCAATTCTTCAAGTTAGGCTTGATCAACACACGAAGGAGTGTAGATAGGCTTCGGTTCACCACTTCGGTTTGGCCATCGGTTTGAGGGTGGTATGCGGTGGAGAATAGTTGCTTGATTCCCATCTTGGCCATCAAAGTCTTCCAAAAATAGCTCACGAACTTGTGTCACGATCCGACACAATGGTCTTGGGCACGCCATGAAGACGGACGATTTCCCTGAAAAACAAAGTAGCAATGTGTGAAGCATCGTCGCTCTTGTTGCAAGGTATAAAGTGTGCCATTTTAGAGAAGCGATCAATGACGACAAAGATGGAATCCTTGTTTGTTTTAGTGCGTGGGAGTCCTAAGACAAAATCCATAGCTATATCGGACCATGGGTGATGTGGAATAGGCAATGGTGTGTATAACCATGAGAGTTTAGAGTAGACTTAGCTTTGAGACATGTAGAACATCGTCGAACTAGGCGTTCCACATCACGCTTCATTCTGGCCAATAGTAGTTGGTGGCGAGCATGGCGTAGGTCTTGTCGCGTCCAAAGTGACCCATGAGTGTTCCTCCATGAGATTCCTTCAAAAGGACCAAACGAAGCGAAGACTCGGGTATACATAGTTTGTTAGCCTTAAACAAGAAACCTTTGTGCAAATAGAAATCACCAATTCCTTTGTGCTCCGAACATTGAGCGAAAATGTCTCCAAAGAAAGCATCGGTAGCATACAACTCTTTAATCTCATCCAAACCCAAACACTAATGTCAAGACGTGTAAGTAGGTTGGCCTTGCGGGATAGAGCATCCGCGACCACATTGTCTTTACCTTTCTTGTATTTGATTACAAAAGTGAAAGACTCAATGAACTCAACCCACTTAGCATGTCTTTTGTTCAAATTTGTTTGACTTTTCAAATATTTCAAGGATTCATGGTCGGAATGAATGACAAATTCCTTAGGACGAAGGTAATGTTGCCACACATCCAAAACACGAACCAAAGCAAATAACTCTTTGTCATAAATGGGGTAATTCAAGCGAGCTCCATCTAGTTTCTCACTATGGTATGCGATGGGTCTACCATTTTGCATAAGCACTCCACCAATGCCCAATCCACTTGCATCGCATTCAATCTCAAATGTCTTAGAGAAATCCGGAAGGGCAAGGAGTGGTGCTTCGGTTAATAACCGTTTGAGCTCATTGAAAGCAAAATCATGTGCATTGCCCCAAATGAAAGGTACATTCTTCTTTGTAAGTTCATGGAGGGGGCAAGCAATTGTGGAAAAATCCTTGATGAAACGGCGGTAAAATCCGGCAAAACCAAGAAAACGTCTCAACTCCTCAAGTGATGTCGGAAAAGGCCAAGTCCGAATTGCTTGTATCTTGCTTCATCACTTCGACTCCATCCGAAGAAACAACAAAACCCAAGAAAACAAGTTTGTTGGTGGCAAAAGTGCACTTAGAAAGATTTGCATAAAGCTTTTCATTGCGAAGAACCAACAAAACTTGAGCAACATGAGAAGTGTGCTCTTCCAAAGACTTGCTATAATAAGGATGTCGTCAAAGTATACCACAACAAATTTCCAATGAAAGGACGCAAAACATGATTCATGAGACGCATAAAAGTAGAAGGTGCATTGGAAAGACCAAATGGCATGACGAGCCACTCATAAAGACCAAGCTTAGTTTTAAATGCGGTCTTCCATTCATCACCTTCACACATGCGTATTTGGTGATATCCACTTTTAAGATCAATTTTGGAGAATATAGCGGAACCACAAAGCTCATCGAGCATATCATCAAGCGAGGGATAGGATGGCGATACCGAACGGTATGGCGTTGATGGGGCGACAATCCATGCAAAGGCGAAGAGTGTTGTCGTGCTTGGGTACCAAGATGACGGGCACGGCACACGGACTCAAGCTCTCGCGGATGTGTCCCATGGCAAGAAGTTCTTGTATTTGCCGCTCGATCTCCTTTGTTTCTTCGGGGTTGGTGCGGTAAGGAGCGCGGTTTGGTAGCGGTGCGCCGGGAACAAGGTCGATGCGGTGCTCGATTCCGCGTAGAGGAGGTAGTCCCGGTGGCACTCTTGAGGGAAACATCTTCAAAGTCCTTCAAAAGAGACAACAAAGAAGGAGGAAGGTTTGTGAAAGTGTTAGTCATAGAAACTTCACCCTTGCATATGAGCACATAGTGTAGGGTGGATGGGTTTTCTCTCAACTCCCTCATCTCTCTTTGTGGCAAATAGTGTAAGTTTTGTGGGAACTCTCTTTGAAGTGTCACACTCATTTGGCTTGTGGCTCTCACTCACTTTATGGTGGTCTCTCGCTCACCACTCATCTCACTAGACGAACGATCTTGTTGTGCCCTTGCAATGGTCTTGGCGTTGTCGGCGATGACTTGACTTGGTGTCATGGGACGAAGGACGAAGGTCTTGTCGTTGTTCTTGAAGCTATAGTAGTTTGTCTTCCATCATGCATAGCACCCTTGTCAAATTGCCATGGACGCCCAAGGAGTAAGTGACAAACGTTCATAGGCACAACATCACAATCAACCGTATCTTCATAGGCTCCAATCTTGAAGGACACTTGCACCATGTGTTGAATCTTGACGGCTCCGGTATCACTCAACCATTGCACATGGTAAGGATGTGGGTGCTTCTTGAACTTCAAGTTGAGCTTATCACAAAGTTCTTTGCTCGCTAGGTTGTGGCAACTTCCACCATCTATGATGACCTTGATGGACTTTCCATTGACTCCCGCTCTAGTGTGAAACAAGTTGCATCTTTGGTCTTCTTCTACTTGAACATTGGTGGTTAGAGCTCTTGCCACAACCAAGGAAGGGTCTTTGTTGTCGCCATCACAATATATCTCACTTTCTTCTTCTTGAGCACTTTGCATTGTGGCGACCTTGTTCAAAGCATTGTACTCATCTTCACTCATAGATTCATACTCTCCCATGTCATTGATGATCATGACCTTCTTGTTGGTGCACTCAAAAGATTTGTGCCCTTGTCCGCCGCACTTGTAACATTGCAAGTCTTGTGCCGGACGAAGATCCTTGAGGCGCCTTGGAGGGGAGGTACTTTCTTGAAAGGTTGAGGCGCTTGAGGTGTCGAGTAGAGACTCTTGGAGGACCTCGAGTGTTCGCTTGAGGAAGAGCTTGTGAAGGTGTAGGAGTTGACGAAGAAGGCTTGTTGGCGTAGAATGCCTTTGTCTTGAGGTATTTGAGCTCTTCAAGCACGTGGCGCTCGGCCTTGGAAGCTTGATGTACTAGCTCAACCAAAGAGGCATATGGTTGGAACTCCACGATCTTCTTGATGGGATAGTTGAGGCCATTCATGAAACGAGCCATGGATTGCTCTTCGTACTCGTTGACATTGGCTCTCATCATGGAGATTTCCATTTCCTTGTAGTACTCGTCAACCGACTTCAAACCTTGCTTCAACTCTTGCAACTTCTTGTATAAGTCTCTAGTGTAATGGCTTGGCACGAAGCGCTTGTACATGTTTCTTTCATTTCAACCCAAGTGTCAATTGGTTGTTGGTGGTTAGCGACGCGAGCATCTTGTAGTTGTTCCCACCACAAGAGAGCATACTCTTCAAACTCCATCGAGGCTAAGGCAACCTTCTTTTTGTCGGAGAAGCGTTGCACACGGAAGATCTTGTCAACCTTGAGTACCCATGAGAAGTAAGCTTCCGGATCACTTGTGCCGTAGAACTTGGGTATGTCAAAGCGGACGTTGGTCAAGTCATCATAGTCGTCACGTGGCCACCACGTGGGAATGCACGTCCACGTCTCCTTCGGTTGAGTCCATCACCATTGTGTTGGCTTGACTCGTTATCACTTGACTCGGAACGTTGGTGTTGGTGACGATCATGAGGAAGCTCTTGTTGAGGAACGGGTTGCTCGACATTGTTCGCATTGTCATGGTTTGATGACGTGGCCTTGGAGGATGACGAGGGTGACGTCCTTGTTCACCAAAGTCATTCGCACCCGGAACGCCATTGTCATTAGCCAATGGGTCATGACGATCACGTCGTGGCGGTGGTGGTGATGGTATGCGTGCGCGACGATCATCATTTTGGTGAGGTTGTTCTTGATGCGCATTGGCATTGTTCGCGTGAAGATCATGTGGTTGTTCAACGATAGGAGGAGGTCGTTCATGGGCGTCGCTCCTTGAATCATGTTGACGTTCTTGTCGAGGTTCATGACGTCCATGATGTGCTTGTGTCGACCTTGAGGTGCTTCTTGTACGGCTTGAGCGTGAAGGAGCTCGTTGTCGCGCAAGGTTGTTGATAGCTTCGGTCATCCGCTCCATGTTCGCATTGATGCGTTGAAGTTGGCATCATGAGTTTGGAGACGGCGCTCGTAGCGGCCTAAGCCATCACGAACAAGGTGTCGAAGACCGACGAACTCGGATTGTGTGACATAGCCATGATCACCGCGAACTCCACCATGGATTTCCTCATCCGAGCTTGAGCTTCCGTTTGTACTTCCCCTAAACATTTTCTCAAGAACAAGTGAGATGTGGTAAGGAAAAACCAAGACAAACTATATCCCAAGTATAATGTGGCTTGAGAGGAGAGTATCCGGTTCTAACACCCAACACACACACTTATGAGGATAGGAAGGTATGAAGTGGCAAACGAAACAAGCAAACCCGCCGACAAGTATATTGTCAAAGGTAGAGAAAATCCACAATGATCAAATTACCAAAGAAACTCCAACCACAAAGTATCAAGAAACACACACAAAAGCGAATGATGGGGTTGGGCGACCAAAGGGCGAGCACTCGAAGATAGACAACCTAACGAAGACTACGTGCTCAAATGTCACCCAACACAAGAAGGACGCTAGCTCAATTGCTTTTTGTGGGCAACGGATTTGCACAAGAGTTAACACTCACACTCACTTTGGCGGTCTTAGCTTTGTCGCAACCTACAAGAGATGAACTTGGCACCACTTGATTCTTTTTTCTCTTTTTTTTTTTTTTTGCTTTTTGACGATGATTCCTTCTCTTTTGCTAGTGCCAAGCTCTCTAACGATACACACTCGCCAATACTTGAAGACAAACACTCAACACGTGCAATGCCTCGCAATATCACCGAGCTAGTCCAATAGGTTAAGTTGCGCGAAAGGAAGAAGGGCTCACAACGGAAATGATGGTGGGGGAATGTCGAGTCCTTGGTGGCGTCGTCGCTTGGCGTTGATGAAGTCGCTGCGGAAGCTTGTCGATGTCGTAGACGTGTGGAACACACCAGCGAAGGACCAAACAACAAAGGAGAATTGCCAAAACGAACCGAGGAAAAGAAAAAAAATCTGAAAAATTTGGCCCTGGCGGTAGTACCGCTTAAGCTGGCGGTAGTACCGCTGTCAACTTTCTGCTCGAATTTTGTGCGATTTTGGGCTCCAAAACTTCCTCGAATCCGTGGGGAAAAGGCAAAATTGAGGCTAGGGAACGCAAACAAAGGTGGAGGGGTCCTAAAGCAACAGATCCATGGAAAAAACTACCAAAAACGCAACAAATCGACAGATCGGCTCGAATCAAGGCAAGGCTATTTTTGGTGGAAATTTTCGAATTTCTCAAAAACGAAGAAAAATTTGGTGGATTTTGGTGGAAACACAAAACAAATCCGTGTCAACCTAGAGCTCTGATACCATATGATGAGGAATGGACCTCTTGGGTGGCCCGATCTTCACGGATTGACGCGGGATGTGGACGAACGCACGCAAGAACACGAGGAACACGAAGAACACCAAGAAGAACGCCCCAAACACAAGAACACACACAAGATACAAGAACCGTTTCCCTTACCGGTCGGTCCAACGGCCCAATAGAATCCACACGAAGGTGGGAGATCGGCAAGTAGATACAAGAAGGGATCTTGGAGGTTGTTTCTCTCACGGTCAACCGAACCGATCCAATAAAGTCACCCGAAGATAAAAGATTGGCAAGTAGTCAAACTACAAGTAGAGGTCTTGAATCCACAAGGGGATCTTCTCCACTAGGGGAGGAACCATCCCCACAAGGGGAGGAAGGAGACCTTTGAGAAGAAGGAGTATAGCTCTACTCTAATCTCAAAACCAAGTCTAACCCTAGATCTATCCAAGGGGTACATATATATAGTGTTGACCAACAGGGGGTAGGTGGGGAAGGGATTGGGGCCTCCAACCCGTGCTGATTCCCGCAGCGGCGGTACTACCGCTGGGTATAGCGGTAGTACCGCTGGTGCGGGCTGGGCGCCCGCTTCCCACCTCGGCGGTACCGGTTGGTACCGCTGCAGCGGTACCGCTTGGTACCGGACAAGCGCTCTGAAGCTGGTTCCAGCGGCAGCAGGGGCCGTAGCGGCGGCGGTAGCTTCTCAGGCGGTAGTACCGCCTATCCCAGCGGTACTACCGCTGCCTGGGTCTTTTCTCCTCTTCCTTCTTCTCTTCCAAGCCACCGTCTTGGCGTCATCCATTCCTCTTGCACCTTGGTCATCCTCCCGTGTACACGTACCCGTCATGACACACCTAGCAATGCAAGAGGAGTGATGGTCAAGTAGTATACCGTCCAAAGGAGACATATCGTGACTCACATAGTGGAAGGAGTTCACCTTTGAGGTCCATGGTGACTTGTGGGGTGTTGGAGTGCTTGACATGGTGATGAGTGTGACTCGGGCTACATCATCTCCCCTCCCTTTAAAAAGAGTCATCCTCGACTCTTGCTCTTCATCATCATGGCAAGGAGGTAGATGCGTAGAGCTTGTCGTGTAGTTCACCATATAGTCGATGGAAATGATGTGGCACTTCTTCAATGTTCCTTCGCCGTTCAAGTAACCTACAAGACTCACAAGAAAGACGAAACAACACTCAAAGAGTAGCCAATTCTTGAAGGTGATCGCATGAGCGCTTATGTAGAAGGAAGTCACCTTAGCAAGATGCCGATGTGCTCTTCTTGCAAGATCTTCCGTCATAGGAATGCGTGGTTGAAGCAACTCATGGAGGCTCATCCAAAGGTACGACCTACACATCCAAGACCAAACAAACCATGTGTGAGCAAGATAGAGGAGCATATCATCAATGACATGTCCATTCATGTTCATTACACCATTAGCACAACACAAATATGTGAAATTTATAGCATATGCAAGGTCAATGTGCAAGCAACTTCTTGAAATGAACTCATGACAAGACATGCACAAAATGTCATTATGGTTGCAAACAAACCATTGGAAAGAACAAGTGTTCATCATATTTGTTGCAACACATAAATCATTCATATGAAAGATGGGGAAAGTTGTCTTGCCATACGGGAAAGCATTATCACAAACATGTTTGCAAACAAACCAAAACCAAGAGAAATTGTTCAACTTGTTTGATGCAAAACATGGGAAGGGTATTAGAGCCAGGTTCGATCCATGACTCAAGTGTATGCTCTCAAGAGCTCTTTTTGTCAACTCATGCTCAAGAGAGGTTGACATTATCATGCGGTTACCGGCACACACAAGACAACATATGAAGAAGTTATGTGCACGGTATATGAACACATCATCCATCATGAAGTGTCTCTTCATTTGCACATCACCAAACACATCAAAATCAATTGGAAAATACGATGTATGTGAATGGTCACTATGCAAAGTGAAGGATGGAACAAGGTCCATAAGAGAAAACGAAACATCTCCAAAAAGTGCTCCGAGCCAGCAATCGCATGAAGTTCTTTGCGATGGCAAGCGCTCCGATCGTTCTTTCCAAGTGGGGGATTGGGTGTTCTTGAAGATCCAGCCGTATGTGCAGACATCATTGGCTCTCCGAGCAAATGCCAAGTTGGCTTTCCGTGTCTTCGGCCCATTCTTGGTGGAACAGAAGGTGGGCACGCTGTCCTATCATCTTCGCTTACCTGCAGATTGCAAGATCCACCCCGTGTTTCACGTGTCACAACTGAAGAAAGGGGCACCACCGAAGGAGGTACACGCTGAGCTTCCTCAAGTGGATGATTCGTCTACACCATATCAAGTACCTGAGGCGGTACTGGAGACAAGGCAAGTTCTTCGTTGCGCCAAGACTCGGGAGCAATCGCTGATCCGCTGGACAGGGCTGCCGGCGTCGCTGTCCACCTGGGAGAACACCGCAGAGCTGTGTGCTCGATTTCCACGGGCACCGGCTTGGGGTCAAGCCGCTCTTGAAGGGGGAAGACTGTCATGGGTCCTGCAGCCCATGGACCTGCTGTTGAGCCAACCCAATAGCCACACCGAGCCCGCCGACCCAACCCACGCTTTGCTGGAGCCGAGTGGGCACGCTGACTACATCAGGGAGAATCGACATCGAGATTGGCATGGAAGAACAGACACGAACACGGCTCTCTTCTCGGACCCCTTGCTTGTATCTCTCTCTCACCCCCGGCTCTCAGATCTTCCTCCCCTTGCTTTCTAGACAATCAAACTTGTATCCCGAATTGTATCGAGTGCAATACATCGCCTGAGATTAGATCGTGACAATCACGTCGGTGCCTTCTCCGGCAAGGAGAAGGTCGGTGAAGTTTTGCTTCATCTGGGACGGCGGCACGTCGATGCACGGAGTAGTCATGTCCTCCTCGGCGACACTAATGTCACACCAGATGGTGAAACTGTCGTCCTTGAGGTGTCTAGACTTCTCCAAAACGTTCCTTCTCACGAACCTGTCGACTATCGGGGGCAATCGCATTGTTTTTGGTATATCTGGGTCTATAGGTACTCAACGATGAACCATCTCTTGCTTCTTGGTTTCGTCGACAAAACTGAACCCGAATTGCAAATCCTCGGGCTTTGCCAGTTCACCATCGTTATGAAGACCAAGCCAGATGGAGCCAGCTTCCCCCGGGGAACAGCCGTCGGGGTAGTAGAGGATGCTCCAGCAATCGCCTCCGATGGTGAAGTAGTGAGACCTGATGGGTTGGTGGCGAGGCGGGGCCCTGGTGCGGGAGTAGCCTTCGATGACAAGCAAGTGGTACCCACTGGCCACTGGCGCCGCCGCCGTTGTTGGTCGTCGGCGTGGCAGAACTCTCCAGGAGCTTGCCGTCGGCGATGACGGATACACCAGCAAAGGCCATGGTGGATTGATCGGGAAACTGATGAATCTAGCTAGTGGTGGTGGCAAAAAAGATTTGCCAGGCACCAGTAAATATATGCAGTGCCACCGAGAGAAACGATCGGGCGTGGGTATTCCACCGTATTATGGCTTCCATTTCCAAGGACGAGTGTGATAACCTAAGAGCATCTCTAGCAGAACCCGCAAAAGGGGCAAACCCGCATATAACCGCCCGATGCGGATTGAAAACCGCAAAAAGGCGAAGAACAGAATCCGCAAATTTGCCCAACCCGCAAAAGATTTGCAGGCCCCCGTGAATCCGCGCCTCCAAACCATGAATTCACAGATTTTGTGGCCGAACCGAAGGTGGCCTGTAAACCGCGCGAGGCGTTGGCGGGCTGAACATTCAGCACCCGCCGGTGACGTTCAGCCACAGAACTCGCCGGAATCCGACCGTTCTTCGCCAAACTCGCCGGAAACTGGAGCCCCAGCTGCAGCACCTGCTCGCTGGCTCCGAGGGCTCAACGACGACTCGGCCCCTGGCAGCACGGTCGTCTCCCGCGGAGGTGTTCGCCGTCGTCGCCGCACGCGCTTGACCTCTCCAAACTGCGGCTCCACTGGCAAGCGGCGACCGGCGAACAGCAGTGCAGGAGCGGCCCAACGAGCACCCTTGACCTCGTGGCGATGGCGGCGCGGCCAGCCGGCGCGGTCTCCCGGCGCCGGCGCGGCGAACTGAGGGAGCGGTGGAAGCTCGAGGGAGGGGCTGCCCGCCGGCCACCCTTGAACTCGGGAGGGGGTTGCGCGCCGGCCACCCTTGAACTCGAGGGAGGGGGCTGCCCGCCGGCCGCGCCCGTGATGGTGGCCGGGATTCGGCGCCGAAGGAAGGTAGGATGGAGGCCGCGCGAGGGGGAGGTGGTCGGGAGGCAGGCGGCGCTCGTGATGGTCGCCGGAGGCGGCGCCGGAGGAAGGTAGAGTGAGGCGACGGAGAGAGGTAGAGGGAGGCGACGGAGCAGCGGTTTGCTCGTGGCCAGAGCTGGAAGAAGATAAGGTTGCTAATAAAAAAAGATATGGAATATTCCAGGGAATATTCCTTTTTATAGTTTGTGTATACGGTTTCTGTTCTGCGCGGCGTCGTTTTGAGCCAAAAAACACGCGTTTTGCGACCCTCAAAACTGCTTTGCGGGTTCGTATTTTGCAGACTCTGCTAGAGATGCTCTAAGCGCCCGCCGCACGCAGAGATTCGTTGAGGAAAATCCATTAAACGTTCAACATCAATCCCACGTACTCGTACGCAAAAAATAGAGAGCATCCACTCAGATGTGTTCAAGTGTTGTCAGTCCATTAATCCCACAGTGCCGGTGCTACAAGTATGGACCTATATATTTCTAGATTTGTTTCCTCATTTATGTGGGCAAATTTCTAAAAAATTCTCACCTGGCTAAAACTTCTTTTCCAAGTATATTTCTATATTACATTGAACTTTTAGTAACATCAAGTCATCATATGTAATTTACAACATGTCAAGGACGCTGCTAAGACAAGCCATGAGTAGTAACATAGATGCCACGTAGGCAAAAAATATGACGTGGCATGCAACTAATAAAGAGAGAGGCAAATTGAGTAACATATGTACTTACCGTAACATCACACTTCTCAATGTAAAATGAGTCTAAAAAGTAATAAATAAATGTCTATGTTACCACTTAGGCTGGTCACAATGGGGAGTAACTTAGACTAGTAACATATGCACATTTTACTAGTCTAAGTTACTTCCTCTACAATGGGGAGTAACTTATGTGTGGTGTCATGCAAGTCTTCGTTATTAGTTTGTACACTCATCTTGTCTTGGAGTGTGTGATGTTACGGTAACTAACTATGTTATCACAAGCATCTCTCTCCTCATTAACTATGTGCCACATAAGCAAATTTGTCTTGAGATGTGTGATGTTACTAGCTAAGTTACTCCCATTGTGGCTAGCCTTATATGACACTCCCACTATAGAGGTGATAACATAGAATAGTAACATGCACATATAACCTCTATGTTACTCCCAAGTATGAGCAGTCTAAGCGAAAGCTACACGCGCTACGGAACGGACTCATGCTGACTGGTGAGGTTGGGTGCAACTGAATCCTAGTCGAATTCGATTGTATGGAGGTTGTTGAGACCATCCAAATGGCGGGAACTCTTTTGGAGCAGCTGCAACTATATATAAAGAATGTCCCTTTATTTCTCGCAATTTTAGTTGTGTTAGCTTTGCTCATTATTTGAGGTAGGCTAATAGGGCCGTACATGTTTTAGCCAAGTTTTTTTAGGTCGCTCATGAGGTGTGGCATGGTGATCCTCCTTTTTGTGTGCGTTCTGTAATCGCGGATGATGTAAATATTGTGCCCAACTAATATACTCCGTCGTTGTGGCTTTCCCTAAGAAAAAGTCATCATCTGTATAGTATGTCACAATGGGAGAATGAATCTTGGGCACACGACAAAGCCAGAAAAACACACGGCAAAGGACACACGGTGAAAAGGCAAAGTAATGAGCTCTTTGCCATCTGCCAGATATCGCGGCACACAGTAACACTGGTAAGTAGGCCCCACCGCCACTGACGCCGACGATGAACGGCGGGATCCTGACAAGTGCCCCCCCAGCAATTGTCCTCTTTACCGTGTGTCGCGCACGACAACGGCCACTGACAACAGGTCCGACATCCATCTCTTCACCGTGTGCCACGTCCTCCAGCACACGGTACGATGTCATTAAAAAAATTACACGTCCCTTGCTGTGACGTTATGGCGGCCTCGCACCGGACGAGACGGCGCCAGACTCGAGTCGACCGGCACAAACGACAACTGAGGGTTGAAGCAGAGAGGTCTGATACGTCTCAAACGACGTATCTATAATTTTTGATGTTCCATGCTTGTTTTATACCAATTGCTACATGTTTTGCATCTACTTTATATCACTTTTATACATTTTTTGGGACTAACCTATTAACAAGATGCCGAAGTGCCAGTTCCTGTTTTCTGCTGTTTTTGTATTCCAGAAAAGCTAGTCTGGAAATATTCTCGGAATTGGACGAAACTACACGGGGTCCCTATTTTTCCAGAACACCCTGACGGACCAAGGAGCAGCAGAGGAGGGCCACCAGGGCCCCACACGCCACTAGGGCGCGGGCCCCCCTCTGCCGCGCCCTAGGGTGGTGTGGGCCCCTCGGGGGTCGCAGCCGCCGCCCTTTCGCCTACTTATTCCCCCCGACGCGAAAACCCTAAGTACCTGAGCAAATATCCACGAAAAGTTCCAGAGACGCCGCCGCGTCAACCCTAGCTCGGGAGGGTTCAGAACCTCTTCCCGGCACCCTGCCGGAGAGGGGAATCGTCACCGGAGGCTTCTACATCGCCATGCCTGCCTCCGGAGTGATGCGTGAGTAGTTCATCCTTGGACTACGGGTCCATAGCAGTAGCTAGATGGTTGTCTCTCCACTTTGTGCCATCATGTTTAGATCTTGTGAGCTGCCCTACATGATCAAGATCATATTATTGTAATGCTACATGTTGTGTTTGCTGGGATCCGATGAATATTGAATATTATGTCAAGTTGATTATCAATCTATCTATATGTTATTTAAGATCTTGCATGCTTTCCGTTACTCGTAGATGCTTTGGCCAAGTAGATGCTTGTAACTCCAAGAGAGAGTATTTATGCTAGATAGTGGGTTCATGTCTCCGTTTAACCTGGGACAGTGACAGAAAGTTCTAAGGTTGTGGATGTGCTGTTGCCACTAGGGATAACCTAACGATGCTATGTCCACGGCATATGTGTTTGTTTACATTACGCACTTTACTTAATGCAATTATCCGTTGCTTGCAACTTAATACCAACGGGGGACTCGGATGACAACCCGGCGGTGGATTATTAGTCATAGATGCTGTTGGATAACGATCTATGTATTATGTCGTAATGCCCAATTAAATATCATAGTAGTCAACATGTCATGTATATGCATTGTCATGCGCTCACTATTCGTCAATTGCCCAGCTGTAATTTGTTCACCCAACATGTTAGTTATCTTTTATGGAGAGACACCACTAGTGAACTGTGGACCCCGGTCCATTCTTTTACACTGATTAAACAACCACAAACTGCAAACTGTTCCTTTTTCATTCTCTGCAATTTAATACTCATTTTCCACACCATACGTTTAATCCTTTGTTTTCAGCAAGCCAGTGAGATTGACAACCTCACTGTTTCGTTGGGGCAAAGTAGTTTGATTGTGTTGTGTGCAGATTCCACGTGGTGATCGTATTGCGCCGTGCGGCCACAACAACCTTCTGAAGAGTTGCTGCTCCTACTGGTTCGATAACCTTGGTTTCTTTCTGAGGGAAAACTTGCTGCTGACTACATCATACCTTCCTCTTGGGGTCTCCCAACGAACGTGTGTTTCACGTCATCAAGCTCTTTTTCTGGCGCCGTTGCCGGGGAGTAAATCATCATCTCAATACTCTCCGTCAACCAGCGCAGCATCTTTTTCTGGCGCCGTTGCCGGGGAGACAGCAGTCTTCTGCAAGGGGAGTTTCACGCTTCCAATCTCTTTACTTTGTTTTTGTCTTGCTTAGTTTATTTTATTTTATCTTGTTTGCTTTCAATTATCAAAAACACAAAAAAATTAGTTACTTGCATCTAGTTTACTTTCAAGTTATTTTCTGTACTGTTTTTATTCTGCTAAAATGAGTACTCCTGAGAACACTAAGTTGTGTGATTTCACTAGCACGAACAACAATGATTTCATATGCACACCTATTGCTCCACCTGCTGCTTCAGCAGAATTTTATGAAATTAAACCTGCACTTTTAAATCTTGTTATGAAAGAGCAATTTTCTGGTGTTAGTACTGATGATGCTGCTGTTCACCTTAATAACTTTGTTGAACTTTGTGAAATGCAAAAGCTCAAGGAAGTAGATGGTGATATTATTAAACTGAAACTTTTTCCTTTCTCCTTGAGAGGACGTGCTAAAGAATGGTTGCTATCTTTGCCTAGAAATAGTATTGATTCATGGACTAAATGCAAAGATGCTTTTATTGGAAAATATTATCCTCCTGCTAAGATTATTTCTTTGAGAAGTAGCATAATGAATTTTAAGCAATTTGATAATGAACATGTTGCTCAAGCATGGGAGAGAATGAAATCATTGGTTAAAAATTGTCCCACTCATGGACTGACTACTTGGATGATCATCCAAACCTTCTATGCAGGATTAAATTTTTCTTCGAGGAATTTATTGGATTCGGCCGCTGGAGGTACCTTTATGTCCATCACTTTGGGTGCTGCAACAAAGCTTCTTGATGATATGATGATTAATTATTCTGAGTGGCACACCGAGAGAGCTCCAACAGGTAAGAAGGTAAATTCTGTTGAGGAAACCTCTCCTTGAGTGCCAAAATTGATACTATTATGTCTATGCTTGCAAATGGTCAAACACATGTTGATCCAAATAATGTTCCTTTAGCTTCTTTGGTTGCTCAAGAAGAGCATGTTGATGTGAACTTCATTAAAAATAATAATTCAACAACAATGCTTATAGGAATAATTTTGGTAATAGCAATTATAGGCCCTATCCTTCTAATAGTGGCAATGGTTATGGAAATTCCTATAGTAACTCCTACAACAATAATAAGAGTGTACCCTCGATCTTGAAGTTATGCTTAAGGATTTTATTAGTACACAAACTGCTTTCAATAAAACTGTTGAGGAGAAATTTGGGAAAATTGATGTGCTTTCCTCTAAAGTTGATAGTCTTGCTCTTGATGTTGACTTATTGAAACTAAAGAACATGCCTCATGATGTTAAAGAGAGCAAAACTCTCAATGCTATACAAGTTAAAATTGATAACAATGTGAGGATGTTAGCTGAATTGCATGCTAGATGGGAAAGAGAGGATGAAATTGCTAGAAAGAATAATATTGCTAGAGTTTATACTATTACTACTTCTGAAAATGCTTCAAACTCAAGTGTTAACAAACCTCCTACCATTAATGGCAAGATATTGGTGTTGGTAATGTTTCCACTTCTATTGCAAAATGTCCTAAATTGCCTGATAACTCTGAAACTGTCCTTGATAAAGATGCTGAAATTTCTAGCAATAAGGAAGATAATAACTCCATTACTTTTGATAATAATGACTTTGATTTTGATGGTTGCAATATTTCTGAAGTAATTAAGTTCTTGCAAAAGCTAGCTAGAAGTCCTAATGCTAGTGCTATAAACATGGCTTTTACTAAACATATTACTAATGCTCTCATGCAAGTTAGGGAAGAGAAATTAAAACATGAAGCTTCTATCCCTAGGAAGTTAGAAGATGGTTGGGAGCCCATCATTAAATGAAATTGAATGACTTTGATTGCAATGCTTTGTGTGACCTTGGTGCTAGTATTTCTGTTATGCCTAAAAGATTATATGATATGCTTGATTTAGCACCTTTGGAAAATTGTTACTTGGATGTTCACCTTGTTGATTCTACTATTAAAAAACCTTTGGGAAGAATTGATGATGTTCTTATCATGGTTAACAACAATTATGTCCCCGTTGATTTTATTGTCTTGGATATTGATGCAATCCATCATGCCCTATTGTGCTGGGAAGACCTTTTCTTAGACTGTAGGTGCTATTATTGATATGAAAGAAGGGAATATAAAATATCAATTTCCTCTCAAGAAAGGTATGGAACACTTTCCTAGGAAGAAGATTAAGCCACCTTATGATTCTATTGTTCGAACAAATTACAATGTTGATGCTTCTTCACTTGGTAATACTTGATGCATGCTTTGTGCCTAGCTAAAAGGCGTTAAAGAAAAGCGCTTATGGGAGGCAACCCATTTTTTTTTTCTGCAATTTTTCTTTTATTGAGTCAAGGAGTTTTTACTTCTGTAGCAACTCCTTTGTATCTTTATTTTCTCGCATTGTTGTGCCAAGAGTAGCCTCTAATGTTAAGATGATGCTTAATTTTGATTGCTGCGCAGAAACAGATTTTTGCTGTTCACTGTACGAAATTCCTAAAATCACCAGATTGTTAATTAAATCTGAAATTTTTGTGCGTAATCTTTATGAATGTCTGAAACTTTCATTAGTTCAGAGTTTTCGATCTGAGCGTCGTAAGTGCCTCGAAAAAATTCGTCTTTGCGGACTGTTCTGTTTTAGACAGATTATGCCTTTTTATTTTGCATTCTCTCTTTTACTAGTGTTGAGTGAAATTCTTTTTTGGGTGGAAGAGCTTCACATAACATCAGTGGCTGTAGCTAATGTTTAAAGTAACAAATCATATTGCGTCTTTATAGAACATGTGAATTTTTGATTATGCACTAACCCTCTAATGAGATCTACTTTGAGTTTGGTGTGACGGAAGTTTTCAAGGGTCAAGAGAGAAGGATGATATAATAGGATCAAGAAGAGTGAAGAGCTTAAGCTTGGGGAGGCTCCCATGGATCTCCCCAGCATATTTCAAGAAGACTCAAGCGTCTAAGCTTGGGGATGCCCAAGGCATCCCCTTCTTCATCGTCAAAATTATCAGGTCATCTCTAGTGAAACTATATTTTAATTCTTTCACATCATATGTGCTTTTCTTGGAGCGTCTGTGTGCTTTTATTTTCAGTATTGCACTTTTATTTTCAATAAAGCTTGACTGGACCCTAGCATTCTTGATTGGGAGAGAGACACGCTCCGCTTTTTCATGAGAATACTCCTATTCTTCACTTATATTTGTTGAGTATTCATATCTAGCGCTGTTCAGCTTTTAGCTCTTGTTTTCATGTATCTCTTGTCAGAGCTATTAGCTTTCTTTTGTAGAAAGTACTCTCTTGCTTCACTTATATTTGTTTGGAGAGTTGATGAAATAAATTGATTGGTGTTTGGTTGGTTCAGAAAATGTTGCATGTGGTAATTGGTATAAGGAAAAACTTGCTTAATCTTGTAGATCACTAAAATGGATAACTTGATGCTTGTCAATTGTTTTGAGTTAACAAGTAGATCATGATTAAATTGTGCATCACATGAGTTAAGCCTATTAGTGAAGAACTACCGTAAAGCTTGTTGAAAATTTGGTTTGCATCGGTGGTACTCTAAGGTCTAGATATTTTCTAATAACAGGGTTTGGTTAACAAGGAAGACGGTATGAAGTCTTATAACGTTTGCAATATGTTTGTCATATAAAACTTGGTGTACGGGTTGATATTCTTGTTTGCTTACATAACCTTGCTAGCCTAAACTCTGTACTGAGAGGGAATGCTTCTCGTGCATCCAAATCCTTGAGCCAAAATCCATGCCATTTGTGTCCACCATAACTACCTATATGTGGTATTTCCTTGCCACTCCAAGTAAATTTTTCATGTGCTACCTTTAAATTATTCAAAATGTTATTATTCCCTTTTTGTGTCAATGTTTACTAGCTCATGAGGAATTAGTGTGGTTATTCTTTATTCTATTTGTCGATGGACTTTTACACCTGGACTAGTGGCATATACATCCGCTTATCCAATAACTTGCAAAAAGAGCTGGCAACGGGGTGCCCAGTCCCAATTAATTACAACTTTAACCAATTAATTCTCTTCACACTTTTGCCCTGATTCATCAGTAAGCAATGACAAACAGTGAAATACCTGAATGTGTGTAAACCAAAGAGAAAGAGGGATGATCTGCCTTGCTGGTAGAAATAACGTCCTTCATGGGAGCCGCTCTTAAAAGTCCGTTCGACAGGTAGAATACTGTTCTCACCCGCTACCATTCGTTGACAATTAACAAACACCTCTCAAAAATAGATACTCCTCCATGGTATGTGATTGATGGAAGGCACCCGAGGATTCGGTTAGCCATGGCTTGTGTTAGCAAGGTTGGGAGGAGTATCAAATATTTTATGCAATCTCTATATGCTTTCAAAAACCTAAAAGCTCTAGCACATGATTTAATCCCTGCTTCCCTCTGCGAAGGGCCTTTCTTTTACTTTTATGTTGAGTCAGTTTTCCTATTCTTTCTGTCTTCCACAAGCAAACACTAGTGTCAACTTTGTTACAACATGCGTTATATGCAATGTATTGGACTTGTTATACTACTTTGTGTTGACAATATCCATGAGATAAATATGTTGAAAGTTGAAGCAAATGCTGAAACTAAATTCTTCCTTTGTGTTGATTAAATACCTTTTATTAGAAACTATTGCTTTATGAGTTAACACTTATGCAAAACTGTTTGATGCTTGTCTCGAAAGTACTATTCATGAAAACGTTTAGCTTGTGTGATTCATTGTTTACTCATTATCTATTTGGTAGCAAATTATAGACCATTGACTTGGATCACTTCATTCATTTACATGTGCCTTGCAATATTATATGATCAAGATTATGATGTAGCATGTCACCTCAAAAATTATTTTGTTTTTATCGTTTACCTACTCGAGGACGAGTAGGAACTAAGCTTGGGGATGCTGATACGTCTCAAACGTATCTATAATTTTTGATGTTCCATGCTTGTTTTATACCAATTGCTACATGTTTTGCATCTACTTTATATCACTTTTATACATTTTTTGGGACTAACCTATTAACAAGATGCCGAAGTGCCAGTTCCTGTTTTCTGCTGTTTTTGTATTCCAGAAAAGCTAGTCTGGAAATATTCTCGGAATTGGACGAAACTACACGGGGTCCCTATTTTTCCAGAACCACCTGAAGCGAAGGAGCAGAGAGGAGGGCCACCAGGGCCACACGCACTAGGGCGCGGGCCCCCCTCTGCCGCGCCCTAGGGTGGTGTGGGCCCCTCGGGGGTCCGCAGCCGCCGCCCTTTCGCCTACTTATTCCCCCGACGCGAAAACCCTAAGTACCTGAGCAAATATCCACGAAAAGTTCCAGAGACGCCGCCGTCAACCCTAGCTCGGGAGGGTTCAGAACCTCTTCCCGGCACCCTGCCGGAGAGGGGAATCGTCACCGGAGGCTTCTACATCGCCATGCCTGCCTCCGGAGTGATGCGTGAGTAGTTCATCCTTGGACTACGGGTCCATAGCAGTAGCTAGATGGTTGTCTCTCCACTTTGTGCCATCATGTTTAGATCTTGTGAGCTGCCCTACATGATCAAGATCATATTATTGTAATGCTACATGTTGTGTTTGCTGGGATCCGATGAATATTGAATATTATGTCAAGTTGATTATCAATCTATCTATGTTATTTAAGATCTTGCATGCTTTCCGTTACTCGTAGATGCTTTGGCCAAGTAGATGCTTGTAACTCCAAGAGAGAGTATTTATGCTAGATAGTGGGTTCATGTCTCCGTTTAACCTGGGACAGTGACAGAAAGTTCTAAGGTTGTGGATGTGCTGTTGCCACTAGGGATAACCTAACGATGCTATGTCCACGGCATATGTGTTTGTTTACATTACGCACTTTACTTAATGCAATTATCCGTTGCTTGCAACTTAATACCAACGGGGGACTCGGATGACAACCCGGCGGTGGATTATTAGTCATAGATGCTGTTGGATAACGGTCTATGTATTATGTCGTAATGCCCAATTAAATATCATAGTAGTCAACATGTCATGTATATGCATTGTCATGCGCTCACTATTCGTCAATTGCCCAGCTGTAATTTGTTCACCCAACATGTTAGTTATCTTTTATGGAGAGACACCACTAGTGAACTGTGGACCCCGGTCCATTCTTTTACACTGATTAAACAACCACAAACTGCAAACTGTTCCTTTTTCATTCTCTGCAATTTAATACTCATTTTCCACACCATACGTTTAATCCTTTGTTTTCAGCAAGCCAGTGAGATTGACAACCTCACTGTTTCGTTGGGGCAAAGTAGTTTGATTGTGTTGTGTGCAGATTCCACGTTGGTGATCGTATTGCGCCGTGCGACCACCAACCCTTCTGAAGAGTTGCTGCTCCTACTGGTTCGATAACCTTGGTTTCTTTCTGAGGGAAAACTTGCTGCTGAACTGCATCATACCTTCCTCTTGGGGTCTCCCAACGAGCGTGTGATTCACGCCATCAAGCTCTTTTTCTGGCGCCGTTGCCGGGGAAGTATTCACCACCATCATCATCCTCAAATACTCTCCCGTCAACCAGGCGCCAGCAAGGTCGGAGGGTGGTCGGTGCGGAGGTGGGAAGGGGAGCCGTCGCAGAGGGAGGTGCCGATCGGGTGGTCAGGTGATCTGGTACCCGAGCAGCACCACGCCGCGCATGGCATTGACGAGCGCTTCCATGGTCGTGACGCGGTGGGCACCGACTCCTAGACGTAGACGACGTCGGCGGTAAGGTCGAAATCGTGTCGGGAGGCGAGCTGGCCGAGGTGCGCGAGGCAGTTCCAGTGGAGCTAGGCGAGGCGGGGCGCGCGGTGGAGGTGGCTGCGGTTGCGACGAAGGTTATAGAAGTGTCGGCTGCTCCAACAATGTCTCGCTACAAGTCCAAGTTAAGTCCCTGTGAGATGCGATACCATGGGAGGCTGGGAGCTTTGGGGCCAGACCAAGAAGCGTGAACTTCACGGCGGCAAATCCAGTGGCGTGAAGTTTGAAGTCATCGTTGCAAGCCCCAACCGTGTTCAACACACGCACCCCGCAAAAAGAACCATCAACTCCTGACAGCGATCATATACTTAAGACTACTAGTAAGCTGGCACGTGCAAGCACGTCTCAAATAATTTTTGTAAAGACACAATTCTTCCTATATGTAGTATGAAGAATGATCCTCGAATTTAGAAAAATTAGTCATCGAGCATCATTCGAGAATGTTAATACCACGAATTTCATATGAAATAAACACGTTAACGGAAGTGTCGTTTAAAGTGTACATAAAGTAGCATTATGTTGTCGTAATATAAAACATTGTCATAAAGTAAGTGTCATCAACTAATATATATTTAGACAGATTTGTTATAAACACTAAATTTGAAATTGTCGTAAATCAACATAGCTCTTGTACCCAACTAAAAAAGAAATATCACAATATTCCATGTTAAAGACATTAGTAAGGGAACGATCCAAATTTGCTGATAAAGTGATGTTCGCGTCGGTTGTTGACTTCGTTTTATTAAGCCAATGCATCCAGATGGCAGCTGACTCTCTGTTGCTACCATTTTGTCAAACCACTAATGACGGCTCCATCTTACTCATGCAGCACCTGTTACACTAAATGTATCGACCTGAAATAAAACACGCATCCATACCTGAAACAAACAGCGGGCAGGCACCACGCAAAATGGTGCCAGACCAGAATAGATAAGGGGCACGAGAAATGGTAGCAGTAGTATTCTACTGCCCCATGAACAAAGTAGGAGAAAAAAACTTGAAGCGGCAGAGAAGAAAAAACCTCTCGAACGCAAAGATGTGAGGCCACCGTCTCATCAGGGCCCACCCTCTCTCTCTCTTCTAGCTACCTCATCTATGCCTTACAGTTCAATAGTTCATCTTCCTCAACACAACGTGTCCCAATCTTCTCCTTCTTCCTCCAAATTAGTCTCCAAATCCGACAGTAAATCTAGCAAGTCTTCAAATTTGAAGCCCAATGGACCACTCCATCCCTTTCCTCATCTCTTTTTGCCTCTTCGCCGCCCGAGCGCCACGCGGCCATGCCTCTGTCGAGCGGCTGCACCCAGCCAGCATCGCCATGGCCACACTCGAGACCATGGAGGCCGGTAGCATTGGTGTGCTGCACGTTCCGATCTCTCTACCTCTTACACTTTTCCTCTCTCTTCACCTTTTCCCCTCACTCCTAAGCACTTCTCAAAAGTGAAATCAGCAAGCAAACCTCGAGGCAGTGGAAGGGGGGTATGACGTCAGGGTGGAGGATACGGTGCAGAGGTTCCGGAGATTCAGAGGAATTGGCGGCAGGTGCCACGACGATGGGCGAGGACAGCGGCGAGGATGGCTCATCGAGCTGGCGGCAGCGTCGGTGTTGTCATATGGTCGTCGAGCGCCGGGCGGCGGTGATGGCGCGCTATGGTCTCTGTTGTGGGGCAGCGTGATGGCGGGGGCGCTCGGCTTCGTGATGGCAGGGGCGCTCGGCCCGGCGGCGTCTGCCCTCTGGGGCACTCGGCGCGGCGGACTGATGGCAGTTGGCAGACTCGGTGTGAGGGTTAGCGGTGGCAGAGGGATGTAATTTGCGAAACATACCGTGTTGTTTGCCGGCGGCAATCCCCGTAATATTCACCAAAACGAAAAAGTGTGTTGAGTTATCAAACATTGGAGTGATATGTGTCGTCGATCAGATATTGAACGGTACAAATTGTGTCTCATGATCCATCCGGTCGATCCCGCCAACAGGAGATGCTCCTGACCAGCCCACAATTGGGCATGGCAGAGCTCGACGTGTTTTCGTACGCCGCCACACGCTACCACATTGTGTCTTTGGTTTTGGCCGTACCGTCTAGTCCGATCAATATTATATCACGTGTGTCATCGATGACTCTCCATGCGAGGCGGTAGAGGTGGGAGAGATCTAGGGCGGCGGTGGGGACGCGCGCGAGAGGCGCGTGAGCTTAAGGACGCAGAGTCTTGGTGGGAGGCGGTGGAAAGGAGGGGTGTGACAACAAGGTCGGAAACGGTGAGGAGGAGAGTCGCGGATTTATTTACACCAAATGCACCCAATCATAGTGCACCTTTTTTTAAATTATTTCCATCACTTATTATTGACTAGCTACTCTAGCCTTGGTGGTGATACGTTTGTGCGCCGGTACAATGTTTTTACCATTTCTCTGATGAATACAAGCTAACTTAATCTCGAGTCAAAAGGTCAACATGTACTTAGGGTCGGATGTGAACTATGGATAAAAATACATGCATTTATATGTGTAGCCTAGAGCCAAATAAGAAGCAATCTAGTTCCCATGAAATCTCGAGCAGCAACCTGAGACTCAGCTATTACCGGATAGGTATAAATATAATTATCTTGGTTACATAAGAAAGCTCTAAACTGGCACACACGAGCCGCTTGTAGAAGCGTGGAGCACGTCCACGCCAACTGATGTGGATCCGCATCCGCAGTCTTACGACTTGGCTCCAAACTCCAAAAACTATAATTAGATCTCAAAAAACTAGCCTTGGTATTAGCACTGTGAAAGGGCCAGATCTATCTTTCTTATATTATTAATTACTAATTGGAGGCACCAATGGAAGCACCACGTTAATCCTCAACAACTAAGAATATTAACCATCCGATTTTCCGTATTGCCTATATACAGCCGTCAGATGGAATAGACAAAGAGTCCTCACGTTCTATCCCACGTACACTTCATCGTAGATTAAATCCTGGCTCTCTCTGTTGCATCTCAGGATGTAAATGGCTCGCTCGGTGGGCGATTTGGGAACAGTCGCTTCCGCCACATACCAGTTTTGCGTGTTTTTTGGCGTCCATTTAATGTGTCTGGCAGGTTAAACGGCGCCACGACCGCCGCGACGTGCCGTGACGCGCTTCATTCTCTTGTATCAACACGCACATAGCCACATACTCCGTGGGCCCCACCTTATCTCTTCATCCTGGAAGCACGTTCTCTTCTTCCTGCTCCTGGACGGAGGCGCCGTTCCTCGTGCACCTGTTCCAGGACGGGGACGGGCGAGAGGGCGTCACGGTGCGGCGCGAGCCGGCGTCGTCGGAGCCCTGGCCGGACGTGCGGCGGCAGTGGGGCCCGGCGGGGGCCAGCAGCGGCCCGACGGGATTATCCTCGTCGATCGGGTCGCCGCGGCGGCGGTCGAGGACGGCGCGGAGGCGGCGCGGCAAATCTGGGGCCTCGTGGTGCAGGCGCGCCACATGGAGTGCGCGGCGTGCTAGGTGCTCGACACATGCCGCGTCCGGTCGCCGGCCGGGTTCTGCACGCACTTCTGCCCCCGCCTTCAGGGGACAAGACAAAGCAAGAGCAGGCAACACCACTGGCGCCGCTGGGTCTGGTGGTCTCTCCCACGTATGCCACCTAAGTTTAGCAACTTTCCACGAACGCCATTTAGACGTTTTTTTGCGGACGGCGTATGTGGTTCCAGTGGGCGCCGCTGCCACTTACATCCTGAGTCAAGAGGCAGTAGCAAGCAGGCCTCCTCTGTCGAGGACCAAGATAGGGAGATGGTCGATCGCTCTAGAGAAGTTGGAGATGGGGGCCTGCGTTGAGGAGAGGCGCGGTCGCCGGTGAGTTAATAGCATAAATCCACCACATTTCCAGCTAAAATTTGAAAAACCCTCACGTTTGGTTTGGATCACAAAAAACCACCAGTATTGATGAGATATTTTGCAATGTGCGCTAAGACCAAATTGAACACGAACTTACGTGACAGTACCCGTGTGAGGTGGACATAGGCCCACCCGTCAGAAAATAAAAAAATATTGAGGAGGGGCAGGGTCGGGGCTCTGCCGGCTAGGCTGAAGGGGTCGACGCCGCCACGCGCCACCGCCTCTCCCTCAATTCGTGCGCCATGCTGGGCTACGCCGCATACCACATGAAAACATGCACACACACACAAAATATGCATGCATACATAATTCCTGCACTAGAAACTGCATGCTACGTGACGACAACATACGTTTTTGTTCACTTCTCCGTCCCCCTGGCTCTGGGTGCGCATCAACGCATGTGTTCCTCGCTTGCATGGACACACATACACATGAATGCAACAACGTCTTCGATCGCGATCGTACTTACGTACACATAGGGTGGTGCACAAAGAAGGAAATCTACCACATACGCATACATGTTTAGTGGTTTGGGGCGCCCAACCCAAGATTTAGCTACGGGCCGGGTGGGGGGGTGGGGGGGGGGGGGGGGGGGGGGGGGGGGGGGGGGGGGGGTGGTCCATGGCCTTGTGTTGCAGATCCTAAATGGTTTTGTCATGGGAACGATGAACGTGAAAACTGAAAAGTACTTCGGACTGATACGTGGTGGCCAATGGCCTTCTATTGTAGACCCTAAATGGTTTTGTCATGGAACGATGAACGTGAAAAGTCTAGAAGTCAGACTTCAGACTGATACGTGGTTGCCAATGGCCTTGTGTTGCAGATCCTGAATGGTTTTGTCATGCAACGATGACCGTGAGAAGACTGGACTTCAGACTGATACGGCTCGTCCCTAAAGTAAAAGGAATGTAATGCATTAGATAGTTTTAACACATAGCTCTACTCAATTTCATTTCTATCCCGGCTGCTTATCGGTTTATTCACACAAAGAAAAGCAACGTTCCACTGAAGCCACTTTATTTTGCGTGTTACGCTTTAAATTTTTCAGCTAACTGAAGTCTAATTAAGAATTTAGGGTTTATACATCTAATGCTCAACTTTGAAAATCTATGTCCTATTACAACAGTCGTTTAGTTAGACCCTTGGCCAGTAACAATGTCGCAACTATACCTATACTATTCATATCTTGAAGAGTAAGGTCAAGGAAGCTCATGCTCAATTTTTTGTTATCGTAAACCTTGGCCAACTCGGCAGGAAGATTAGACCATATAAACTTCGGAAAAACAAAAAGATTAGATCATAGAATGCTTACCTCTAATTGTCCTCAAAGCTAAGGAATACCTAACTATGTCAAGTTACAATTTACCATTCTCATCTATTTATATTGAATACTTTTACTTTATCCTAAAACTGAATTTGATCCGTGTAACTCTCATTTTATTAGCATATTTTATCTGTTTCACAAACTACATATCCAGTGCACTATTGTCTAGGACTAACTAATTAGCAAAATAGTCAGGTATACTTGTCACACCATTTATTTTGGTCATTATATTTTTGTAACTAAACTAGAAATGCATTTTGACCAAAAAAGCGGTATTTTATTTTGATGTATTAATAAATAGTTTCTTACAATAGATTTCGTCCTGATAAAACAAAATTATAATTATCACTCAATAAATATATTTATGTCCATTAGTCTTGTAGACTTGTGTTGTTCTTATGTGTCATTATGAATGATATGATAAATATCTAGATGACTTGCTACAATGTTATAGAGTGCATGAACCCAATAAGCAACATATAGTCATGTCCGGAGCAGAAGACTATAAAGTTTTAGGTGTACCTAAGCTACAAATTTACAATATATGCAGTTTTAATAATTATTTTGTCATTGAAACCCTTTTCGCCCTTTCTGGTTATTCCCGCTATTATAGTGTGTGTTGCTTGTTTTTCCTTCATGTTCTATGTGTTGTGGTCAGTAGTTAGCTATCGGCACATTCGCATTATGTACTTCATATCAAAGTTATAATGTCCATGGTCCATAGTATAGGGTAACTTTGAACAATGTTTGTTATTTCTTCTCTTGCACTATAATTATTCATTTTTGGTCCCAACCTCCACGTTTTTTGAAAAAAAATGCAAAGATCGTTGTGTTTATATGTGGTTTGTTGAAAGGAATGTAGTATGGGAAACCCCTACATCGTTCCAAGTCCCAATCGTGTTCAATACGCACACCCGAGAGCACGGACCCACTAGGCCCCATCACTAAACCCGAAAAGATAACCATCAACTCATGACAACGACCATATAAGACTAAAAACAAAGTAGTTTTTCCATTAAGTATTTAAATGTTATATTTAATTTATAGAAACACCCCTTAGGGTACATTATGAAGTGATTCATTTTCTTTTTGGTATTTTCTAAATTGACAACCAACTTTAGTTAATAGGTGCATAATCCAAGGCTGCTCAACTTTTAGGTAACCGGCCAGTTTTCTTCTACAATACTACTAGAAAGGATGACAATGCATCAGCAAATAATTTATCTTTTTACCATATGAAAATAACGTTTCTTATTTTTTCCTTGCAAAGATTTCAAATCTCTTGCTTCATTAGAAAAAAATATTCAATATCTCTTATAGGCTAGCTGCTTGAAACTGAATGGTGCAGTGAGCTGGTTTGGGCCGTCGAATAGTCCCTGAGCTCCGACCTCGACGGCTCGCTGGGTGGCATGGAAAGAGTCCCAATACACATAGGCATCCCGGTCGCGCACAACTTGTCGTTCCTCCTGCATAGATCACCGCCTCTGCGCCCAGCCTCCCGGACCCACAACATGCGTTGTCCACATTCTTGAACCCTTTAGAAAAATATTTCAAGGTCTAATCAGATGTATTATAAGTTTCTTAAGGAAACACAAGAGCATGCAGAAAGTTTGGCAATCCGGTAGGATAATCACGATTTTTTTCTCAAATATTGGAGGGGTGCGATCTGACCCACGTACCACTTGACTGCGGGCTGGCCAAGCTAATTTTTGTGGCAGCGAAAGCATCGCTGAGGAGTAAGAGAAGCCGAGGAGTTTGTTGGCTAGACCGCCAATGTGGAACTCACGGCGCAGCAAACCCGGCGGCGTAAGGTTCAAGGCATCGTTGCATGCCCGGTGGCATTCAGCACACGCAGCCGGGGCACGCACCCCATGGGGCCCACGTTGATGATCCCGAAATTCCTCCGCCCATCTGGTATAGGTCGGCGATGGCGGTGGAGTAGTTGGAGACGAGTGGAGTAGATCGCAGGGACATCGGCTGGCGTCTTAGGGATGGTGTGGAACATGTCGTTGCTACCAATACCGAGGAGGAAGAAGGAGTTGGCGAGAAGCGTGGAGACCTTGCGGGTGCCCCAAGTGGCCTCCATTTGAGCCTTGGTCGATGCAAAGTAGCGCAGCTGCTTCGAAGCGGGATGTTGTTTCCCGCGTTTGCAATTAAGTCTCTTGGTTAGTACCCAGTAGCTACAATAACTGGACACATATACTGTTGGATTTGTGTAAATATTTTAGATGAACCTTTAGTTCATAGGATTAGCATTGTGCTTGAGAATTTGCCACAATTATCCTTACCCATAATAAAATAGGGTTAGAGATTCTTTAGCTAAACGGAGTTCAAGCGTAAAGAAGGAACGTTGCTATGCGAAACAAGTTTGATGTTGATATTATAGATCTTGAATATATTTTTATCAAACTTATAGAATGTTTTTTTTTTGCGAAAAAAACTTATAGAAAGTTGATATAGGACAAACATGAAACTTCAGTTAATTTTGGAACAGTGCGACGTTTTAAATCTATTTCTTGAAATATTGGAACTCCAAAAATCCATTGCTTGCTTTGTAGTACGTACGGTCTCCAAAATGTAAAGGTATGTAGTACACTTACCGTGGAGTCGAGAATCCCAGCTCCTGCCGAGCGTAGCTGACTCTCTCATCAGAGCACTTGGAATGAGGAAGTTGCGCGACTTCAGTGCCAGATAGGCCAAAGGGCCCCTCTCGAACCCCAGGTTCTTGGCTGCACCCATCCATGCATGGATCGTGTTAACATTGAACAGTGAAAAATCCATCAACATAGCCTAATTAAGAGCACATTTATAGTGCGTACCGAAAGTCGGCGATGTTATAGCCGTTGCTGAACC